>NC_069456.1:22703022-22806425 GCF_026875155.1 Cherax quadricarinatus | reverse complement strand
CCGGAGCCCACGGTCACCTTTCGGGGGGGGGGGAAGAAGGAGGGGAAGGGATAGCGGGAGCTAGACTGACCCTACCTTAACAAGCAGCCGGCAGTCAAACTATCACTTTCGGGGTGGGGGAAAAAAGGCGGGAATAGCGGGAGCTTGACTTACCCTACCTTAACAAGTAGCCGGCAATGAAACTATTGTTACTATATACTCCATCGCTACTCCTATCTATTGAACTTTTCCCTCACATTATTATTATTACTAGTAATAGTAGTAATACAGTGTATTATTATTATTTATTATTATTTATTATTATTATTATTATTATTATTATTATTATATTATTATTATTATTATTATTATTATTATTATTATTTAGGTAACTAGAGCACAGATCCAATTCCCTAGATCAAGAGCCCCTCACCAATGTCAAGGTTCCTTGACACTGGTAAGATAAGATAAGATTTCGTTTGGATTTTTAACCTCGGAGGGTTAGCTACCCAGGATAACCCAAGAAAGTCAGTGTGTCATTGAGGACTAACTTATTTCCATTGGGGTCCTCAGTCTTGTTCCCCAGGATGAGACCCACACCAGTCGACTAACACCCAGGTACCTATTTGCTGCTAGGTGAGTAGAACAACAGGTGTAAGGAAATGCGTCGAAATGTTTCCACCCGCCGGGAATCGAACCCGGGCCCTCCGTATGTGAAGTGAGAGCTTTAGCCACCAGGCCTGGTGGGATCTAGGGAATTGGATCTGTGCTCCAGTTCCCTAAATTAATAATAATAATAATAATATAATTATTATATTATTATTATTATTATTATATAATGATAGAGCTTCAGTTCCCTAAATTAATAATAATAATAATTATTATAATAATGATTGAGCTTCAGTTCCCTAAATTAATAATAATCATACATAATACGTACGAAATAATAATTCAGAATGCTGCTGCTAGTTGGCACAACTGATGCTGAAACATGCGGTAAGCAGTGCACATGTTTACATCGCTGTGGGAGTATTTCTCTCATCATTGCTTGCATTTTTTCTAACCATGGGTCCTAAGAAAATAAGTGCAAAGGACAGTGGTGAGAAGAAAAAGACAATGATTTCCATGGACTTAGCCAGGCAATACCAGCTTAGTACTGTACATCTATGATATGTAGATACTAAAGCTGTATCAGTTAAGTTCAGCGATCAAACAAAACAATGTTCTGTTGGAGGTTTACAGGGCCACTGACAACATATGCCACACCCTCAACATCCGCCACCCTCAACATCCCCCACCACCTCTGCTCCAAGTGCATAAGTATACACTTTATATATACAGTTTAATATTTTTTTACATTCTGTAGAGTATTATTATTTATTATGTTTTTATATATGATATTTCTACAGTTAGCCTCATAAATACTCCATTTTCTCTTACAATAAGAGCATGGGAAGATACTATAGTCAAAGTTGTACAGGAAATGGCGGATGCTTCTGTCGCTGCCTCTGCCACCATATTATGGCCTATTTTATTAATTCTAGAGTATATATCATGTTTCTGTGTTAATTATATTGTTATGTCATATTAGATGAATTGTGATAGTATTATTATTATTATTATTATTAATTTAGGTAACTAGAGCACAGTCCCAGTGTAGTAATATTATGACTTCTAGGGGAACTAGTAATAGGCAGAGTGATGTGGATATTGGAAAGTCAGTGGCACTGGATGATAAGGACAGTAATAGGTTTAGTGGAAAAACAGAAATGAGCAGGAAGGGTAAAGAGAAAGGAGGGTCTTTAAATATATATTATGCTAATAGCCGTAGTGCTAGGAATAAGATGGACGAGTTGAGATTAGTTGCTAGTGCAGGTAACATTGATGTATTTGCCATCACTAAGACATGGTTTAATTCAAAAAGTCGGGACATGCCTGCAGAATGTCACATTCAGGGTTTTAAATTGTTCCAATTAGATAGAAGTACAGTGGACCCCCGCCTTACGATATTAATCCATTCCTGAGAGCTATCGAACCCAAAATTATTGTAAGGAAATTTTAATTTTCCCCTAAAAATAGTGGAAATAAAATTTAATCCTAAAGACCCCAAATAAAAAAAAAAAATTTACCACATGAAATTTTAAATTTTTAATCACAAAACTAAAAAGACATCCCAAAATTACACCTATAAAAAGAATACATGACACTTCCCTTTTTGAAGCTGGTGTGATTGATGGGATGGGGGGGGGGGATAGTGTGGAAGTTATTTTTTTGAAGGGAACCCCCTTTCCTTAGGACTTGAGATACAAGCCCTTTTTGGGGAACTTCCCTTCTTCTTTTAATGCCCACCCCCTTTGAGAGCCTGGCATCGTCGCCAAAAACGCCACAGAGGTCGTCCCTCCCGTTCCTTTTTAAGACTTTCTAAAGGGGCCAAAACGTGTCAGTAAAGTCCCCGCAGGTTTGCTAGCGTGCAGGGTTTTTTTTCACCGCAAGGTTGCAGTTAAAACCCTTTGCACACTTTCCCCCCAAAATTTTTGAAGTGGCAGCTTCACAATTCTCTCCCCCCTCCCCAACCGTTTCCTCGGGTGTGGCCTCAGCTGATGAGTGTCTTGCCTCTTCAGTGTTAGTTCTCTTGTCCCCCCCCCAAACCTTTTCCCACCACCCCCACTAACCTCCAACCCCAAGGATTTTCCCAAGCCCAGTGTTCCAAAATTTGGCAGGGGCTTCTGGGGGTTAGCCCCAAACACTTTAAAATCCCTTTTTCACACATTGGGGCCACTTTTTTCTTAAAAGAATTTTAAAGGCCTTTTAGTCACTCCCCCCCAAAACCCTTCCCTATAAGGTTACACAATGAGGATGCAAAGGTTTTTCCAAAAAATCTCTTATAAATCGAGTGTCTGAGGTCACCAAAACACTTTTAAAACATAGCTTTTTTTAAATTTTTTTTAAATTTTTAAAATACCTGTGGCCATGGGGTGCAGGGAGGAGTAGTATTAGGGGGCAAAAACTTACCTTAATGAAGCCCCTGTCCCAGAAAGTGCTCTGCCAATCTGAAAGATGACCAGGGCATTGTCTAATACCCGGGGAAAACCCTTTAAAGGGCCAATTTCTTTTTCCCTTAGGTAATTTTTCACAGTGGGGGCAAATGCTGGTGTAACCAGTCAAGAAAAGGTCCCTAGTGACCCATGCCTTACTGTTTCCCCTCCACATCACACACAAATTACCTTGACAAATTTTTTGCCTGAACGTAAGGGGGGTTTCAGAGTGATACACCAATAAAGGGTTCACTTTTCAATCACCCCTATATTAGCCACATCAGAAGGTAACCCCTCTTTCATAGGCTTTGTCCGGGGGTGCCTTTTTTTCCTGATATGTAGGGCCTCTTGGCATTTTCTTCCCCAAAAAAGGGATTTTTCGTCACAATAAACAGTTTTTCAGGTTGCAATTCTTTCACTGTATGTAACCTTGAATTCCTTTACATATTTTTTGCCGCTTTTTGGGCTGAACGGGGCCTCACCTGCCTTTTCAACTATAGCCCCTAGATTTTTTAAACCTCAAACCAACCTTTTCGGCCTTAAATCACCGCACACCACTATGCGGCCTTTTTCTAATTAACCCTTTTAGGGTCGACAGGCCCTCTCCGAAACTCGTTCTCAGGGTCGGCCAAATTTAAAAAAAAAAAATTATTTTTTCCTTTTGAAAAGTAGAGAAAACTTTTCCCCCACAAAAGCACCAAAAGTTTGAAATTTTATAGAAAACACGGAATTTGCTCTCCAAAATTAGCGGTCTCGCGGTTTACCATCGGCGATTTTGCCCCTTGAGCCACATTTTTGGGCCAATTTTTCCCGTAATCGACAAAAAAAAAAAATTTTCGCTAGAACTCCATTTTTTTTAGAAAGGGGGGGGGGAAACCACTCATTTATGAAATTCAAACCGACAGTGGCGAATTTAGCAATTTTGATTTTACCAAATTTCAAAAAGATGCCAATTTCCAATAGGGCCAGAATAAACAAAAAGACATTCCCGGGACTAAAAAAACATTTTCCCCTATCATTAGTCCGTCTC
Source organism: Cherax quadricarinatus (assembly GCF_026875155.1). Taxonomy (NCBI): domain Eukaryota; kingdom Metazoa; phylum Arthropoda; class Malacostraca; order Decapoda; family Parastacidae; genus Cherax; species Cherax quadricarinatus. Next base: position 22,802,381 of record NC_069456.1, on the reverse strand, counting down.
AAGGGGCCCCCTATATTCTTTTGCTTTTCCACTTTGAATTTTATTTTCACAAAAAAAATATAAGATTTACTGTTATGCAGACTACTGCATTAGTGTAAAAAATGGTATAAATATTTTTGGGTGCACTTGTGAAAGAATATTAGACTCACCAGTTAAACGTGTATTGCACGCTTGGCACGATTTGTTTACTTTTGAAGTTTGGTAAAATCGAACATATCTGCTACTTTGAGCTCAATTTCAAGGAAACCTTTCTTTGTAAAATCAGTCAAAATCATCTCAATTACTGTAAAATGTCTTTCATTCTATAAAATGAGACCAAGAAAACTAGAATACAACAATAAATTCCATACGAAAATCACTGCCAAAATCGCTGATTTATTAAAAAAAATGGTCAAAGTTTTTTTTTTCTCATTATGCACTGTGTGCTGCAGGATTTTTTTTAGACTGTGCACACTGACCACACAGACCCATTCTTTCATATGAAGGCCTACCAGCTTTCTCCCACTAGATTTGAGGCCGCTAGAATTTATGAGTACTAGTACGTCGAAAACCCCTACGCGTAAGACGTACTAGTACGACAAAAACCCTCAAAGGGTTAAATCCTCATGCAATTTCTTAGCCTTTTCACATATGACCGCTTGAGAGATGCTATCTCCTGCTATCTATTTTTCGTTTTTTATTTTTTTTTTTTTATTATCACACTGGCCGATTCCCACCAAGGCAGGGTGGCCCGAAAAAGAAAAACTTTCACCATTATTCACTCCATCACTGTCTTGCCAGAAGGGTGCTTTACACTACAGTTTTTAAACTGCAACATTAACACCCCTCCTTCAGAGTGCAGGCACTGTACTTCCCATCTCCAGGACTCAAGTCCGGCCTGCCGGTTTCCCTGAACCCCTTCATAAATGTTACTTTGCTCACACTCCAACAGCACGTCAAGTATTAAAAACCATTTGTCTCCATTCACTCCTATCAAACACACTCACGCATGCCTGCTGGAAGTCCAAGCCCCTCGCACACAAAACCTCCTTTACCCCCTCCCTCCAACCTTTCCTAGGCCGACCCCTACCCCGCCTTCCTTCCACTACAGACTGATACACTCTTGAAGTCATTCTGTTTCGCTCCATTCTCTCTACATGTCCGAACCACCTCAACAACCCTTCCTCGTTTATCCACACAAATAACAGTCTCTCAACATCTTCTATCACTTGCGATCTCTGTTTCGAAAACAAACTTGCACCTTTTGCAAGAACAGCTTCCTTGATTGCCGTTTTGTTGGCCACGAAAGTAGTGATGGTTGATTGGGGTTTGGTATACAACCTGGCTAGCTCCGAGACACGCACTCCACTTTCGTTCTTAGCAGTTATCTCTTTCTTCATTTCCATAGTAATTTTCACCCTTTTTCCTGCAGGGTTGGCACTAGAAGCTTTCTTGGGGCCCATGGTGACTTATTTTGCAGCTACAATCACTAAAAACACTGTGATAATATGAAATGTACTGAATGTATGCATGGATGCGACTGCACTGGCTGGCTTGTAAACACTGGCACGCACAGGGCAGCTGAGGTCATGCGAGGGACATGTCCCAGGCGAATCGCATGAGGCGAGGCAAAATTTTGGCGTTAAAATGTATCGTATGGCGGATTTAACGTAACGTGATGCCATCGTAAGGCGGGGGTCCACTGTATTGGGAAGGGGGGAGGAATAGCACTGTTGCACAGAAATGGGTATTAAGTCTGAAGTAACACATACAGAGTCTGTCTGGATAAAATTTTCAGAGGGACATGAAAAATTGATTTTAGGAGTTATATACCATCCCCCAAATTTAAATAGTTACAAAGGGAGACTACTATGGGAGGAAATTGTTAAGGCCACAAGTGTAGTCAGATTTCTCTGAATTTAGAATCAAACGACTTCTTAGAATTAGTTCACGATTGTTTTTTGAAGCAGTTTGTGACAGAACCTACAAGGGGAAATAACTTGCTTGACTTGGTTCTGGCGAACAAGGAAACCCTTGTTAATAATTTAGAAATTACAGAGGAACTCGGCACATGGGATCACAAATCATTTATGTTTAGCATTTATTTGTTTATTTATTTATTTATTTATTTATTTATTTTGTCTTTGCAAACAGTACATTGAGATTTTGTATTTACAATAGTAGGTTGCAATGCAAAGAGAGCCTCTATTATGCCTAGGCATTATGGGCCAACTTAACATTACTGGCTTACAGTCTACTTAACACTAAGGAGTATTTTATAGTTGTACAGTAGGATAGTAATTATTTCATAGTAGTACAGTAGAATATTAACCCCTTCAGGGTCCAAGGCCAAAATCTGAAGTGGTGCTCCAGTGTCCAAGAAATTTTGAAAAAAAAAGAAATTATTTTTTATTACAGAATTAAAGAGCATATTTTTGTGAAGGTAATAAGACAAAAAAAAATTCTGATCAGTACTTACTGAGATACAGTGCCAAGAAGTTTGTCAAAAATGATGTGGTGGCGGCAATATCGACGAATTCCACGTACGCGCATTACATTATTAAGCTTTTTTTTTTTTAAGTTTTTTTTCTTTTCTTTTTTCCAATTTTTTTCTATTCCTACTAACATTTGTGGCCTGAGAGACCAATACTGTTTTGTAATGTATATATATAAACTCACTGTATTGAACACAATAACTGCACTAAAGTTATTATCATATTATTGTTTACCACTGTTGTTTTTTTACATAAACATGCACAAATCTTGTATAATACTAATGTTCTATCATATATTTACATATTTACAATCACTGGACATGGTTTTAGAACTGCGGGGAGCTTGTGGAACTCCTTGAAACAAGGCACCATGCACGAGGCACCTTACATTCCTCACACATAAACCGAGTGTCTTTTGCGTCTTTGTTGCCGTCGTTTTGTTTGTGCACAACGATGCATCGCTTTGAGCAAATTTCTTCTGAGTTGTAGGAAGCGTATCATGAAATGATCACCTTCCCTCCTCAAACGCTTGGGTATATCCTGAGTAATTCGAGGACCTTGTTGTATAGCAGGTGTTCTTACCGGTACTTCATTATGAGTTGTCTGACAACAGAGAAACAAAATTCACCATAACGGTGGTCTGTTGCCAGTCTTTATTTGGTACATATTATATGCTTTGGGAGCATAAAAAATGTCCATGAGATGGAAGAAAAGTTTCATGTACCACTTGTAACTCTTACGAACACATCAACAAAACTAATCTGCATGTCACGTTTGTAAACCCAAAGTGCATTTTTTTGTGTAAAATCAATCACGGGTCACTGGTTTTCGAATACTTTCATTAGTCACTTGATCAACTTTGCCACTGTCTTGCATTTCATTACGGTGAATGGTTGTCAACAATGTGACATCTCGTTTGTCATGCCACCGTAAAGCCATGATGTCATTGGCAGTAAACACCTGCACGTCATCACCACAGCACCTGCGTTGGCCTAGGCATATGTTTACGATTAGAACGCACTGTGCCACACACATCTGTCTTTTTCCCACTCGCATGAAATCACTGAGTAAGGGGTTTGTGTACCAGTTATCGGTATATATGTATGCCCCTTACCAAGATAAGGGGCCATCATGTTTCTCACTACGTCACTGAGATACCCAATAACTTCTTGGTACTTTCAGTGTTTTACTTCCCGTGTATACAACAATATCCAACACCAGGCCACTGTCACAGTCACAGAGTACAAACAGTTTTATACCAAAGTGTTTCCTCTTGCTCGGTATATACTGCTTGAATGACAGCCTACCTTTGAACAAAATCAAAGACTCTCAAATTTCAAGATTCTTGAATGGATAAAAGTATATGCTGAACTTTTGTTTGAGATACATAAAAAACATTTCTAATCTTGTATAACCTGTCACTTCTGTCAGGCCTGGTTTTGTCAGAGAAGTGCAACATACATAAGAGTAAGAATAAACCTGTTCACTGGTATGATTTTACTGAAGACCGGGGTAGAAATTAGCCGATCTGTGGGCCAGTATGCTTTTATATTATGCTTATAGACATGAGGCATAAGCATTTTGTTGCAAAAAACAAAAACATTTCTGCACAGTCGTCTCTTTCCACCTGTGTAGTCTTGACTGTGGTGATATGATCGTATTTGCCATGGTGGTATCAAAATTTATTACTTTCCCTGACAATAGTTTCCATCAATGGCTGGTCAAAGAATAATTCAAAGAATTCCAGTTCATTGGCCGTGGTTCCAAGGGGACAAGTACGTAGAATTCACTTTGAGAGTCATCAAAGTGGTGAGGCTTGGGAACAAAATTAGGATTTGCTGCCAATCCCACATACGGTTTGCTGGTGGATATTGGACATCATAGGCTGGTTGTGCGGGTGGTTGTGGTGGGCTGGTGGTGACGCTCCGCTTTGGGCCTTGAACTGACGAGTCAGCAGCGTGGGTCCCAGCGTGGGCTGGTGGTCACGCATGGCGGTGCCACTACCATCACCATTACCACCATCCACTGATGCCTGTGGTCTATCCATGCCAAGTGTAGCCACATCATCCTCACTATCACTACCCAAAACTGGTTTTAGGGCCACGGGATGTACTCCCGGGGTGTAACTCTGTCCCTGGGCACAGCATAGGGTACACTAAACCCCACCCCATGCGGCGGCGAACCGACGCTTCACTGGTGAATATGATTCCTCACTATCACTACTCGAATGATCGTGAGCGCAATAAAATCACAATCCAGTCACTATTCATCATCATTACGAAGTCAGAGGCCTGGCCAGCGAAAATATTAGTTTTCTCTTGAGTTTAGGAACAAAACCCACCGTGAGTCACGAGTGCCCACACTAGAGGTAAAGGTTGAGGATCGTCAGGGGTTTTCTGCACTATTATCGATATCCTGGTCATTCTTTTTGGTCACTAACTGATCAAAGCCGTAGAATTCGTCTTCATTTCCACTTCCATCTGTGTCAGAACTATCAGATAGGAAGAGGAGAGTCCCAATTTTCTGGGAGTGAGAGCTGACTTGCGACGAGGCATGGTGAACAAGGGTAACTGAGCCGGCGTTCCCACAATGCTATGCGGGCGCCTAGATTTTTTGTTTATGGCGCACACCCACCACGCAGACCCGTTCTCTCACATGTAGGCCTATGAGCACTTTCGCGCTAAATTTGACGGTGCTAGAATTTTGGCATAGATCTACGGTTTGGACACTCAATGTGAAGCCGTAGATCCACTGGACGGACCCTGAAAGGGTTAATTATAATTGAATCAAAATTTGTATAATACAAAGATATATTTATATTTGAAAATGCTTTTTGTCAAAACAATGATTCAATTATATTCCTGTCAACAATGGATAAAAGGTTCAAAGTGATTGTTTCAGTTACGATGTGGGAGTACATAGGTGAGTAAGTGTGTACTGAGTATTTAGCATTTAGTCTAGGGTGATTAAGTGGCTTTTGAGAAAGTCTTAAATTGATTTTCAGACTGGGTTACTTTAATATCTTCTGGTAATGAATTCCATATTTTGGGGCCCTTTATGTGCATAGAGTTTTTACACAGTGTGATGTGGACACGAGGTATATCAAAAAGAGATCTGTGTCTTGTGTTGTGGTCATGTGTCCTGTTTAGGTTGGTGAGGAGAAGTTTGAGTGGAGGGGTTATATTTGCATGTATTGTTCTGTGTATGTAGTAGGCACATGAATAAGTGTGGATGTTCTTAATGGTGAGCAGATTCAGACTTTTGAAAATTGGTGGAGTATGCTGGCGGGAGTGGGAATTTGTTATTATTCTTACTGCTGCCTTTTACTGGGTTATTAGGGGTTTTAGGTGATTGGATGTTGTTGATCCCCATGATTGGATATCAGATTGGAGGGAGAGAGTATGGAGGAGGTGAATGTATTCAGGTATTTGGGAGTGGACGTGTCAGCGGATGGATATATGAAAGATGAGGTGAATCATAGAATTGATTAGGGGAAAAGGGTGAGCGGTGCACTTAGGAGTCTGTGGAGACAAAGAACTTTGTCCTTGGAGGCAAAGAGGGGAATGTATGAGAGTATAGTTTTACCAACGCTCTTATATGGGTGTGAAGCATGGGTGATGAATGTTGCAGTGAGGAGAAGGCTGGAGGCAGTGGAGATGTCATGTCTGAGGGCAGTGTGTGGTGTGAATATAATGCAGAGAATTCATAGTTTGGAAGTTAGGAGGAGGTACGGGATTGCCAAAACTGTTGTCCAGAGGGCTGAGGAAGGGTTGTTGAGGTGGTTTGGACATGTAGAGAGAATGGAGTGAAACAGAATGACTTCAAGAGTGAATCAGTCTGTAGTGGAAGGAAGGCGGGGTAGGGGTCGGCCTAGGAAAGGTTGGAGGGAGGGGGTAAAGGAGGTTTTGTGTGCGAGGGGCTTGGACTTCCAGCGGGCATGCGTGAGCATGTTTGATAGGAGTGAATGGAGACAAATGGTTTTTAATACTTGACGTGCTGTTGGAGTGTGAGCAAAGTAACATTTATGAAGGGATTCAGGGAAACCTGCAGGCTGGACTTGAGTCCTGGAGATGGGAAGTACAGTGCCTGCACTCTGAAGGAGAGGTGTTAATGTTACAGTTTAAAAACTGTAGTGTAAAACACTCTTCTGGCAAGACAGTTATGGAGTGAATGATGGTGGAAGTTTTTCTTTTTTGGGTCACCCTGCCTTGGTGGGAATCGGCCAGTGTGTTAATAAAAAAAAAATTTGTTGTATGTGTGTCCGGAACTTAAGGCTACTGTCAAGGTGGATACCTAGGAATTTTCCCTCTGAATGGAAGTATGATAGTAAGGATAATTCAGTAATGGTCCAGATTTTCGCTTAGCAGATTACAATGGGCTTAGAGAACACTTATCATTTCTGGACTGGGGTAACAAAGAGAGCTATCAATATGACAGCTTTCTGAACACTGTACATGGTGCCCAAAGAACATTTATCCTGTATAAAGAATTTAGATCAAATAAAAATGACCCAAAATGGGTGAATAATAGGCTCAAATATCTTTTAGGGAAAAAGAAGGGATTTTATAAGCGTATCAAAAGAGGTGAGGGTCATCTTATGAATCAGTATATTGACATTAAGAGGGACATTCAAAAGGGGATAAAAAAAAAGCTAAACGGGACTACGAAATTAAAGTTGCTAAGGATTTGAAAACTAACCCAAAAAGTTTTTTCCAGGTGTATAGAACAAAAGTTAGAGATGAGATAAGTCCTCTTAAAAATAACTATGGGCATCTTAGTGACAAAGAGAATGAAATGTGCTCGATTTTAAATAATTATTTTCTCAGTTTTTACGCAGGAAGATACTAACAGTATCCCAGTAATTAATTTTTATAGTGGGCCTGAAGAAGATAAATTATGTAACATCACAGTCACTAGTGAAATGGTTATGAAACAAATAGACCGACTGAAACAAAATAAATCGCTGAATCCTGATGAGCTTTTTTCAAGGGTTCATAAGGAATGCAAAATGGAACTCTGTGAACCATTAACTAGTAATTTTAATTTATCTCTTCAAACAGGTGTAGTGTCTGATATGTGGAAGATGGCTAATGTAATTCCTATTTTTAAAGTAGGGGACAAGTCATTACCATCAAATTACTGCCCAATAAGCCTGATTTCAATTGTAGGCAAATTATTAGTCAATTATAGCTGAGATTATAAGAAGCCATCTGGATAAGCATACTCTGATTACTGATACACAGCATGGATTCACAAGAGGCCATTCTTGTCTAACTAACTTATTAACTTTCTTCAGTAAAACTTTTGAGGCTTTTGATCATGATAAAGAATTTGATAATGTTTATTTAGATTTTAGTAAGGCTTTCAATAGAGTACCACACCAAAGACTGTTTAAGAAAGTGGCAGCTCATGGCATTAGGGGAAAAGTGCTCTCATGGATCGAGTCATGGCTCACAGACAGGAAGCAGAGAGTGTGTATAAATGGAGTTAAATCCAAGTAGGGATCTGTAACAAGTGGCGTTCCACAGGGATCAGTCTGAGGCCTGTTGTTGTTTATAATATATATATCAATGATCTTGATATGGGAATTACTAGTGAAATGAGTAAATTTGCTGATGACACAAAGATACGTAGGATAATTGATTCAAACGTAGATATCAGGGAACTTCAGGAAGATTTAGACAAACTCAGTGCCTGTCAGAAAAGTGGCAGATGCAGTTCAGTGTAGATAAATGCAAGGTTCTGAAGCTCGGGAGTGTCCATAATCCTAGCACTTGTGAAAAGGACTTGGGGGTTATGGTAAGCAGTAACCTTAACCCTTTCAGGGTTCACAGGCCCTCTCAGAGACTTGTTCTCAGGGTCCCCCAAATTTCAAAAAAAAAAAAAAAAAAATATTTTTTCTTATGAAAAGATAGAGAATCTTTTCCCGATCATAATGAAACCAAAAGTATCCTCTCGCGAAGTTAGCAGCCTCAACAATGTTTACGCATCGGCGATTTTGCCCACTTTGAGCCCTATTTTTGGCCAATTCCAGTGTTCTAGTCGACAAAAATCATACCTATTTCGCTAGAACTCCATTTTTTTCTATCAAATGAGTTCAAGAAACCACCCATTTACCAATTTCAGCTATCCTATACAGTGGTCAGAATTTAGCAATTTTGCCAATTTCACACAAATTTCAAAAGATGCCGATTTCCAAATAGGGTCCAGAATAAACAAGAAAGACATTCCTGGCACTAAAATAACATTTCCTCTGTTCATTAGTCACGTCCCCACGCCCATCTTACATTCTTTTGCTTTCCATTTTGAATTTTTATCCTCACAAAAAATAGAAGATTTACTGTTATGCAGACTACTGCATTAGTGTAGAAATGGTATAAATAATATCGGTGCACTTGTGAAAGAATATTAGACTCGCCAGTTGATGTGTATTGGACGCTTAGCATTATTTGTTTACTATTGAACTTTGGTAAAAATCGAACATTTCTGCTACTTTGAGCTCAATTTCAAGGTACTTTTCATTGTAAAACCAGTCAAAATCATCTCAATTTCTGTAATATGCCTTCCATTCTATCAAATGAGACCAGGAAAACTAGAATACAACAATAAATACCATACGAAAATACAGTTGCTGTTTTAATCCAAAAACACGGTCAAAGTTTTTTTTTTCTCATTACGCACTGTGTGCTGCAGGATTTTTTTTATACTGCGCACACTGACCACATAGACCCATTCTTTCATATGTAGGCCTACCAGCTTTCTCTCACTAGATTTGAAGGCGCTAGAATTTATGAGTACTAGTACGTCAAGGACCCTGGCACGTAAGCCGTAGTAGTACGGCCGAAACCCTGAAAGGGTTAAATCAAGACAGCAGTGCCTAAGGGTATGTAATAAGGCAAACAAATTACTGGGATTTATATCAAGAAGTGTAAGCAACAGAAGTTCAGTGGTTATATTTCAGCTTTATACATCATTAGTAAGGCCTCATTTACCATTCTTTACCAGTCTCTGCCTGCCTGCTTGTCCAACCCTACTCAGGCTTGTCCTGTCCTGCCCTGCCTGCCTACTCTAGCCCATCCTGTCCTACCCTGCCCTGCCTGCTCTAGCCCACCCTGTTCTACCTGCTGGTTAGCCCATCCTGTCCTACCCTGCCCTGCCTGCTCTAGCCCATCCTGTCCTACCCTGCCCTGCCTGCTCTAGCCCATCCTGTCCTACCCTGCCCTGCCTGCTCTAGCCCATCCTGTCCTACCCTGCCCTGCCTGCTCTAGCCCATCCTGTCCTGCCCTGCCCTGCCTGCTCTAGCCTGTCCTGTCCTGTCCTGTCCTGCCCTGCCCTGCCCTGCCCTGCCCTGCCTGCTCCAGCCTGTCCTATCCTGCCCTGCCTGCTTCTCCTGTTCTGTTCTGCCCTTCCTACTCTGGTCTGTCATGTTCTGTCTTGCCCTGCCCTGCCCTGCCCTGCCCTGCCCTGCCCTGCCCTGCCCTGCCCTGTCCTGCTCTGTCCTGCTCTGTCCTATCCTGCCCTATCCTGCCCTGCCCTGCCTGCTTTGTTCTGTCCTTTTCTGTTCTGCCTTCCTGCTCTGGCTTATCCTGCTCTCCCTGCCTGCTCTATCTTGTTCTACAAATCAAAACCCAGCCTGCAATGCTTGCCTATTTCAAAACAGAGGTTCATTTTACCTATCATGCACTGCCTGGGGACAGGATTTTTTTATACTGTGCACAGTGCACACTTGCCACACAGACCCATTCTCTCATGTCTAGGCCAAAATTTACCACTCGCAGCATATTTAAGGGTACTGTGCCTAGACCATAGATCTACACAGGTGACACTGGCATCACTAACATAGATCTACATGAGAGACAGTCGAAGGGTATTTGTCTTTACTGGGTACAGCTTACTCAGGTATAACAGATGAAAACTCTGGGGTTAAAGGAAAGTAGAAATAAGGGAAGTGTGTTTGTTTCTTATTTGTGTTAAAAGGGTTAATATTTTGTAAACAAAGAACAGAAGGCTTTTATTAATTACCACAGGTACTGCATATCCATTTCTTTTGACAGAACACATTACCCCTGGATTAAAAGTGAAGAATGTGGCAACTACAGTATCACCTTCAAGCCTCCACGATCTCTACCTACCAGAGCTCTGGCTTCCTTCCCATCCTCAGGAAATACTGGATCAGGTAAATTCTTACTTTCATGGGAGAGCACTAAACTTGTAGGGACATACAGTGTCTGAGGAATATGAGGTAATCATATTCCCCAGGGAAGGTATTTCTAATACCTTGGATCAAGAGTCCTTTGGTAGCAGCAGGGCATTTTCCCTTGAAGAGGTGACATATCTGGGGAAAGAGAGTTGCTCCAATGCATTGGACAAAGACCCCTCTTGTATCTTCGCCATAATAATATAATATAATATAATAATAATAATTTATTTTATTTTGACATAATACATGTATATACAAAGTAGTATAATAGTTGGGTGTACATGCCAGCAGCCCCTTTATATGCAGAGCATTTCAGGCAAACTTAAAATTAACTTAATATTAACCCTTAAACTGTCCAAACGTAGATATACATTCGCTCGCGTAGCGCTCCGAACATAGATCTGTTTTTTTTACATGCTTTCTTATGGAGAAAATCAAGGTTGGAGCGCTACGCACGAAAATGTAGATCTACGTTTAGACAGCTTAAGGGTTAATAAGGCAGTAACAGTACATATGGTCAATTAAATGAGTTACAATGAATACAGGAGATTTGGGTATTCTATTAAGTCATGCTATATGGCTTTATCTCTGTTCAATTACTCCACTAAACAGAAGATCATTGAATCAGTTTGAAATAACAAGTCTTTGTCTTTCAATGCAAGGGCTGTATCCCACTGAGGCAGGGTGACTCAAAAAGAAAAATAGAGGTTTCTCTTTTTAACTTTAGTAATGTATGCAAGAGAAGGGGTTACTAGCCCCATGCTCCCAGCATGTTAGCTGCCTCTTATGATACATATGGCTTACAGAGGAATTCTGTTCCACTTCCCATGGAGATAAGAGGAAATAAACAAGAACAAGAACTAGTAAGACAATAGAAGAAAACCCAGAGGGGTGTACTCGCCTAGTTGTGGTTGCAGGGGTCGATTCACAGCTCCTGCTTGTTCATGTATGTGTAGTGTGACCTAAGTGTAAATAGAAGTAGTAAGATGTATTACCTGAAATCTTTCATGTTTATAAGACAGAAAAAACACCAGCAATCTTACCATCATGTAAAACAATTACAGGCTACTGTTTTACACTTACTTGGCAGGACTGAAGTACCTGCCTTGGCAGTTGCTGTCTACCAACCTTCTATCGTGAATTATTATTATTATTATTATTATTATTATTATTATTATTATTATTATTATTATTATTATTATTATTATTATTATTATTATTATTGTTATAGAATATTATTATGTCCTGCCTTGCCCAGGCAGGGTTCAACCCAGGGTGCTTACAGTTGTGAGCTGATGCATAATTGCTGTGCTGCGAGGTACCCATAATAAAAGTTCTACTTTAATAAGTTATTGGAATACAGTACCTTCAGGAAGGATTTTCATATATTTCAGTATGTTATCTAAATATAAGTATACAGTATAGTAATTTTTTTATAGTTTATATGTTCACTGTAAAAATAAATATTCATTAAGCAGTTAACATATTACAGTAGTGGCTTTCTAATGGGGAGGTTGTTCTTGTATCCAGGTACCTTATTGAAGGAGCCACTGGAATCTTCACAGGATCACTCTATGACGACACTTCTCTTACTAGAAAAGGTATGATTGTTGCTTTATTAGATTGTAGTTGATCTACTATAGGAGGGTCATTAAGGCTGCATGTCATTTGTACAATGATACTGTGGTTGCTAAAATAAGAATAAAAGTTAATACAGTGCATTTTTTTGTTGTATCATCAGTGATTCATCGGGAATTTATTACAGCAGGACAGACAGTTAACCCTTTGGGGGTGCATCCTATAGTTCAATGGTTTTGAAGTCTGGGTCCAAGCTGTAGTATTAAATTATGAGCTCAGTTCGCTTGGATAAGCTGTGAGCAGTAAATTTGGGCCTGGATATGAGAGAATGTATCTATGTGGTAAGTGTGCACCATATAAAACAAAACCTGCAGCACACAATGCATAATGAGAAGAAAAAAACTGTGACCATGTTTTTGGATTAAAATAGCAATTGTGCTGTGTATTTTTGTATGGTTTTTATGGTTGTATTTGCAATTTCTTGGTCTCATTTGATAGATTGGAAAATATATTATAGAAATAGAGATGATTTTGATTGGTTTTAGTACCAAAAATTGCTTGAAATTGAGCTCAGAGTAGCAGAAATGTTCGGTTTTTGCCGCTGTTCAAGAGTAAACAAAACGCATCACATGTTCAATACACGTCAGCTGGTGGGTCTAATGTGCATTCACGAATATGCTGATATTATTTATACAATTATTACAATAATGGATAACGATAAATCTTCAATATTTTAGTGCAAATAAAAATTCTTTGTGAATAAAAAATCAAAATGGAATTTTTCTGTAAAGCCTGGAAACATAACTAATAAACAGAGGAAATGTTATTTAGTGCCAGGAATGCCTGCATTGTTTATTCTGGACACTGTTTTGAAATTGGAATATTTTGAATGTTGTGTGAAATTGACCAAATTACCAATTTTCAGTCACACTATAGGTTAGTTGAAATAGTTGATTGCACATGAGTTATTTTCGAGATTTTTTTATATTTCCTCGACCAGTTATGGCCACATCCACCTCAAAGCCACTAAACTTGGGGTCAAAATCACTTTCCTCTTAAAATGGGAGAGTTGATACACATGAAATCAGTGAATCCCAGGTGTTTGCTGCACTGTTTGCTCTAGCTGGTGCTCATTTGAACTGGTGCTCCCACAAGGTACTAAGTGGTCCCAATTTTTTTTTAATATGGTGCACACTGAGTGTTAGGACCCATTCTATGCTGACAAGGCATCTCAGGCCAATTGTTCCAAATTTGAAGGCAGGAAAAATAAAACGTATACATACGTTTGGGGCACTAGCAGTAAAAACGTATATATACATTTGGACCGTTTACGGTTAATGATGCCTGCTGCACCTCCCAGTGTCTGAGGAGGAATTATTTCTTAAATCTGGGCATAAACAGAAGTAAAATAAAAAGTATTTCTGAGGAGGAAGGTTGTCCTTCCACCTACTGAAGCCCAGGAAGAGTGAGATACCTGCAGCTTACTTGAGTCAGTCAAGAACATCCTACCGAAGTTATACGAAAAATTTCTGATGGTAGGTTGTATTCTCTTGTCCCAAATCTACACACTACTTTTTGAAGTGAAGGAGATGGTAAGACTTACTTATAAACCTAGTGAGAAGTATGAGTTCCATATCCACAGCAAGAGAACATTGTGTCTATATCTGTGGTCACAAACTCTTCAACTTTACTACCGGCAGATGTTAGAAATACAATATTGCCATAACAAATGTGAAAGTTTTGAAGATTATACTGGACCACTACTTCCACCAAGTGCCAGATAAATCAGGTCATGATGGCTATGCTAGTCAGTGAGCCACTAACAGCAGTAATCTAGTTGAACAGGTGACCAACAAGGAAATCTAGCCTGAGGTAGTGCTGTTAGTGCAGAAACTCCTTGAAATCTGCCACAGGTAAATCACTGTATAAAGAAATAAGTAAGGGCAATTTTTCACAAGAGCTCAGGGCAAAGTAGATGTCTGCATACACCCAAGATAGGTGATCCAGCTGAATTATTGTCTTGGAATAAGAGAATTTTAGAGTTTTAAAAAGATTGGTTATGTATTAGAAAGAGTATGAGTGAGGAGGAAGTAGAGCACAGAGCGAGGTTATAAGATATACAGTGGAACCTCTACTTGCAAGTTTAATCCGTTCCAAGACCTTGCTCACAACTAGATTTGCTCGATTTGCAGAGTCAATTTTCCTCATTTAAATTAACTGAAATGCAATTAATCCGTTCCAGTGGAATTCTTTACTTCAATAATTTCACTAATATCAACTCTACGGCTTGTTTATCTATCTCACTACATCTAATATGACATAAACAATTAAATAACATAGAAACCTGATATTAAATCCTCTCACAATGAAAATAAAAAAAAAAAAAAAAAAAAAAAAATTTACAACACCATCACTTAGCACGAGTTTTGATGACTTGCTGAACTACAGACTGAATGACTGACTTAATGAATCACTACTGACATTATTGAATTGCTATGACTGACTTAAATGAACAACTTGACTAGACATGCTGAACGGCTTTGATTAGACTTACTGAATCATTTATTAGAATTACTTAAAGTAGACACTCCAATTACAAACCATCAACTAACAGTACAGTAACCTACTACCATCCACTCAGCCCGTTAGGACCGACAATAACTGCTCCACTCACTTACACATAATTCCAACAAACACCAGCACCCACAATTTAAGCTAAGAAATACTATTATTTCTGTTACATTTGTTTACTCTGAAACATAGCCAAGCAATGGACCATTTCTCCTACGTTGAGCTCAATTTCAAGGTACTTTTCGTCATGAAAGCAATCAAAATCATATCTATTTCTGTAATATATCTTTCATTCTATCAAATGAGAGAAAAAAAAAAACGAGAATACAACAATAAAAACCATACGAAAATACCGCTAAGGAGTGGCTAATTGCTGAGAAGTGAACTCCATTATTTATGCTTAGATTTCTTTTATTTTTTGGTGTACGTTAAGCAGCATCTTTCCATCATACATTGCCCAAGTTTCAATAAGATGTCCAACAAACAAATGAGATACAGTTCCCGAGAGCAAGAGCCCCTCACCAGTGTCAAGGAACCTGCCTTGAGGTCTGCTCGCTTATGGAAAATTTGCTCGCATATGGAAGCAAAAAATCGACCCATCCACTGCTCGTATTTGGAAAAACTCGCACGTAGAAACGCTCGCAAGTAGAGGTTCCACTGTATATTTATATTGTTGCATTATTCCACTGAGAGACTTACATGTGCTAATTTATGTATATGTTTTGCAGGTTTATATCTTCATATATACTTACACTCACCTTGTATTATCTTTTACTTCAGGCATGTATGGAGAAGGTATAATATATGACTCTGGCATGACCATCCTCCAGAAGAGTCATGGGTATACTACAGGTGATGCTATGAAAGTTTCCCACCAAGAAAGAGTAAGTTCATTGTTTGAGGTAACATCATCATTTAGATATGTATGATTACACACATTATCTTCAGCAGCAAACTTTTTAGGCAAAGTTTTTAAGTATAATATATATGCATATGTACAGTAGACAACCACATTTCATGTGAGATATGCTCCATAAAAATAGAGATACATGTAAAAACAATAGATGGAGTGAATAACTTTTTGGAAAAAATAGGTTACATTCTGTCACTTCTAAAAAAGCCAAACAACTTTTCTTGTAAATACACAATTCACCTAAAATAATAAACTAAGTATTGTACAGTGATTTTAAAAGGCAAGCAGATATTATGGATATATTAACACTTTTGAGGTCTGCGCTATAGTACTATGGCTTTGAACTCTTGGTCAGTGCCATAGAACTACGTGATGAGCACAACTCACTCAGATAAGCTGTGAGGGATAAATTTGGGCATAGATAAGAGAGAATGGGTCTGTGGTAAGTGTGCACCATAAAACAAAAATCCTGCCCCACACAGTGCATAATAGGAAAAAAACTGTGACCCTATTTTGGTTTAAAATAGCAACTTTACGGTGCATTTTTGTATGGTTTTTCTAGTGTATTCTCAGTTTTTTGGTCTCGTATGATAGAACAGAAGATATGTTACAGAAATAAAGATGATTTTGATTTGTTTCAGGATTGAAAGTAGCTTGAAATTGAGCTTAACTCTTTCAGGGTCCAAGGCCAAAATCTGAAGTGGTGCCCCAGTGTCCAAGAAATTTTGAAAAAAAAAAAAAAAAAAAAATTCTTACAGAATTAAAGATAATATTTTTGTGAAGGTAATAAAACAAAACAAAAAATTTCTGATCAGTACTTACTGAGATACAGCGGCGGGAAGTTGACCCAAAATGACCGGATGGCAGCAACATCAGTGACTTCCACAAAATCCCATTTTTTTTATTTTATGTTTTTTTATACTTTTTTCTTTTCTTTTCTAATTTTTTTCTTTTTCTAATAACATTCGTGGCCTGTGAGACCAGTATAATGTATATTGTATAAGTGTACACTCATTGTATTCAACACAATAACTGCACTAATTTGATTATCATTATATTGCTTACAAAACTTGTAAGCAATATAATGATGAAAATATTAGTGTGGTTATTGTGCTGAATACAACGGTACCATATAGTACCATATGGTACAATGGTGCCATAGGGTGCAATGGTACCATATGGTACAATGGCACCATTTGGTACAATGGCACCATTTGGTACAATGGTACCATAAGATACAATGGTACCACATGGTGCAATGGTACCTTATGGTACCATATGGTGTAATGGTACCTTATGGTGCCATATGGTGTAATGGTACCATATGATGCAATGGTACCATGTGGTACATTGTACCATACAGTACAATGATACCATGTGGTTCATTGTACCGTATGGTACTATATGGTACTGTTGTATTCAACACAATAAACACACTAATATTTTCATTATTACAGTGGACCCCCGCATAACGATCACCTCCGAATGCGACCAATTATGTAAGTGTATTTATGTAAGTGCGTTTGTACGTGTATGTTTGGGGGTCTGAAATGGACTAATCTACTTCACAATATTCCTTATGGGAACAAATTCGGTCAGTACTGGCACCTGAACATACTTCTGGAGTGAAAAAATATCGTTAACCGGGGGTCCACTGTATTTTGTTTACAGTAGTTGTTTACAACAAAAATATGCAAAAATGTTGTATATCAGTAATTTTCTATTATATATTTACAAGTGTACAGGAACCTGACGTGTTCCTTGAGGTGGATTACAAAGCAGTTTGTCTCCGAAACTGTGGAGTCAGTAGCTAGCTTGCGTCGCCACTCACTCAGTCTTGGCTCCTGTCTCATGCCACCAACACCTATTGACCATATGGTACACGGTATCATATGTTACAGGGTACTATATGGTATATTGTACTATATGGTATAGGGTACCATGCAGTACAGGATAACATACGGTGCAGGGTACCATATGGTACAGGGTACCATTTTCCAATATTCCATATATTCCAATATGAACCCTCTTCTCAAACTTCTCCTTGACAACCATAACAGAACACACAGGCACAAAACACTCTTTGACATCCCTTGTGTCCATCTCACACTATACAAAATTCAGTGCACATAAAAGGCCTGATGATCAGGAATTCATTGACCGAACCAGCAAAAGGTTCCCTGCCTGCAAATCAATTTAGAGCTGTACATAAAAATCATTTCATCTCCCAAAATTAACTATACCAGTACTGTTAAAATCATATACCCAGTTTGAAGCAACTCAGAAACTCCCAATAAAGTTTACGACCACTTGAAACTAAACGTTAATACATACTTATAATTGTACTATTGTATTTTTGTAAATTGTGTTAAATTATTACTGTAAACCATTAACTACCTTACGGTAATGTATAATTAAAATTTACCACTCTTTACCTGTCTCGTCTTAAGTGGTCTGTAAGCATTAGGATTAGTCTGCCTGAAATGCCCCAGCATGTTAGTGGCTTTCTTTGTACCTAACAACATGTATAAGATGTAAACACCCATTGTAACCTTTGCAAAGAAACAAATTTTGTCTTTGTCATTGTAGCCACCTTTGTTTTTTATGGTCAACTGTAATAACAGTATTCACCTTTCTTTATTATGGTCAGCTATAATAACAGTAGCTACCTTGCCTTATTCACCATCAACCACCTGCTGTTTCACTACATTATTGTTCATGAAGATACTTTATGATATTAATACTGAATAAGCCCAAGTGTTTGCAGTGAAGCACATAGGTGAACAGTATTTAGATAAGGGTAAAGAGGTTTTTGTGGCATTTATGGATTTGGAAAAGGCATATGATAGGGTGGATAGGGGAACAGTGTGGCAGATGTTGCAAATGAATGGAACAGGAGATAGGTTATTGAAAACGGTGAAAAGTTTTTACGAGGATAGTGAGGCTCAAGTTAGAGTATGTAGGCAAGAGGGGGATTATTTCCCAGTAAAAGTAGGCCTTATACAGGGATGTGTGATGTCACCATGGTTGTTCAATATATTTATAGATGGAGTAATAAGAGAAGTGAATGCTCGGGTGTTGGCAAGAGGTGTGGGGTTAAAAGATAAAGAATCTGACACAAAGTGGGAGTTGTCACAGTTGCTCTTTGCTGATGACACTGTGCTTTTGGGAGATTCTGAAGAGAAGTTGCAGAGGTTGGTTGATGAGTTTGGTAGGGTATGTAAAAGAAGGAAGTTAGAAGTGAATGTAGGATAAAGTAAGGTGATGAGGATAAAAAAATTAGGTAATGGAAGATTGATATCAGATTGGAGGGAGAGAGTATGGAGGAGGTGAATGTGTTCAGATATTTGGGAGTGGATGTGTTAGCAGATGGATCAATGAAGGATGAGGCGAATCATAGAATTGACAAGGGGAAGAAGGTGAGTGGTGCACTGAGGAGTCTGTGGAGACACAGAACTCTATCCATAAAAGTAAAGAGGGGAATGTATGAGAGTATAGTTATACCAATGCTCTTGTATGGGTGTGAGGCATGGGTTGTGAATGTTTCTACAAGGAGAAGGCTGGAGGCAGTGGAGATGTCATGTCTGAGGGCAATTTGTGGTGTGAATATAATGCAGAGAATCCCTAGTTTGGAAATTAGGAGGAGGTGTGGGATTACCAAAACTATTATCCAGAGGCCTGAGGAGGGGTTATTGAGATGGTTTGGACATGTAGAGAGGATGGAATGAAATAGAATGACTTTGAGAGTATACAGTTCTGTAGTGGAGGAAAGGCGGGGTAGGGTCGGCCTAGGAAAGGTTGGAGGGAGGGGGTAAGGGAGGTTTTGTGTGTGAGGGGCTTGGGCTTCCAGCAAGCATGCATGAGTGTGTTAGACAGTAGTGAATGGAGACAAATGGTTTTTAGGACTTAACGTGCTGTTGGAGTGTACACAAGGTAATGTTTATGAAGGGATTCAGGGCAACCTACAGGCTGGACTTGAGTCCTGGAGATGGGAAGTACAGTGTCTGCACTCTGAAGGAGGGGTGTTAACCCTTTCAGGGTCCGTGCCGTAGATCTACGGCTTTACGTTCAGGGTCCAAACCGTAGATCTACGCCATGAGCTCAGCTCACTCTGATAAGCTGTGAGTGGTAAATTTGGGCCTAGATATGAGAGAATACACCTATGTGGTATGTGTGCACCACATCAAACAAATCCTGCAGCACATAGTGTATAATGAGAGAAAAAACACTGAGACCGTGATTTTCGATTAAAACAGCGACTTTGCAGTGTTTTTTCGTATGTTTTTTATAGATGTATTTGCGATTTCTTGGTCTCATTTGATAGAATGGAACATAAATTACAGAAATAGAGATGATTTTGATTGGTTTTAACACTGGAAATGGCTTGAAACTGAGCTCAAAGTAGCGGAAATGTTAAATTTTTGTCGATGTTCAAGAGTAAACAAACGACCTCACACATCTAATACACCCCATCTGGTGGGTCTAATATACATTCACAAATGTGGAGATGATATTTATACAATTATTACAATATTGCATAACAGTAAATCTTCTATTTTTTTGGTTTGAATAAAAATTCGTTTTGTGAATAAAAAATCAAAATGGAATTCATTTATCAAACCTCAAAACATAACTAATGAACAGAGGAAATGTTAGTTTAGTGCCAGGAATGCCTGCATTGTTTATTTTGGACCCTATTTTGAAATTGTAATATTTTGAACTTTGTGTTAAATTGGCCAAATTACCAATTTTTGATCACTTTATTTTATAGTTGAAACAGTTGACTGGGCGATTTATTGTGCTCAATCGATAGAATAGAAGTAATACTAGTGAAATAGCTAAGAATTTGGTCGACTGGAATAATGTAATTGGCCTAAAAA
This sequence comes from Cherax quadricarinatus, assembly GCF_026875155.1. Classification (NCBI taxonomy): domain Eukaryota; kingdom Metazoa; phylum Arthropoda; class Malacostraca; order Decapoda; family Parastacidae; genus Cherax; species Cherax quadricarinatus. Next base: position 22,781,765 of record NC_069456.1, on the reverse strand, counting down.
GGGAGTCAAAGTCGGCAAAATCGCCAATTCGTAAATATCGCTGACACATCAAAATTCACGAGAGCATAATTTCATCAATTTTCCATCAAATTTCATACTTTTTGTTTTATTACCTTCAGAAAAAGATTCTCTACCATTTCATAAGAAAAAATAATTTTTTTTTTTTAAATTCTTGGACCCTGGTGTGCACTCTGAAATTTGGCCTCTGGACCCTGAAAGGGTTAATGTTGCAGTTTTAAAACTGTGGTGGGGGCATGCCTCTGGCAAGACAGTGATGGAGCGAATGATGATGAAAGTTTTTCTTTTTCGGGCCACCCTGCCTTGGTGGGAAACGGCCAGTGTGTTAATAAATGAAAAGAAGGTAATACCAACAAGTGGTACATACTGTAGACAATGTAGTGACATCATTTATGGGGCAAAACATACCAGTAGAGACTGTACTTGATAAAGCTCACTCGTGGGTGAAACGTTGTATTAATGAAAACTAGGGCATTAATTGTCTGTTACTACCAAGATTGTTTATTACTTATCTCACAAAATGTTTATATTCTTATATTACAATATTTAATAAGTTTGCACAATTTAATACAGTAGCAGTTTTTTACACTTTTACAATAATTTTGGGGAATAGTGTAATAAAAATGTTGTTTTTTGCAGCTAAACCAGAATCACCTAGATGAGCTGAATCACCAAGGTGTCATTGTCATCCGCAATCCTTTCAAAGCTCTCATCTCGCACCGTCACTTGGACGTGGGCGGTCACACTGGCTATGCTCCGAAGGCACATTTCTTGGGCAGAGGTTTGTAAATATGTCTTTGTATGGTAGAGTGCCTACACTCTGAAGGATGGATGAGGATGTTGCAGTTCTGGATGGGGGAAGTAGCATCTGCACTCTGAAGGGTGGGATAAGGATGTAGCAGTCCTGGATTTGGGAAGTATACTGCCAGCACTATTAAGGAGGGGTGAGGATGTTACAGTTCTGGATGTGGTAAGTACAGTGCTTGTACTATGAAGGAAGGGTGAGGATGTTGCAGTTCTTGATGTAAGAAGTTTAGATAGCTCTTGCACTATGAAAGAGGGGTGAGGATGTTGCAGTTCTGGATGTGGGAGTTATAGTGCCTGCACTCTTAACCCTTTCAGGGTCTGTCCCATAGATCTACGGCTTTGAAGCCAGGGTCCAAACTGTAGATCTACGCCATGAGCTCAGCTCACTCAAATAACCTGTGAGCAGTAAATTTGGGCCTAGATATGAGAGAACACATCTATGTGGTAAGTGTGCACCACATAAAACAAATTCTGCAGCACGTAGTGCTGCATAATAAGATAAAAAAAACTGCAACCATAATTTTGGATTAAAACAGCTACTTTGTGGTGTTTTTTCGTATGTTTTTTACAGTTGTATCCATGATTTCTTGGTCTCATTTGATAGAATGGAAGATATTTTACAGAAATAGGGATGATTTTGATTGGTTTTAATAATGAAAATGGCTTGAAACTGAGCTCAAAGTAGCAGAAATGTTCAGTTTTTGCTTATGTTCAAGAGTAAACAGATGTCGTCACGAGTCTAATACGCATCAGCTGGTGGGTCTGATATACGTTCACAAATGTGCTGATATTATTTATAGAATTATTACAACATTGCGTAACAGTAAATCTTTTATTTTTTGGTGTGAATAAAAATTCATTATGTGAATAAAAATTCCAAATGGAATTCATTTGTAAAGCCTCAAAATGCAACTAATGAACAGAGAAAATGTCAGTTTAGTGCAATGAATGCCTGCATTGTTTATTCTAGATCCTATTTTGAAGTTGAAATATTTTGAACTCTGTGTTAAATTGGCCAAATTACCAATTTCTGATCACTTTATTGGGTAGTTGAAACAGTTGACTGGGTGATTTCTTGTGCTCAATCGATAAAATAGAAGTAATACTAGCGGAATGTCTTAAGAATTTTGTCGACTGGAATAATGTAATTGGCCTAAAATGGGAGTGAATTGGAGCTACCCTCCACTTTATCAGATCAAACCCGATTGCATCCTGTTTCCAATCCCTTGGGTGCTGTATGACCACTGGATTTTATACTGCCCCATATGTTGTAAAGCAGTCTGACAGAATGCTTTAAAACAACATCCATGTTAATGACAATGGACAGAGTAAGCATTCCTGTGAGCAGTGGTGGATAATTGTGTGAGTCCCAGGGCAAGCAGTGTGTGAGAGCCGCAGGGCTAGCAGCATGTGTGAGCCCCAGGGCAAGCAGTGTGTGAGAGCCCCAGGGCTAGCAGCATGTGTGAGCCCCAGGGCAAGCAGCTAGTGTGAGCTCCAGGGCAAACCACTTCATGGTCACATCACATACTAGGAGGGCCCTGCTTATACAGCAGGTTAGGTTCTGGACTACTGCTGTAAAGTGAAAATTGCTGTAAAGTGAGTCTTTTTTCACTTTCAAATGCACATAAAAGCCTGATAACATGTTTTCACTATCATATATTAAGTGAACAATAAAGCTAAGCCTAAAAACTGCATATGCAGTACACACATTACTCACATTAAAATGTTTTCATCCTTAGCTTATAGTGATGGATACTGAATAAATGAAGAACGGGTATAATTGAAAACCTCTGCATTAGCAAAATGCCATAAAGTGAAGCACTGTAAAATGGGGCCTGACTGTATGTGAACTGACTTTGTGTTTGTATTCCCCTACAGATGTGCCTCTTGTGTTCTACCCCTTCACTTAACACTTTCTATATTATCATATCTCTCTTCACTATGTTAAGTTATATAAATATTGTTGCGAATTCCATGGAACTTATGTGCCATTTTTTCAACAGGTTGGGCAGAATTTGTGACGCTGAAGACTGGACTTTGGAAGGACTTTTATGTCGATTGGTTAACTTTGAGTGAACCTGTGAACATACATGTAACTTATTATGAACACTTGAAAACAGATCCTGTAGGGGAGATGGAGAAGATACTGCATTATTTAAAACTCCCTATAGACAATAAAAGGCTTCAGTGTGTGGCCTCAAATACTGATGGGTTATTTAAAAGAAAGCCATCTAAAAATGTGCCATTAGATTTTAATCCATTTACCAGAGAACTAAAAGACATTGTTTATAATGCTATAAGTGAAGTGGATTCTGCACTTATAAAAACAGGAAAAAAAGGTCTTCCACTGGACAAGTATGAGTTATATGACCCATGGGAAGCAAAGGTTGTAAAACAACTTCAAACAGCAAAACAAAATTAAGGAAACTAATAAATGGTAATTTTCAACCATTTATTGAATTCTTACAAAGATGACTTTTCAAAATATGACTTGAAATTTGAAACAGTGGCATCAGTAGATTATACACTAATATATATTTTTTCAGTGAGCTTTAATTGATGCTCATATTTAGAAGCAAGTTTTATTTTTATATAAACTGAAAACACTGTTCAGTATTGATTCCATTTTGATTTTTTAAATTCAATCATTCAGAGGTATAAGGTGATGAGTTTTGCATGTTAGATTTGAAGTTATAGTACTAGAAAAATAATTTTTTCTGCTGTATATAGTAAGCCCTTGAGTAACATGAGGGCTATGTTCCTGATAATCAGTGTTAGATTAAAATTGCATTGTGTGAATTGAAGAACTTATGGGAGAAATGGGGTTACATTCCAGGCACCTCCAAATTTGTCAAACTGTTTTTATTTATTTATTTTTTTTAATATTTTAACAGGTGCAAATTACCTTGGTTTTTCTTGCATTCTAGTTTTTGTTTCTTGTTGACATGGAACTGTGTTGAGAGGGTTTTGTCTACCAGACAGAGGTGGATGACTGGTTTTTGAGTTGATGTGCATACAGAGTTGATGGCTATATTGGAGTATTCAAGTAGTTTGTAATGCATTTTTTATCTGTTTTACCCTAAAGTACTTCATGCCGCTGACAGTAAAGCATTATCAACTGCTCCAGGCCCAGCTTAGAGCATTGTTTACAGTCATGTCAGAGTCCTTATTTTTTGGGACTTAACCAGTAACATAGAATTGGTCACATAACTCCTGCAGTGTTAACTGTTCATCTTAAAAATTCTTCCTCATCCTCAGTCATCCATGCTGCCTTCTTAGTCTGCTAGATAACAGTCAAAAAGGTTTTGCATTCAAATTGATTATCCACATGATAAATTAGCTAAGTCTGGTACTTCTAATTACTTGCTGCATTTGTGCAGAGAAGCAAGCTGAAGCTACTTTAGCCAACAAGTAACCAGGTGCAAATTTTTCTTGCTTACTAATTTAAGTTCTTGATGGCAAACACTTCCAATATAATCCTCTCATCAACATTAGACACTTGATTCTGACTATAACCTTTCTCAAAAATCATGTTAGTGAAGTTAGCAGGGTAATTTTGCATGGCTATGTGATCAACAGATGCACTCTTACCACTCAACTTTGTGTTATGAAACCAGATTTACTTTTTAAAGATTTCAAATTATCCATCACTATCCTCAGACTGAACCTAATCACTCCCAATCCCCTCTCTCCTGTCTCATCCTCCTCATCCATTCTTTCCCATTCCTCCTCCTCCTCTCCCCATTCCTCACCTCTCCCTTTCCTGTTTTCAGCCTTTGGGGTCCTTCCCTCAGGCATTCTAGGCCCTAGGTTGGGGAAAGGGTATCGTTGTTCATCCCATTCCATTGAGGCCCTTGGTGGTGATGTAGTTTGCTGTGGAATCTGGATCATCTAGCGATGCCCCAATCTTTCTCTGGTCTCCCGGGGGGTGGCTCCAACAGGATGGGGATTTATGACCCTTTCAGTCCTCCCTAGGAGCTATCCCTCCATTTCCTCCCACCCCCCTTTTTTACACAAGAAAAAAGTGACCTAGCCATGGAGTCCCAGAGCCATCAAACTGCTCCTCCAGGGCCCCTTTCTGCTGCAGCATGCTCTTACGATCCTACCCCACTATCGGACCATTCTTATTCCCCAGTACCTTCTCCTGGTAATGTTTGGTCATCTGCTCCTGGTACCGAGGTTCCGCCTGACTCCTTTGATACATCCGACCTCTGCATGTCTTTGACCATGTTTCTAGCTTCTCCCTCTACAGTGTAACGATTTTCAGATCGCCCACCCATCTCAGGTCTGGCCACCACCAGTCCCACACCTAAGTGACCACGACCATTAACTGATGACACTGCTTCAATTACCTCTCACTCTTCCCAGAAAAAAACAGCATGACACACACTTCCTTTACACATTACATTTCAGGGTATGCAGTGGACTAAGTTTTTCACTCTGCAACTGACATCTCCCACTGACCTTCTTTCTGATAATAGTATCAGCTGATATTATGATCAAAATATTTCATTTCATGCTCTTAAGAGTGCTCCAGGCATCATCATGGTATGAAATGCTGGCCAGGTTCACAATCTTTTCTTATCTCCATAGATGATATTCCTGTCACAATTCAAAAACACATTTCTCTCAATTCTTGCAGGGATACCATAGTTCTACCTTATACCATTGTTCAGTGTGATTTCCAGATATGTGATGCCTACATTTTGGAGCAACTTGAGCTCCAAGACCTCCCAATTCTCAAAGTGGACACTTATGTACTACCTGCCCGTGGGTGGAGATGCTTCCCCTGCAATGTAGCTCGCTTAACTTTTGACTGCCAAGAGCTTCCATCCTCAGTTTATATTGCAGGACACCATCTGCAGGTCCAAGAGTTGATCCCTACACCACAACAGAGTAGAAATTGCTGGTGCTTTGGCCACCCAGTGAAATATTGCAGATCCATTGCTGAATACCCAGTCTGTGGTGCTAGTGACCATACCAATACATCCTGAAGCATACCTCCCTCTTGCATGAATTGTAATGAGGCTCCCTGTCCTATTCTCACCATTGCCAAGTTTTCTTGAGGGAGTGAGAAATTCGTTGTCTAGAAGAGAAAGAAGGTTTCATGTATGCCATGGCAGTCTCTCATCTCCGCCTTCAAGGGACTTCCACAACTTTCTTATTCCAGTTACTATGAGGCCTCCAACCTCAGTGGTACCTACAGTCACCTCTGTATCTAACTCTTTTGCAGTCTTGGACTCCAAGGTCACCTCATACTGTCCTTGAATCTGCATCTTCTTGTTTGCTTATTTCTGTGTCTACAAGACCTCCCACAACTACACCTTCCCTTTGCCTCTCTACTTTGCCAAAGTCTAAAATATCCCCAAAGTTCAAATCTCCTTTAACCCATCCTTCACTTATCCTTCACAAACATTTTTCTTTCCAGTCCCTGTGCCTAGTTCCTTACCTCTTGCTGGTTCTGTTATGTGTGTGGAGGTTCATCCTCCCCCTTGTACAGTACCCTCCTCTCCTGTCCCCTCCCAAGTTTTTTCCCAAGTTAACTAACCTTTCATCCCCCCAGCCCCTTCTTTAGTAACTTCTGTCATCTCTCCGATCTTTACTCACCCTCCCCCTTCTGTCTCTGATGTCGTACTACCTGCAACTTGTTTGTCCTTTGAAACACTTGAAGCTATCTCTGAATATATTAAGGAGACAGAAACCAATGATGGACACTGATCCACCTCCCATCACTCCTCCTGACTCTTTTCTAAACCATCTACACGACTCTTCTTTGCGGCATTCCAATCCTTCGCTGTTTACTTGTTTTTTGCTACCTCCACATGTAGACTTTACTAACCCTCCTAGTCCATAGACACCTACTGCCTCATATTACCAGTATACTTCTCTTTGCAAATCATGACTTTTTTACAGTGAAATATTTGAGGCATCGGAGTAATCGGGGTGAGCTTCAGGTGTTGTTCTGCAATTTTTTCCCTTGGTTGTATCTGTTTACAAGAACCTGAGTTACACTCCGCTGTTATCCATCCCATCTCGGGCTATGTTTTATAGCATTCATCAGATCCTTTTCCTGACGGAACATTTAATGAAAGTGCACTTCTTGTATGCACCATTATACCACGCCATCAGATCTTTGTTCATACTTTGCTGCATTACACTGCAGCCCGCATCTACTTGAACAAATGTTATAGTCTCTTCTTTGTATATCTCTCATTCTTGATTATTATCTATTTCAGATGTTGCATTTCTGGTTTCTTCCTTACTATCACCTCTTCTCTTATTAGGTGATTTTAATGCTCATCATTTCCTCTAGGGGAACTCTCATGGCAATCAGTTAGAGGCTCTTCTCACTTCTCTTCCCCTCCATGTTTTAAATATGGGTACTCCTACCCATTTTGACCCTCACACTCAATATCTCTCTCTTGCATTGATCTTTCAGTTTGCTTCTCATCAACTGCACTTGACTTTACCTGGTCTGTGCTCCCCAATTTACACGACAGCGATCATTTTTCTATCCTCTTTACTTCCCATTCATATTCTCACCTTCCTCGAAGCCCACGTTGGCAGTTTGAATGAGTGAATTGGGACCTGTACTCATGTCAAACTGGTTTTAGTGAGGAGCCTTCTTTGTCTTCTACTGATCAGTTGTTACACCTGTTTTTGACCTCGGTTTTAACTGCAGCTTCACATTCAATCCCTCAAACCTCAAGTAGGCATTCTCAGAAATGTGTGCCTTGTTGGTCTCCTGCTTCTCGCTTGTGCAGTACATTCAGAACATGCTGCATGGGACTGATATCGTTACAGTAGAACCACAGAGTGATCCCTTGATTTTAAGCGGGTGAGAGCAGTTGCCCGATGTGTCGCCCGTGAAGCTAAATGCACTTGTTGGTGCGATTATGTTTCTACAGTTACTTCAGCTTCCTTTATGAGTGCAGTTTGAAAAAAGTACGGAAACTGAGTGGCAAGTACTCCCCAGACCTGGCTCCCATTCTTTGGGTTGCTCATATCAGCATTGCAAACCCACATGAAGTTGCCACAGAGATTGGAAATTGTCTTGTCTGTATCTCTAAAGAGCTCCAATTGTGCCCCTCATTTCTTTCCTCCAAATCTGCCAGAGAGTTCCTACCCTTAGACTTTTCTTTTAGCAGAGAAGAGTTTTATAATGTGCCCTTTACACTTCTAGAACTAGAGTCAGCACTTTTCCCTTGCCAATCATTGGCAGCTGGACCTGATGGGATTCATATTTGTATGCTTCAGCATTTACATCCATCAGCCCTTGCAGTCCTCTTATGTCTTTTAAGTCTTATTTGATCGCAAGGAGTTCTTCCCCAACTGTTTAACCCTTTCATTGTCGGTGTCGTATTAGTATGGCTTACAAGCCAGTGTTGGTGCCGTATTAATACGCCAAAATTGTAGCAGCTTCAAATCTAGCAGGAGAAAGCTGGTAGACCTACATATGAGAGAATGGGTCTGCATGGTCAGTGTGCACAGTATAAAAAAAATCCTGCGGCAAGCAGTGCATAATGAAAAAAAAACTCTGACCATGTTTTTGGTTTAAAACGCAGACTCTGAGATGTATTTTCGTATGGCATTTGTGGTTGTATTCTCGTTTTCTTGGTTTCATTTGATAGAATGGAAGATATATTACAGAAATAGAGATGATTTTGATTGGTTTCTGATGAAAAGTACCTTGAAATTGAGCTCAAAGTAGTAGAAATGTTAAATTTTTGTGATGTTCAAGAGTAAACAAATGGCTTCACCATCGAATACGTGTCCAACTGGCCAGTCTATACACAGTCACGAATAGGTTGACATTAATGCAGTAGTCTGCATGACAGTAAGTCTATTTTTGTGTGAATAAAAATTCAAAATGGACAGCAAGAGGGGCCTGGAGATGTGACTAATGAACAGAGAAAATGTTATTTTAGTGCCAGGAATGTCCGCATTGTTTATTCTGGACCCTGTTTAGAAATTGGCATCTTTTGAAATATGTGTGAAATTAGTCAGATTGCCAATTTCTGACCACTTTATTGGGTAGTTGAAATCTGTAAATGGGCAGTTTCTTGTACTCAATTGATAGAACAAATGGAGTTCTAGAGAAATAGCTGAGAATTTGGTTGACTGGAACAATGGAATTGGCCGAAAATGGGGCTCAGTTGGTGAAATTACTGATGCGTATATATTGCCGAGACTGCTAACTTTGCGAGAGTGCAATTCCATAACTTTTTCATCAAATTTCATACTTTTGGTGTCATTATCATCAGGAAAAGATTCTCTATCATTTCATTTCATAAGAAAATATATATACATATATATATATCTTTCTTTCTTCTTTCAACACATCGGCCGTATCCCACCGAGGCGGGGTGGCCCAAAAGGAAAAACAGAAGTTTCTCCTTTCACATTTAGTAATATATACAGGAGAAGGGGTTACTAGCCCCTTGCTCCCAGCATTTTAGTTGCCTCTTACAACACGCATGGCTTACGGAGGAAGAATTCTGTTCCACTTCCCCATGGAAATAAGAGGAAATAAACAAGAACAAGAACTAGAAAGAAAAAGCAGAAAACCCAGAGGGGTGTGTATATATATGCTTGTACATGTATGTGTATTGTGACCTAAGTGTAAGTAGAAGTAGCAAGACATACCTGAAATCTTGCATGTTTATGAGGCAGACAAAAGACACCAGCAACCCTACCATCATGTAAAACAATTACAGGCTTTTGTTTTACACTCACTTGGCAGGACGGTAGTACCTCCCTGGGCGGTTGCTGTCTACCAACCTACTACCTAGATATATATATATATCTTATATATATATATTATATATATATATTTTTTTTTTTTTTAATTCTTCGACACTGAGCCAGTTGTGAGCAGGGGGTCTCAACAGTGAAAGGGTTAAACTGCCATTTTTTTTGCCTTTTTAATAAACAGGAATTGGGACTATACTCACACTTCTCCCATTGCTTTACCGTGCAGTATGCAAGGCATGGAACTTAGGTAAATAGACATTTGACTGTAGAATTAGAAAACAACAAGTCTCTCCATTAGTCAAATATGGTTTAACCTAAGGGTGCTTATTATTGATGCTTACATTAATATGTACCTAATGTCTGATGCGACGTAGCCCTGGATATTGCAGTCTTTTATGAATCTTGAAAAAGGCATAGACCTACCTTGGAGATATAACATCATGGCTCAAGTCTCACTCCTTGGCTTCTCAAGGCGGTCTACCAATTTTTCCTAAAACTTCTTATCTGAGAATATTCTGTTCTGGTTAATAATTCGCTTTCAGGAGTTTTTTCAAGTGAGTGCCCTAGATGTGTCCTTAGCACTCCTCTTTTCGGGGTAAACGTGCCTGATGCTTAAAGCTCCCGCTTCACACACCGGAGGGCCCGGGGTTCGATTCCCGGCAAGTGAAAATTCGACAAGTTTTCCTTAACCTGATTCTGTTAACCTAGCAGCAAAGTAGGTTCCTGGGTGTTAGTCGACTGGTGTGGGTCGCATCCTGGGGGACAAGATTGAGGACCCCAATGGAAATAAGTTAGACAGTCCTCGATGATGCACTGACTTTCTTGGGTTATCCTGGGTGGCTAACCCTCTGGGGTTAAAAATCCAAACGAAATCTTATCTTATCTTAAATGATCGGGCATCTGTTCTCCCATCTGATATCTGGTCATCACTGTGTTGATGCCTTCTCTATAGCTTGTGCAGGCACTGACTGTCGCTTAGTAACAGCCTCTCTCCAGAATGCTGTCAGTTGTGTTTCCCATTGGGCCACTACTCATGGATTTAGATTTTCTAGTGCAAAAGCACACCAAATTACTTTCACTAGAAGTTCTGTTATTCCTGATAATCCATTGTACCTGTATGGCTCGCATATTCCTGAATGTGATATGGTCAGATTTCTTGGCCTTCTGTTTGATCTCCAGTTGTCCTGGAAACCTCACATTACCTCCCTGAAAGCAACTTGCCATAGCCAGCTGAACCTCCTTAAAACAATTGCTCATCTTTCATGGGGGTGGATCGTCAAACTCATTCAGCCCTAATTTTATCAAAACTAGAGTATGGTGACCAGATATATTCAGCAACGCTTTCTAAACTTGTTCCCTTCCATCATCAGGGATTATGCATGTCTAACTGCTTTTTGCTCTTCACCTGTCGAGAGCCTATATCTAGAGGCAAATGTTCCATCCTTGAACGATCGCCATAATGTTCATTGCCTCCAGTTTTGTCTGTTCTCATGGCCTTCATGTTCCTTCTTCATACAGGATAGTAACAGATGTTAGTAGACGTTCATTATTAGTTTGCCGCCCCTGTTTACTCCTTCCCTTCTCTCTTTGTCTTCACTTGCTCTTGTCTTCTCTTCAGTTGCCCCCTTTATATGGTCATCTAGCATTTAACTTTCACTTCTTCTTTGGGAGATTCCAACAGTTCGTGTCTATTCTTCCCCACTGCCGCACTCGAAAGCCCAAATACGTACAGTTGCTTCTCGTTCTCTATTTCTTAAACACTTCTGGTTTCATTCTCATGCCATCGCAGTGTACACTGATGGTTCTAAATCCTCTGACAGTGTCAGGTTTGCAGCAGTGTTTCCAGACAGCATAGTGCGAGGTCATTCATTAGACTCGGCTGACATTTTTACAGCTGAATTGTATGCAATTCTCATTGCGAATATCCATACTGCATCTGTGCTTATCTAGACATTCGTAGTAGTCTCAGACTCCTTTAGTGCTTTGCAAGATATTAAAAATTTTGATTCGCCTCATCCCCCAGTTCTTCGTATACAACTTTGGTTGTGTTGCATTTCTAGCAAAAACAAAGAAATCGTTTTCTGTTGGGTCCCTGGTCATGTTGATGTTTAGGGCAATGAGTAGATGACCTCCCAGTTTCATATGGAGGTATTCCATTCTCAGACTATTTTTCTGTAATCAGTAACCACCTTCGCCACTGTTGGCAACAACGTTGGTCCGATATGACTCATAACTAGTTTCATTCTATCAAACCAAGTTTACTTTTCTGGCCTTCTTGTCATTGATGCTGAGGTTGGGAGACCACGCTCTCCTGTCCTCACATTGGACATGCCTGTCTTACTCATGGGTATCTCATGGAGAGGTGCCCTGTTCCACTGTGAGAATTGTCTGGTTCTGATTTCATTTTGCCAAATTCTGTTGGACTGTCTTGTCTTTCAACAAGCATGCAGAATTTTCCTCCTCTGTCATCACCACTGTAACACCATTACTTTATCTCCCCTCCTTGCTGACAGCCCCACCTTTGACTTTTTGACAGCAACCTAGTTATTGCACAAACTTTGATAATACTGCCTTTAGCACTCTTCACAGCCCTTTTTAACCCTCCCTCTGTTATCCTCTCCAACCTTGCTATATTATGAGCCTGCGACATCCCCTGCCCTGCAGTGCTGTATGACCCTAGTGGGTTTATTGCTTCTTTTTGATTATAATAATATCCATCACTAAACCTACAGTTGTGAAGGCTTTCCTTCCTTCCCCACACAGTTTATAATAAAATAAAGCTTTGTGCCTTATTATCTGAACCTTTTTTTTCATCAGTCCAAACATTCAGTACTTTTTTGTTTTCTTTAGCTGCACTCATCTCTTTGTTATTCCTTTTAGCAGGTTAATCTGCACTGTTCATTTCTCAGGCTCTTATTTTCTTGTCATTGTCTTTAATTGTGCAAATGGTCAAGTCTCTTTGACCAAAAAAAAAGCTGGTGGTCTCCATCACATGTTTACCACCTCATTGCATCTCCATACTATCAGAGCTTCATGCTTATTCTTTTTAGCACCTCTACCATCACTATGGTTATGGATAATATCCAGAGATGAGATAAGGTAATAAAAAGTTCCAAAATAGTATGATAGAATGAGTACTGCATGTGATGTTATAAGAAAGCAACTGTAGGCAGCATAGGTGGCAGTGTGGGTAGTGTAGGGGTTGTTCTCCAAGCACTTGATCCTTAATTCCATGTTGCTAACTACTAACATTGTGTGCATTACTTGATGTTACACTTGCTTTCATGCTTTATTGTGTAAAATATTAAGCATTTTAGTGTATTATTCTTTTGAGGGACGTGCCTTGATGTTGGTAAAAAGCTCTTGATCCCTCAGATCGAAGCTGCCTTTCCTTTGATTAAATTTGATTACCTCCCATTCCCCAGGTGCTGCTATGATTTTTTTGGCTACATTTTTTTTCAGTAGTGTTAATACAAGATCAAGCAATCTGATTTGAAGTTATTCAAAGGTTTACTGTATATCATGATTTTGTGGCAAAGATGAAATATGTCTGGGAAAAAAATACAGTGCTGAAGATGTATTTCTGAACTACATTAAAATCCACCAGTCATAGATAATTGTGGACCAAGTTTCAATAACAAACATTAGGTGTATAGTGCAGTCTTCCATATGCTGAAATGTATATTTTTGTAAATATTTTAATTTAATATTTTATACTCTCATCTATATTTAATACAAATGTGTTAACTGGGCTTGATTGAATTTGCTTATTGTTTTGATTGCTTATCCAATAAGAGCCATGTTGTTCACATTTTATTGAAATTTTTAGTCATACATGTGTCCCATAATCATTATCAGTGTGTAGCAGATGAATTCGTAGTCTGCAAATAAATTTATAACTATGAATAATTTATGAATAAATTCATTGATGAAACAATTAAAAGTTAATTATGAGCTAACTGGTATTGATGATAATTTTCAAAGTTGTGATAGTGTAGGGTGTTGGAAGACATGGACCATGAAGTGCCTAGTATCTATAACAAATGTGGACACTGCACATGGACAAGTGGTAGGCTATAGTCTACATTCCTATAATTACTGGTCAAATGTCACCTAATGTCATCTCATTTCATTGTAAGTAATACATTTCCTTATAATATTTTAGACATAGGTTTTCAAAACTTATTCACACTTTCATTCACATTCATCATAAGACTCCAGGGCACAGGTTATTGCTCTCAAGATGTAATTAGCTTTTGTGTCATTTATTCCAGTGATTGACCCCCATGGGTTTAATACTTTTCATGATAAAAGTAATAATAATTCAGGTAAGATATTGCTGTTATTTCACATTCCTCATAGAGGGATTCACTCTGAGAACATATGTGGCTTCCCAAGCTAAGTTTTGTGTCATGTTTAATGAGCAGATTGTGTTGTCTTTCCTTGGCCATATAAAAACAGTTCTCTAATTGCTGTTTGACTTTAGCATTTTCCAGTTTTCTAAAGACAACCAAAATGCTTTAAACTTACCCTTTTCCATTAAAATTTTGTAGTATACTGCACAATACACACATGCTCATGCATGCATTTTGAAATGTATGTACATTTAATTAAACCCATTATGTTTGTGTGCAAACTTGTGCATAAACTTTTATTTTTATACTAAAGGAATATACATTGCTTATCATTAAAGTATGCCAACACTTCCCTCTCAGACCATAACTACAAAATAGGTTGTCTCTTGAGTTTTAGGACATCCTTCATCAGGAAGTGATTAACTCATTCTTCAGGATTTCATAGGGTAAATTTCCCTACTACTCATGGATGGCAACCTTTGGCTGTAGGAGTAGACTAATATCCTATCCCTGGTAAATCTCTTATCACAACCCAGAGGTTCTCAGAAGGATTCAGGTCTGCGAAATTTCCTGGCCATCATTGAAGAAGGTACCTCAGTCACAAAGCCATTGAACAACAGATTTTGCAGTGTGGCAGGGGGCAGTCTTACATAAGACTACACTGTAGTGTGTGAAAGATTCAAGCAAATGATTACAGAGCATTTCTAGGAAATGTTTTCCTAGGCATCCCTGGACATGCTTTTGATGTGGGTATGTCATCAACACCGTTCTCAAGGAATCAACACACCCAGGGCTTCACTGAAGTATTACCCATATTGATGGCTTCTACTGTTCCCTTGGTTTGGTAGCCTGCCTTGTGTAGTCTAATGATCTGTGCAATTGTCTCTTGTGTCAGCAACTTACTCCTGCCCATATTAATTCATTTGTAGCCAAAAAACCTGAAAAGCTCGGCACTCAAGACCACATGATGGAGGGAGGCCATGGACACAAATCCGTCCATCACACAAGCCTAGAAGGCACTTAGGATGCAGCCAGTAGCCTCAGCGTAACGGCAAGCCAGTGTAACTTTTTGTCTTGCCAAAACGCCTAACAGGGTAGGGTAATACTTTCTGCATTAAGGTATGTTTAGTGCCTCCACCTGACATATTTTAGAGACAAGCACTGTATATCAGGATTTAAGGTTAATCAGCCCTAACAGTTCCAGTGAAATGGTGTAAGGTTAGTGATGCATAGATTCTGATATAAATTTTATTTTCAAATGAATATTGTATTCTATCAGTATTGTATCCAAATGGGAGTGAAGCTTATGAATATTGAATTCATGAATGCTGAACTTTTATAAGATAAGGGGCATACATTTCATACCATTGGAGAGGAGGGCAGACATAAGGATATCAGGGTGTTGAAGAAGGCATCTGGAATGAAAGTTGCTGTGCTCCTGTCAGGAGAACCTGATAATCCTTGTAGAGTTTGTGTCTGGCACAAAAGCCATTCATCAAAACATATTGGTCATTTAGATTTTGTTGTGTGCCTTTCAGTGGACTAGATGGTTTGCGAAATATTAATGCAAAGATTTGATGTATACGTATGGTAGTATGCTCCTGCTTTGAATTCAAGTCAAGGAGAACAGGTCTGTTATTGGCTGCATTGAATCCAGATGATTTTTTTTTCTTGAAAATGAGAGTTTGGCTTAGGGTTGTTCTAGAAGTATACAGTGGAACCTCCACTTACAAGCGTATCCATGTGCGAGTTTTTCCAGATACAAGCAGTTGCTCGGTTGATTTTTTGCTTCCAGATGCAAGTGGGCCTCAAGGGAGGTTTCTTGAGGTTGGTGAGGAGCTCTTGCTCTTGATCTAGGGAATTGGATCTCATTTGTTTGTTGGACTATCTTATTGAAACTTGGGCAATGTATGATGGAAAGATACTTCTTAATGTACACCAAAATTGAAAGAAATCGGACCATAAATAACGGAGTTCACTTCTCAGCATGACTCAAGAAATCGTAATGACACGATTGCAAATAAACCATACCCCCGGCTGGGATTGAACCCGCGGTCATAGAGTCTATGACAGCGGGTTCAATCCCGGCCGGGGGTATGGTTCACTTCTCAGCCATTAGCCCCCTTTAGCGGTATACTTTTGTATGGTTTTAATGGTTGTATTCTTGTTTTTTTTTTATCTCATTTGATAGAATGGAAGATATGTTACAGAAATAGATATCCCACCGAGGCGATGTGGCCCAAAAGGAAAAACGGAAGTTTCTCCTTTTACATTTAGTAATATATACGGGAGGAGGGGTTACTAGCCCCTTGCTCCCGGCATTCTAGTCACCTCTTACAACACGCATGGCTTACAGAGGAAGAATTCTGTTCCACTTCCCCATGGAGAAATATAATAATTATATACATAATAATATACGTAATATAATAATGTAAATTATTATAAGAATACGTACGTACTAATAAATAATATGCATAATATAATAATTATATACATAATATAATATAAATTATTATAAGAATATGTACGTACTAATAAATAATAATAACGTATAATAATAATGCTATAAGCGAGTATCAGATCGCCACCACGAGATGGCAGTATGTGCTTAACTCCCAGTGGAGGGAAATTCTTGTGTTTTTCTTGTACCATTAAGAGTGTAGCATATTATTATTATTATTGTTTTCCTTATGAAACTACGGTGTGATCTAATGCAGGAATGGCCGCTGTGGTGGTGCCCCCTCCACTACCACTACTCGGATACATAATATTTCATTCATTCTAGTGTATATATCATGTTTCTATGTTATTAATATTGTTTACTATGTTATATTAGATGAATTGTGATACATAAATAAGCCATAGAGTTGATATTAAGGACTTATTGCGACGTATATTCGTTTCTGAGGTACCGTTTTATTTAGTAATTTAAATACGGAAATGACTCTAAGCGAGCAAATCCAGAGAGCAGTCAGGAATGGATAAACTGTAAAGAGGTTCCATGTACATTATTCATTAGCATTAAAAAGAAATGCAGCTTCGTCGCCTGAAATATTTGATGAAAGTTGTGGCATTTTCTTAATTAAAATCCGACTTTTGTTTTCGTAATAGTATTATTTGTGTATAAATTCAATAGATTACATACCCCCGGCCGGGATGAAACCCGTATATAGTTCAAAATCAGCCCGTCGCGTTAAGTCACTAGACCAGCTAGCCACAATAAGATCATCCAACAGGATGATTTCTAACCATGGAAGGTTAGCACAGGCTAACATCTGTGACCACAAATGCAAGTGTAGACAAATACATTTATGAATCATTATTGTGGCTGTGGTCTAGTAAGCTTAATGCGAAGGGCTGGAGTTTTGAGATCTCATGACCGCAGTTAAATCCTGCAGGTTATGGTTTGTTTGCAATAAAAGTTCAATTACGAATTCTTGAGTACTGGTTGATGCAGTGAAGGACTTGACTAGATTCGTCACGGCCACGCTAGCTGGATTCGTCCTGAAAAGCTTGATTTGTGTCACAGAGGTCTGTGCTACTTCCTATGGTGTGAATACACTAGCAATTGAAATTATTGCTAGTGGCTAGTTGGCTAACGCGCGGGCTGGAGTTTTGGACTCAATCGCGGGATAAATCCCGGCCGAGGGTAAGGTTTGTTTACAATCGTGTCATTACGGATTTACTGGCATAAACAAAGATTCTAAACTGTCAAATTACCTTTCTTTTGCCATAATCATCTGGATTTACAGTTCCTAGCTTGCAGATGATTATACATTTACAACACTGATTTACAAGCAATGGATCATCTGGTACCTCTTTTAGTTCAGACAAAATTACAAGACTAATTGCTTTGCCAGAATAGCTTACTGGGCAGCCACATTTTGCACTGTATAGTGTGTGCTCATTACTATTGTTTACACTGCATTTGCTGATCCCTTTTATGCAATTCTTATTTTGCTGACAGTTAAAACTAGCTATGGCTAGGGTTAATAACTATACCAGTAACTTGTCAATAGTTATGGCTATTGACAAACAGGGTGTGTGTGTGTCATAGCAATAGGTCTTTATCTGAAAATCTTTTAACTTCAACTTCAAACACACCTGATATCCACCCTTCAACATCACAGATCAATTATGAGAGAGAGTAATCTTGACAGCCTTCAACTTGCAGCCTTTCATGATTAGCTCTACATTATTATTATTATAATCAAGGGGGAAGCGCTAAACCCGGAGGATTATACAGCGCCTGGGGGGGGGGATGTGGAAGGCATTCAGGCTTAATTCGGGGAACTGGAGCACAGATCCAATTCCCTAAATCAAGAGCCCCTCACCAACATTAGCTCTACAGTTCCAGTAAAATTCGAATATTTACCACTTTAGGAGTGGTAGTACTGGAACAGTCTTTGTAAATGCAGTAAATAAGCCTGCTTCATTTATTTTAATGTTTATGTTTCCAACAGATATGTTGGATCAGGGGTGTATTGTTGAATTATTGCTATTATGCGACCTCTGGTCTGGCAGAGCCTAGGAATCAAAGGTGCCGTAAAATCGGCGTTGTACCTGTGTAACTGATCTGCATTTGCTTTGTTGGATATAGAATTCAACCAAGTTTTTTGCTGCGTCTGATTCTTATTCCATATAGCAAAGTTACATAATTTATCAATGCACTTTGTCATTGCCTTATTGTCAAAATGTTTAGTGGTAAGTTTTGCTGCATAATAGTATCCTTGATGAGATAGCCAATGTAAAAGTTGTTAAGTGCAACTCCTCATTGTCTATTAAGATGCTTTTTGTGTTGTTTACTTGTAAAGAGAAAATAATCTAATGGGACCCAACCGCATGAGATTAGCCTCCGACATACTTTGTGACCAATTATCGTTAAGCGGTTTGTACGTTATTATTTGGGAATTCGGAACTTACTAATCTACTTCCAATATTCTTATGGGAACAAATTCGGTCAGTCTTGTACTAAACAAACTTACTGGAGTGGCAAAAATATGTGTAACCGGGTCACTGTATTGATTCGGAGTAAACATTATATGTCAGCTTGAAGACTAAACACCTTATGGGTTTATTGGTATGAATTTGGATCTGAATTAAAAATAATTAAGACTGGTGGTAGCATGGCTAGGGGCAGACCAGGTTAGTCAGCCTGGGAGAAAGGGTAACATGCACAATAAAAAAAAAAACATATTGGGAAGGTTATTTCAGATACAAACTTGTGGATAAATGGGAGACTTACAACTATTAGTGTAACTTCCGCGGTGGGATAATTACAATTTGTTTAACTTGCTCGTAAGCAGCATCACTGCATATCATTGTTCAAATGTTGTGATAGTTTCAGTAGATCAGTATGTGACCTTAATTCATCCAGAAGGCTGTTTGGTGCCACTTCCGTTTGGTATTCAAAAGCTTCGTTCTAAACCAATTTTCCTGTCTTGGTTGGCTGTTATCACTAATCTTTGTAGGCCCCATGGTGACTTATTTATATGAATACAAAAAAACGCCAAAAAACGTGAAGAAACACAGTATAGTTTACAGCGAAGTTCTGACAGGTCGTATTTGTTTGGTCAAGTGCTGAGCTTTGTTCGAGTAGGGAGCTGGTCGTATACTGAGGTTCCACTGTACGTTGGGCAACTGCTGAAAAAACACACTAACTGAAAAATGTGACAGCATTTATTATACAAATACTTTAAGAAACATAGGCAGCTACACTAGAATATCTTGCAATAATGATCCCCTCCCTTTTTTATACAATGTTGAAATGTATCTATGTAACTATATATTTGTGCTAAGAAATAAATATGAACTATCAACAAGCAGACAATTTTAGGAATATATACAGTTAACTTGATTTCAAGAGTTTAAAAAGGAAATAAAAGGTTACCTGTATTGCACTTATCTAAAGCATTGTTTGCTTTTATGCAAATATATAAAAATAATGAAACTAAAAAGCTGGATGTAATCGATTGTGTAAAGTGTTGGTTAGTTCCTATCTCTAATGTGTACATATAGATTACGTATATAGAACACCAGATGTATATGAATGTGTCAACCACAAACCATACTTAATTTTCCTGTAATTATGATGTTGCATTTATTATAGTATGTCAGATGTTATCTTTATGATGTGTTATGACCCTTGTGGGTTTAGTGCTTAGTTTTTATTGTAATAATAATATGAAGTGTTATAGGCACATGTATGTATGGGTTTGCATAAATTTATTACTGTATACCATGAAATAAAGATTATGTAATTGGTCGGGACTAATCGATATCTTTATACAGTATTCAGAATTTTGGTGATTGTGGTAAAGTACTTACTGTATGTCTTAATATTTAGCATTCCTAGTACATTACAGTAATACTTTATCTAATCTAAATTCTCCCACATCTTTAATTTAAATGTTGATAGACCTAATTAAGTTTATTTAAATGCTGATAAGCCTATTTTAGGTATAGCCACTGGCCACCCATCCTCCACCTTTCCTGAACATTTACTCAGGCTACAGGCCAGGACTTCTACAAGGCTTAAAGAATTGTAGAAAAAATCATGTAGAAAATCTTAACAATTTCAAAGCATTACAAGAGTATTAAGATGGACATATGCAGTGACAAATGAATGTTAAATTATCCCAATTGATCTTTGCTGATGACAGTTCCTTAAGGGGATTCTGAAGGCTAGTAGATGAATTTGTGAGGGTATGGAAAAGAAGCAGATTAAAAGTAAACACTGAAAAGAGCAAGGTGAAGAAAACAAGAAGTCTAGATATTTGGAGGCGGATCTATGAAATACAAGGTGGGTGACGAGTTGAAGTATCTGTGGAAAAATTATCATCGGTATAATCATGGGGGAGCGCTAAACCCATAGGATTATACAGCGCATTTGGGGGGGGAAGAAATGAAAGGTATTCAGGGAACTGAAGCACAGAGCCAATTCCCTAGATCAAGAGCCCCTCACCAGCATCAAGGAGCCTCCCTGAGGGGATCTGTGGAAAAAGAAAATGTATCTATAGAGGCAAAAAAGGGAATGTAGCAGAGTATAGTGATACCAACACTCTTATATGGGTGTAAGGCATGAGTTCTGAATGCTGCAGCGAAAAGGAGGCTAGAGGCACGGAGATTTCATGTTTAAGAGCAATGTAACATAAATATGCAGAGAATTTGGATTGTGGTAATAAATTAAAAGGTGAAGTGGGGTGACCAAGGGTATAATTCAGAGCTGAGGAGAGGTTGTTGAGGTACTTTGAGTATTTAGAGAGAATGGATAAGGATAGGTGAGGAAGAGGGTGTATTAATCTGAGGTGGAAGATAAGAGAGGGAGGAGCCAACCCAGGAATGTTTGTACGAAAGAGTTACAATAGGCTTTGAGTTTTAGGGGCTTGAGCATCCAGCAGGCTTGTGTGTGTGTGTTACCTAGTAAATGGAGACCAGTGGTTTTTTATTGGACAGGCTGTTGGAGTGTGAGCAAGGTAACTTTTATGAATGGATTTAGGGAAACTGGTTAATCAGACTTGAGTCTGGAGTTGACTTCATAGTACTGCACTCTGAAGGAGGGGTGGTAATGTTGCAGTTCATAGGGTTATTCAAGCTGTGATGTTGGTACATTTTTTGCAAAGCAGTGATTGAATGAATGCTGGTGAAAGTGTTTCTTCTTTTGGGGGGAAGGGATTATACCTTAATGGGAGGCAGCCAATGCATTATAAAAAAAAAAAAATAGGGAAATATGTTAGCTGGACTTGTCTTGGAGATAGAAAGAGCAGTGCCTGCACTCTGAAGAAGGGGTGGGGATATTGTGGCTGGAAATGGTGACAGTGAATGTTGGTGAATGTGTTTTCTTCTTTGGGTCACCTTGCCCTGGCAGGAGATGGCTGCCAAGATAGAGAAAATAATTTAAATGGGAATGTTGCTATGGGCTTTTAGATAGGGTATGTTTTTATTTTTCTATGAAAGCTGGTTGAAATTTGTGTCCAATTAAAATAGAAAGGCAAGGATCACTAGTAGGTGTCACAAAAATGGTGCTTATTCAGATAATGTTTATAATATACATACTACTGTAATGTCTTTCCAAGAGGATTTCAGAACTACATAGATGTTTGAAGATGATGCAAAAATCTTTTGCATAGTAATGGTAACTTATGTATTTCTACAGGAAGACCTCTTCAAGGGGGCTCCTTGGCACAGTGAAGAGGCTCTTTCTGAGGAATTAGACCTTTTGGTCTCCTTCCTCAGACTTAACCTAATTACCCCCCAATCCCATCCTCCCTCTTTCCATTTCCTCCTCCCAATTCCTCCTTTGGGATTCTTCCCACAGGCACTCTAGTTCCTAGGTAGGGGAAAGTACCGGGGTCCATCCCATTCTGTTGAGGTTCTTGGCTGTGGTGTAGTTTGCCATGGAATCTGGATCACCTGGAGGTGTCCCAATCCCTTTCCGGTCTCCCGGGGGGTGGCTTTAGGTGTCTTTCAGGTGACAAGTGTATCTCTGGAGGCTGCCTGTCAGATTCCGGAGGGGTGGTGGCCGAAGGAAGTATGCTTTGTGGCAGGTGTCCAGCCTCCCTCTCTTTTGTCCACTGAGGTGGCTCGGCGGGTGTGAGGTTGCTATATCAGATTGCTGGTTTACTGGCATGAAGGGCAGGGTATGGCACGGGTTCCATGCCGTATCTGCACTACTTGCAGTGCTGGGGTCCTCTTGGGTGCGGAGGAGGATTTATGGCCCTTTTTTGCCTCTAGGAGCCATTCCTCCACATTCCCATTTTTTTTTCTGCAAAACAACAAGAAAGAAGTGACATAACCATGGAGTCCCAAATCCATGAACCTGCACCCCCCTGGGCCCCTTACTGATACTGCACTCCGTTCTGACCCTGCCTCGTTATTTGACCACTCTTTAGACATTCCTAATGCCAATGTACCTCTTGCTGGTTTTGTTTTGTCACCTGCTTCAGGTACTGGGATTTTGACTGACTCCTTTGATACGTCTGACCTCCGTTCTTCTTTGACTATGCTTCTGGTTTTCCCTCTACGGTGTGGCAATTTTCAGATCTCCCCGTCCCACGTCGGACCAACTCCAGTCCCACATCTAAACACCCAAGACCTGATGATACTTCTTCACTTCCTTCTCATTCTACTCAGAAAAGACCGGCATGTCACACACACTCTTTGCCTGCTATGTTTCAAAATACAGCCTCTCCTCACTTAGTGATGTACTCGTTTACCGACGACTCAGACTTTCGACGGGCTCTCTGACCAGTATAATGTATATTAGAGCTGATTTTATCTATTCTGTTTATTACAATATATAGGACACTACTGTATAAACATTTAAAAATATGCCAGAAATTTTATAAATGGGGCAAAGGTGACACTGAAACAATATCAAAGATGGTTGACACAAACCCACTACCATTATAGTATGCTCCTCACTTAGTGACAAATTCATTTACTGATGTGCTCTTAGGAACTGACTTCCTCTACTGCCTATCTTTCTGCTCATAGTAGTATTGGCAAAGTGCTCCTATGCCATGATGGTAGAGATATATCCTTTCATGCTGTCAAGAGTGGTACATGCATCATCACTGTCCAGAATGCTAACCAAGCTCATGATCTTTCTCTCCTTACAATTATCGATACTATTCCTGTAACCACTGAAAAACATCATTTCCTCAATTCTTGTAGCGGTACTGTCATTCTGCCCCCATACCATTGTCCAACAGAATTTCCAAACGTGGCAATGACATTCTGGAACAGCTAGAACTCCAAGCCATCCTAATCCTCAAAGTAGACTCTTAGGTCCTCCCTGCCCACAGACGGAGACCCTTACAATGTAGCTCATTTAACTTTTGACTGCTGTGAGCTTCTGTCCACTGTATATATTGCATAACACCATTTACAAGTTCAAAAGGTGATCCCTACACTGCAACAGTGTAGAAAGTGCTGGCATTTTGGTCATCCATCAAAATATTGCAGGTCTATGGCTGAATGCCCAGTCTATGGTGCCGACAATCATACCAATATGTCTTGTAGTCTACCTCCCTCTTGCCTTAAGTGTCATGAGGCTCGCTCATCTTACTCTTGCCAAGTTTACTTAAATGAGCATGAAGGCCTCCCATATGCTATGGTAGTTTCATCTATGCCACCAAGGGAAACTACCCCGTATATCTTATTCTTGAGTTACTAAATGTCCCCCCTCCTCTGGGGTCCCAACTTCTGCAGCCTCCTTTGTGGTCACCCCTTTCACAGTCACCCATCTATAATTCTTTTGCTGTCCTGGACTCGGAGGTCCCTACCTCGGCACCCCATTCTGTTCTCACCTCTTCCTCTTCTCACTCACAAGTTTTTGTGTCTCCAAGACCTCGTACAGCACCTACTCCCCATCACCCCTCTCCTTCTCAGAAGTCCAAAACGTCCCCATTGTTAAACTCTCCTTTTACCCCACCTTCCCTTCTGCAACCTGCTCATTTTTCCTTCCCAGTCTCTGTACCCAGTTCTTCACCTCTAACTAGTTCTGTTATGAGTGTGTAGGTTGATCCTACTCCTTATACAGTACCTTCTTTCCCTGTCCCCTCCCAAGTTTCTTCCTCTTCTGCCCCCTCCCAGGTTGCTTCCTCTCCTGTTCCTTCCCAGCCTTCTTCTCCAGTTTCCTCTACCCTTTTGTCCCACCCTACTTTGGTAGTCCAGCTTCACCCTGATCTTTACTCGCCCTCCTTCTTCCATCTCCATTATTGTACCACATACAACATCCTTGACCTCTGAAGCACTTGAAGCTATCTCAGAATATATTGAGGAGACTAGACCATCGATGGACACCAATCCACTTCCTGTTCCTCCTCTTCACTCTTCTCTGTCTCCACAACTCCTTTCTTCGCAGCGTCCCAATCCTTCGCTGCTTAAAAGTTTTCTGATGCCTCCACATGTGGACTTTTCTAACCCTACTAGTCCGTAGATACCTCTACCTTCAGATTTCTTGTATCTTTCTCTTCGCAAATCATGGCTTATTTACAGTGGAATATCTGTGGCCTCAGAGGTAACCGAGGTGAGCTTCAGGTGTTGCTCTCCCAGTTTTCCCATTTGTGTTTGTTTACAAGAACCCAAATTATGTTTCACTGTTATCCATCCCATCTCGGGCTATAATTTATTATCTTCATCGGATCCTTTTCCCGACGGAACCTTTAATGAAAGTGCACTTCTTATATGCACCAGTATTCCACACTGTCGGCTCTTTGTTCATACTTCATTGCATCACACTGCGGCCCGTATCCACTTGAATAAGTGGTATACAATCATCCTTCTTCATATTCACCACCTTCTCACAGCCTATGCTGGCAATTTGACCGAGCAAACTGGGACCTTTACTCGCATCTAACTGCTTTTAGTGAGGTTCCTTCTTTGTCCTCCATTAATGAGTTTTTACACCTCTTCTTGACCTCAGTTTTAACCCCAGCTTCACATTCTATACCCCAAACCTCGGGCAGGCATTCTCAGAAGTGCGTGCCTTGGTGGTCTCCTGCTTGTGTTCAGGCTGTACATTTGAAATGCACTGCATGGGGCAGGTACCAGTACAATAGAACTACAGAGAAACTCCTTGATTTTAAGCAGAAGCGAGCGGTCACTTGCCGTGTCATCCGTGACGCTAAATGCACTTGCTGGCGGGATTGTGTTTCTACCATCACCTCTGCGTGCAGTCTGGAAAATAGTACAGAAACTGAGCGGTTAATACTCTCCCGACCCAGCTCCTGTTCTTTGGGTTGCCGATGTTGATATCGCAAACCCTCTTGACGTTTCCACAGAAATTGGTAATCGTCTTGTCCATATCTCTCAGGGGCTTCATCTATGCCCCTTGTTTTGTTCCTCAAAGTCTGCCAGAGAGTTAGAACCCTTAAACTTTTCTTCTATCAGAGAAGAATCTTATAATGTGCCTTTTACACTTCTGGAACTGGAGGCAACACACTCAGCTTGCCGATCTTCGGCAGCTGGGCCTGACGGTATTCATATTCATATGCTACAGCATTTACATCAGTCAACTCTTGCAGTCCTCTTATGACTCTTTAAAATTATTTGGTCACAAGGAGTTCTTCCTCAGCTGTGGAAATCTGCCATTGTTCTCCCTTTCCACAAACCAGGTACTACGGGACATGATGCCTTCCACTATCGTACCATTGTTCTTACCAGTACAGTTTGCAAGGTGATGGAACGTCTGGTAAATATACATTTGATGTGGTATTTAGAGACACACAACACATTCTCCACTAGTCAATATGGCTTTCATAAGGGCCATTCTACCATTGACCCCTTATTACACTTAGATACATAAATATGTATATCCGCAATGCCTTTGCCAATAACCATTCAGTTATCGCCTTCTTTTATGACCTTGAGAAGGCATATGACACTACTTGGAGATATAATATCTTGGTCCAGGCCCACTTCTTAGGCCTCCGAGGCAATCTGTCATTTTTCCTTAAGAACTTCTTAACTGAAAGACATTTCTGTGTTCGGGTTAATAATATGCTCTTCCTGGACTTTATGCAAGCTGAAGGTGTCCCCCAGGGGTGTGTTCTCAGCACAACACTTTTTCTCCTTGCTATAAATGATCTCTCCTCTGTTCTTCCATCCAATATTTGGTCATCGCTCTGTGTTGATGACTGCGCTATAGCTTGTGCAGGCGCTGACTGTCACCTCATTGTAGTTTCTCTCCAGCGTGCAGTCAACTATGTTTCCAATTAGGCCACCACTCATGGGTTTAAATTTTCTAATACTAAAACTCGCCAAATTACTTTTAGTAGACATTGTCATC
Source organism: Cherax quadricarinatus (assembly GCF_026875155.1). NCBI lineage: Eukaryota > Metazoa > Arthropoda > Malacostraca > Decapoda > Parastacidae > Cherax > Cherax quadricarinatus. The sequence goes on along the minus strand of NC_069456.1, from coordinate 22,755,038 downwards.
TCTGATCATCCATTGTACCTATATGGCTCGCATAACCCAGAACGTGATACGGTCGGGGTTTCTAGGCCTTCTGTTTGACCGTAGGTTATCCTGGAAACCTCACATTATCTCTCTGAAGGCAACGTGTTATAGCTGGCTGAACCTCCTTAAAACCCTTGCTCATCTTTCATGGGGGGCTGATTGCAGAACTCTCCTTCGACTACATTCAGACCTAATTTTATCGAAACTCAATTATGGCGACCATATATATCCAGCGGTCTCTCCTGCAACTCCCTCTAGCCTTAATCCCATCCATCACCAGCGATTATGTTTGTCTTGGTGCTTTTCACTCTTCACTGGTTGAGAGCCTCTATGCAGAGGTAAATATTCCAACCCTGTCCCATCGCCATAATGCTCATTGCCTTCGCTATTATGTTCACTCTCATGACCTCCGCAATCCTTCCATATATAGGATAGACATTCTTTATTTGTTCGTCGCCCCTGTTTACTCAGTCCCTTTACTCTTCACCTACATTCATTCTTGTCCTCTCTTCAGTTACCATCTTTGTATGTTCATGTAGCATCTCACTTTTCCCTACCCCTTGGGACGTTCCGACAGTTTGTGTCTGTTCTTTCCCAGTGCCATGTGTGAAAGCCCAAGTGTCTACGGTGGCTTTTCGCTCTCTTTTTCTTCACCACTTCCGATCTCATTTTCATGCCATTGCAATGTACATGGATGGTTCCAAGTCTTCTGATGGTGTTGGATTCGCAGCTGTGTTTCCAGACAGTGTTGCACGAGGGCATTTATTTTCCTCGGCTAGCATTTTTATGGCTGAATTGTATGCCATTCTCGTAGCACTTATCCGTATTGCATCTATGCTTGTGTCACCATTTGTGGCCGTTTCAGGCTCCCTTAGTGCTTTACAGGCTATACGAAAATTTGATGCACCTTATCCCCTGGTTCTTATTATCAAACTTTGGTTACGCCGTATCTGTAGCAAGCACAAAGATATTGTTTTTTGTTGGGTCCCTGGTCATGTTGACATACAGGGCAATGAACAGGCAGACACTGCTGCATGGCCAGCAGTACATGACCTCCCAGTTTCATATAGAGATGCTCCATTCACAGACTATTTTGCTGTAACTGCTACCCACCTTTGCATCCGTTGGCAACAACGTTGGTCTGTTCTGTTCTATAATAAACTACCCTCTCCTGTCTTTGCATCGGCCACACTCGTCTTACTCACAGGTATCTCATGGAGAGGCGCCCTGTTCCACTCTGTGAGAATTGTCCGGCTCCAGTTTCTGTTAGCCACATTCTGTTGGACTGCCCACTCTATCAACGAGCACGCAGAATTTACCTCCAGTGTCGTCACTGCTCTACTGCCCTTACTTTACCTTCCCTTCTTGCTGATGGACCCTCCTTTAACCCAGACACTCTCATTGCCTTTTTGACAGCAACTGATTTACTGCACAAACTCTGATGATGATGCCTCTAGTACTCATGGCCCTTTCTACCTGTCTCTTGTTACCCTCTACCCCTGCACTATCCACTGCACTCCATGACCTAATAATCATCCCTCTCCCTCTTGCTACCAATTACCCCTGCATCCTTCCCTGCCCGGCGGCACTGTATGACCCTTGTGGGTTTACCACTTTTTTGATTATAATAATACAGGAAGACCTGGACAGATTGAGCAAGTAGTGTTATGACATTACATAACAGTAAAAATAGGCCTTTCACACTATACAAATGTAGGAAAACACTTATTCAGCAAAGGAAAGGTCCTAGGAATCACTAATAAATGTTTATCACTGGAATATCACAAAATAATTTGAAACCCATATGCAAGGCTCATCAACTTTCAAATGGCATTTAGTGCAGCTATATGAAAAAATGATTCATGTTTTAGATGTCCCTTATGGCAGTTTTCAACACTTTTATTGTCCAGACCCCTGAAATTACTATTGCTCTCTGTCCATTTTTTAAAAGAAAAAATCTTCTGAAAAGGAAGGGAATCATTTTCTGAAGGTAATGACACAGAGTGCAAAATTAGATGGAAAACCTATGGAATTACACAGGCACAAAGTTAGCAGTCTCTGCAAAGGAGGGGCTCTTGATCTAAGGAATTGGATCTGTGCTCCAGTTCCCTGAATTGAGCCTGAATACCTTCCATCCTCCCCACATGTGCTGTATAATCCTACAGGTTTAGTACTCCCCATGATTGTAATTGCACAATTTACACAAAAAAAAAAAAAAAAAAAAAAAAAATCATCTATTTCAATTACTCTATAAAGTGCACAGAATTTAAATTGAAAAAATTCCAACTTAACCCTTTCAGGGTTGGTCCCGTATATGAATGGCTTGAAAGCCAGTGTTGGTCCCACATTTATACACCAAAATTCTAGCGTCTTCAAATCTGGTGGAAGAAAGCTGTTAGGCCTACATATGAAAGAAAGGGTTTGCATGGTCAGTGTGTGAAGTATAAAAAAAAAACTGTGTTTTTGGTTTAAAACGACGACTTTGCAGTGTATTTTCATATGCTATTTATGGTTGTATTCTCATTTTCTTGATCTCATTTGATAGAATGGAAAATATGTTACAGAAACAGAGATGATTTTGATTGGTTTCATGATGAAAAGTACCTTGAAATTGAGCTCAAAGTAGCAGAAATGTTCAATTTTTGCCGATGTTCAAGAGTAAACAGATCACACCACGCGTCCAATACACATCAACTGGCAAGTCTAATCTTTCACAAGTGTGCTGATATTATTTATACCATTTTTATAATAATGCAGTACTCTGTATAACAGTAAATCTTCTATTTTTTGTGAGAATAAAAATTCAAAATGGAAAGCAACAGTAATATAAAAGGGGCCTGGAGATGCGACTAATGAGCACGGAAAATGTTATTTTAGTGCCAGGAATGTCTGTCTTGTTTATTCTGAACCCTATTTGGAAATTGGCATCTTTTGAAATTTGTGTGAAATTGGCCAAATTGCCAATTTCTGACCACCTTATTGGGTAGTTGAAATCAATAAATAAGTGGTTTCTTGTACAGTAGGGCCCCCCCACTTATACAGCAGGTTAGGTTCCAGGCTACCGCCGTAAAGCGGAAGTTTCTGTGAAGTGGAACACCCTTTTTTTTCCCGCTTATAAATGCATAAAAATATGTACTAGATAACAAGTTTACACTAACATATATTAAGTTAGCAATAGAACTAGGCATTAAAAACAATAAAAAAGTAAAATATGTACATATATATTGCACACTCATTACTTACCTTCAAATATTTGTAGTCTTAATCTAGGGTGAGATGAGTAGTATTTATTGTAAGATATCAAGTGTGGTATGTGTGAGGGAAAAGTTCAATAGATAGGAGTAGTGAGGGAGTATATAGTAACAATAGTTTGATTGCCGGCTGCTTGTTAAGGTAGGGTCAGTCTAGCTCCCGCTATCCCTTCCCCTCCCTCTTCCCCCCCCCCCCCGAAAGGTGATGTGTGGGGCTCCGGTCAAACAGTAAATCACTTGACTCACAGCTCCCAACACTATTGTAAGTACACGCCTGATCATATTTTAGTGGACTTATTGGTTGAAAGCTTCACTTTTGACCAATAATTAACTTAGTCCTTTCAGTCTTGATCGGTTAAATGTTTTAATAATCACCACATCTTTTAGGTATTGTACTTATCATGGAGAGTGATTTCTTAAGCAGTGGGTAATCTGTCTCTCTTTACAGCTTGGAATGACAGAGAGGGTCACCTGCCAACCAACGAGAAGAATAGAAGGAGATGGACTAACGTCCTGAGACGTCCCATGTTTAATCTACTTACCTGTTATGTAAGCCAACACAGGACCTAACCCCTCATCATAGCAGTGGTAATGAACCTGTTTTCCTGTCATCTGAAGTAATTATTCACGGCTACACTCTGTGAAGAACAAGCCGGTGGTGGTCACCAACACCTGCTACCCCCCCCCCATATCAGCAACGGCTACGATTTCAACAACACGCAGTGTCACCAACACCTGACACCCCATTACCACGATATACCTATATTAGCTTTGAGTTCAAATGTAATTTTTTTCATTTCATTTTTCATTTTTCTTTCAATTAGGATACCCATTCATGTTTTTTGTTTTACATTTTCCGTTTCTAAATAATAATGTGTTTATCACTGTCTGTTATTATTTCTTTTTCTCTTCATTAATTTTCCTGAGGAGCCAGCCAGCCTTGGTAATACTGACTGAAGTTGTTACAGGGCTGAGTGAGCCTTCACAGTATGCATGGTAGCCACTCAGGCTACCATACCAGGCCAACCCCACTCACACATAATATTCTAGGCATTTAAGCATCACAGAACGATAAAATGCATAAACAGTTCACTCATTACTTACCTTAAAATATTTGTAGTCTTGATGTAGGGTCAGAGGTGAGTAAACAAGATAAAACAAATAAATGAGAGAGAGAATGAGTACATGAGAGAGGACAGGCACGGAGTTATGTAAACAAACCAGGTGTATGCAAATTTTGTTAACAAACCAGGCAAACACGTCTGGTTTGTGTACAAGTTGTCTCTACGTTGATATGGTAGAATAAATAAAGAGGAACACCCCCATTCTCGTGTAACACCTTTTTTAGAAGAAATGATGCTTTGAGTGAAGGCATATAACAGGAATAATTTTCTACAGTTACCCCCAGTAACACATTTTCTCTTATTCTTGCCATCACTCGTACAAGTCGTCTGGCTACCATATCTTACATTTATGTTTATTTATTCTGCTGTGAGGTGTATTTATCATCTTTATATATTACGTATCATGTTTATTATATAATTTTGAAACAATATCAAAGATGGATTAATGAAAATGTGTATTATTACTGGGTGATTATTATTGAGTATTATCATTACTAATATGGCTCTCGAAAGACAAGACACTCTTAGTGATTTTAATGCGTACCTGCACACCAGCACAGTGTGCAAGTTTATTTAGGTATACAGGTATACATAAGTATAATTATCAGAATAGTATATATAAAATATGAAATAACTTTTAAAAACACTTGAAATTTTGGAGTTTCCAGATATAAATGGAGACGTGGTGCTGACGGAGCTCACAGAGAATGTAAACAAACCGGGTGGGGCATGGTAATTTTTTTAGAAAGTCAGGTGGGGGGAGGCATGTAGCGAGTTTTGGTCATAATTTGAAATGTCCCTATTAGCAGAACGCCGTAAAGTGAAAAGCCATAAAGCGGGGCCCTACTGTACTCAATCGATAGAACAAATAGAGTTCTAGTGAAATAGCTATGATTTTAGTCGACTGGAACAAATGAAATGGCCAAAAATAGGGCTCAAAGTGGGTGAAATCGCCAATGTGTAAATATCGCCTATATCGCTAACTTCGCAAGAGCGTAATTTCGTAAGTTTTCCATCAAATTTCGTACTTTTGGTGTCATTACCATTGGGAAAAGATTCTCTATCATTTCATAAGAATTTTTTTTATTTTTGTTTTGAAATTTTTTCGACCCTGAGAGTGAGTTAACCCGTAAACGGTCCAAGCAGATCTACGATCACGTGTAGTGCTACAAAAGTAGATCTACGTTTTTTTTTACACATTTTCAAATGTAAAAAAAACAAAAAGAAGATCTACTTTTTTTTACACTTTCAAATGTTGAAAAAATGTATATATACGTTTGGACCGTTTATGGGTTAAGGATCAGGGGTCTCGAACCTAAAAGAGTTAAAAAATAGTACAAAATAAACAATGTAGATACTCCAAGTAGTAAAACAATATTTCCTCAGTTCATTAATTGCATCTCCAGGCTTCTCATATATTGCACTTGCCTTCCATTTTCAATTCATAATCACACACACAAAAAAATAGGAAATTTACTTTATTTCTTGGATAACAAAATATAATAAAAAATGGTTAGTTATTGTTTATAGTGTCCCATAATTGAATCAGACCTATTAAAAATTCATAAGACAGATGGGGAGTGGGCCTACCTGTTCTGAGGAGTATTTATTTATTTATTTAATAATTTGAACATACATAAAGAGGTACAAAAAAATACAGGTAAGAGCAGCATGCCAAAGCCACTTGTATGCATAGCATTACGGGCAGGCTTAAAATTAAAATTAAAAGTGTTGTCAAAAATCAAATATTTAAGCTAATTTGAGATAAATTTCAAGCTACTTCCCACCCTGAAACCAACTGAAATTATCTCTATTTCAGTATTATGTTTTTCATTCTATCAAATGATACAAAGAAAAAGCCAACAGAGACATAAAAACCATCCGAGAAAACACCTCAAGTTCGCTGTTTAAAACCATACGCAGTTTTATTTTTCTAATGCATCGTATAGGACAGGATTTCTTTTATGCTGTGCACACACTACAAAGGCCAAAATTTACTGCTCACAATTTACCTGAGTGAGCTGAGCTCATGATGTGGAACTACATGAATGACCCTGGCCTCAATGTAGTTCTATGTGATGGCCACTGAAAGAGTTAAATACAGTATATGGATGAAGTTCTGGGAAGAAATATTGTCACAATTTACAAGAGAGCAAAAATTTAGTATGCAGCTGTTTGGTAGTATAGTTCTTGTATTTAGAGTTTTAGTGAAACAAAAAATATATTCAGTAAAGTGAATTCAATTTTTTTTTTCTCAACACACTGGCCATCTTCCACTGAAGCAGGATGACCCAAAAAATTAACACTTTCACCATCATTCACACATAATCAATGTCTTTGCAGTGGTGCCCAGATACAACAGTTTAGATGTCATCCCAAACCCCTCCTTTAAAGTGCAGGCATTGTACTTCCCACCTCCCGGACTCAAGTCTGGCTAACCAGTTTCTCTGAATACCTTCACAAAATATTACCCAAAACTTGTGTAATATACATACATGAATTAAGATTAAAAGAATTAAATTTGCCTTCATTTAAATACAGGAAAAGGCATAACCATTGAAGGGTTAATAAAAAAAATACAAAAAAATAGACAGGGAAAACCTTGGAACTAGCTACAAGGATGACAGGAAGACAATTTCATGCTCCAGAAAAAGTAATGCAGGAAGGAAAACAGAAATTACAGTTTACAAATATAATGGAGGTACTGTAATTAAGTAAGTAAGTTTATTCAGGTATACACAAATACAGTTACATAGATTATCATACATAGCAGCATATGTGTAGAGAACCTAGGATAACCCAAAAAAGTCAGAGTGACTTATTTCCATTGGCTTATATGCCTAATCAGTTATGACAAGGCAAAATCAATGAAAATAGCTTATTGCTAAGCCACAAATACGTAGATAAAAACAAATTAGATAGTAACACAGATAGGTGTTCCATGTTTCATGCAGATGTGCTCTAGGCTCATACTAGCTGTACTGTGCTCAGTTGAGCCATCAACATTTTAAAAATCTTCAATGCTTTTGCGAGCTGTAACAATTGTATGCATTCAATATCACACATATGGAATCACTAATAGAAATGGGGCATCACATAATGAATCCACATAAGGCAAGGAAAAGGAAAACCTGTACTGTACACATGATCACTGGTGTTCTCTCTTATATTATCTTCTTCATTCTGTGCACGTGAAAAACAGCACCTTACCTTGGGCAGTGACCTAAACGTCATTGTTTTTAGCTGATAGACTGCTTATTGCTGTTTATCTTTCTGCCTTAATTCTTTTGTGACCCATATGGGTTGTGTGCATTTTGTGAATATAATAATCTGCCTCATGTCTGAAATTTAAGATACATGTAATTCTAATATTTTCTTCTTAAAACTGTGTCAGTAACCTTAAGAATTTAACTCAAGATTATTTAGCAAAGTGCTGTATGATCCTCTCAGGTTTAGTGCTTAATCTGATATTATTTGTCAAAGTGGATATTATGCCAGGCCTAGCAAATATGACACACAATATTAGGCTAGCAAGCTGTCCTACTGGTTGAGGCTGGCTGAGACTATGACATTGCTCTTACCATGCTGGTCCATCAAGTGCCAGGGGTACTCAATGTGTGGAGTTTGTGCTTTGTTATCTACTGTAATTAATTTCATAATTTTGTGTTCAGTAATCTCTCTCATAAAGATAGCACTCGTCTATATATAGTGTCATTTGGTTTTTTGCATGTGCAATTGAAAAAGTGCATCCACAATTGAAGGCATGAAAGCCTTTTCATGTGTTATTTAATTTTAGATGTTCTCTCTTAATTTTATGAAAATTGTGCTATATAGAGGAGTTTTATAAGAGAGAGTTTACTATAATCTGAAGACTGGATTAGGTAAAGTTAAATGAGGGTTTGTAATACAAATTTTGTTCTTATTTAATGCGTTTGTGCAAATAATGTGCTGTACTGTTTTAATGTTTGTTTATAGGAGAATTAACATGCAAATGTCACAGGCATTGGAGATCTTCACCTGACATGTCACATGCCCTGGAGATCTTCACTTGGCATGTCACATGCCCCAGAGATCTTCACCTGGCATGTCACATGCCTTGCAGAACTTCACCTGGCATGTCACATGCATTGGAAATCTTCACCTGGCATATCACATGCTCTGGAGATTTTCACTTGGCATGTCACATGCCTTACAGATCTTCACCTGGCATGTCACATGCCCTGGAGATCTTCACTTGGCATGTCACATGCCCTGGAGATCTTCACTTGGCATGTCACATGTCCTGGAGATCTTCACTTGGCATGTCACATGTCCTGGAGATCTTCACTTGGCATGTCACATGTCCTGGAGATCTTCACTTGCCATGTCACATGCCCTGGAGATCTTCACTTGGCATGTCACATGCCTTGGAAGATCTTCACCTGGCATGTCACATGCCCTGGAGATCTTCAGTCTGACATTTCACATGTCCCTGGAGACCTTCACCTCGCATGTCACATGCCTTGGGGATCGTCAGTCTGGCATGTCACATGCCCCAGAGACCTTCACCTGGCATGTCACATACCACTGAGATCTTCAGTCTGGCATGTCATGTCTCTGAGATCTTTAGTCTGACATGTCACATGCCTCGGAGATATTCAGTCTGACATGTCTCATGCCTCGGAGATCTTCTGTCTGACATTTCAAATACTTCAGCCAGGAGAACTTTACCTAAAATATTAACTTATAATTATTATGATTAGGGGAAGCAGTAAACCTGTATGGGTCATACAGCATCCAGCTGGGATGTAATCAAATTAGATACAAAGAAGTGGAGGACAAAACCAGTTCCTTGCATCAAGAGCTCCATACCAGCATCAAGGAACCTCCCTTGAGAGGTGACTTTCCATGTCAACTTTACAAAACTGATCATCAAGGAATGTGCCTTGATGCTGGTGAGATCTTTATATAAGGAAGTGGACCTATCCTCCCTTCAAAGATTGCTGGCCCAAGAGCATTTCTGTAATATTCACTCTCTTGTATTATATACATTTATCAGCTAGCCAGATATTATCACGAGTAAACTAAATTCTTTTTCACTCTATAGCTATAATGTTGATGACTGCCAAAGTAATTTTAAGAATTATGAATTCAGTCTTAACTGGTTCCCATGAAAGAAAGGTTATTATCGATTTTTCCAAGTTGACGATACCAAGGCTGAGGTGCCATGGTCTCAGTTTTCAAATGTACATTCTCTTGATGACTTCTTGTGCACTGGCAGATAGATACCAACAAATACTGACAAGTTATCATCATTCAATGACAGACTGTGATTTAATGAAAAAACATTAATTCTTTTAAGTTTCTCATAAATGAATGTCAGTTTTCTTGTTTTCATTACAATTACATACTTTCACTTGTAATGTACAGTGGGCTACTTCATTCTTGTAATTGCAATGGTATGTGAATACAACACACTGGATTAAATAGGACACTTTATTGCATTATGGAAAACTTATGCCAATATTTGGCTTGGTTTGCAAGTTTTTCCAAGTTACTGACTTGGAAAAACTTGTAAACCAAGGCATTTTTATTTATAAATTTTCTGTAATTCATCAAAGTATCCTATTTCTTTCCTACTTCATTCTTGTTTATACAATATCTCCTCACTTAACCCTTTGAGGGTCCATCCCATAGTTCTATGGCTTTGAAGCCTTGGTCCAAACCATAGTTCTATGCCATGAGCTCAGCTCACTCAGATAAGCTATGAGTGGTAAATTTGAGCCTAGATATGAAAGAATGGGTCTATGTGGTAAGCGTGCATCATATAAAAAAAATCCTGCGGCACACAGTGCATAACAAGAAAAAACTGCGACTGTGTTTTTGGATTAAAACAGGGATTTTACGATGTACTTTTGTATGTTTTTTATGGTTGTATTTGCGTTTTTTTGGTCTCATTTGATAGAATGGAAAATATATTACAGAAATAGAGATGATTTTGATTGGTTTTAGTATTAAAAATGACTTGAAACCGAGCCCAAAGTAGCAGAAACGTTCAATTTTTGGCGATGTTCAAGAGTAAACAAATGATGTCACACATTCAAGACATGTCACCTGGTGGGTCTAATGTGTGCTCATGAATGTGCTGATATTATTTATACAATTACTACAATATTGCATAACAGTAAATCATCTATTTTTTGGTGTGAATAAAAATTCATTATGCGAATAAAAAATCAAAATGGAATTCATTTGTAAAGCCTGGAAATGTAACTGATAAACAGAGGAAGTTTTATTTTAGTACCAGGAATGCCTGCATTGTTTATTCTGGACACTATTTTGAAATTGGAATATTTTGAACTTTGTGTGAAATTGACCAAATTACCAATTTCCGATCACTTTATTGGATAGTTGAAATAGTTGTTTGGGCAATTTCTCGTGCTCAGTCGATAAAATGGAAGTAATACTAGTGAAATAGCTAAGAATTTGGTCAACTGGAATAATGTAATTGGCTTAAAATAGGAGTCAAAGTGGGCAAAATTGCCGATGCGTAAATATCGCAGACGCAGCAAAATTCGCTAGAGCATAATTCCATCAATTTTCCAACAAATTTTGTACTTTTCTTTTATTACATTCAGAAAAAACATTCTCTACCATTTCCTAAGAAAAAATGAAAAAATTTTCTTTTTTAAATTCTTGGGCCCTGTGGACAAGTTTAAGATCAGGGGTCTGGACCCTGAAAGGGTTAATGACATACTCTTTTAACAACTGCTCGGACTTACGACCAGCTCTCTGACCAGTATGCATACCTAAGTAATGTATATTAGAGCTGATTTCCTCTATTCTGTTTATTACAGTATACAGTACACTACTGTATAAACATTTAAAAATATACTAAAAATGTTATAAATGGTGCAATATCTAAAGATGGTTGACACAAACCCACTACCAGTATAATATGCTTCTCGCTTAACCCTTTCAAAGTCGAGAGGCCCTCTCCTAAACTCGTTCTCAGGGTCAAAAATTTTTTTGAAAAAAAAAAAAAAAAAAAAAAAAAATTATGAAATGATAGAGAATCTTTTCCCGATCATAATGACACCAAAAGTATGAAATTTGATGAAAAACTTACGGAATTATGGTCTCACGAAGTTAGTGGTCTCGACGATACTTACGCATCGGCGATTTCGCCCACTTTGAACCCTATTTATGGCCAATTTCAGTACACTAGTCAACAAAAATCATATCTATTTCGCTAGAACTCCATTTTTTCTATTGAATGAGTACAAGAAACCACCCATTTACCGATTTCAACTATCCAATAAAGTGGTCAGAAATTGGCAATTTTGCCAATTTCACATAAATTTCAGAAGGTGCCAATTTCCAAATAGGGTCCAGAATAAGCAAGACAGACATTCCTGGCACTAAAATAACATTTTCTCTGTTCATTAGTCATGTCCCCAGGCCCCTCTTACATCTCTTTTGCTTTCCACTTTGAATTTTTGTCACAAAAAACAGAAGATTTATTGTTATGTAGACTACTGCATTAGTGTAGAAATGGTATAACTAATATCAGTGCACTTGTAAAAGAATATTAGACTCACCAGTTGACATGTATTGGACACTTGGCATGATTTGTTTACTTTTGAAATTTGGTAAAAATCAAACATTTCTGCTACTTTGAGCTCAATTTCAAGGTACTTTTCATTATAAAACCAATCAAAATCATCTCAATTTCTGTAATATGTCTTCAATTCTATGAAATGATACCAGGACAACTAGAATACAACCATAAATACCATACGAAAATACACTGCAAAATTGCTGTTTTAAACCAAAAACACGGTCGGAGTTTCTTTTTGTTCATTATGCACTGTGTGCTGCAGGATTTTTTTTATACTGTGCACACTGACCACATAGACCCATTCTTTCATATGTAGGCCTACCAGCTTTCTCTCACTAGATTTGAAGGCGCTAGAATTTAGGCGTTCTAGTACGTCAATAACCCTGGTGCTGTACTACTACATTGGAAACCCTGAAAGGGGTTAACAGCCAATTCGTTTACCAACCTATTCTAAGGAATAGAACTCTGTTAAGTGAGGAGAGACTGTATAGCATACTGAACCTATGTATGGTAAAAGTTTTTTTTTAGCAAGTTTTTATCAACTCTGCATTTTTTGTGAATAAAATAAGCAAAAAAAAAAAGTTTAATTTTAATTTCATCCTTATAGATGAGGCTAATAGTTTTAATCTACAAATGTGGTCATACAGTTGTACCTTGATACTTGAACTTAATTTGTTCCAGAAGTCTGTTCGAGTGCCGATCTGTTGGAGTACTGAACAAATTTTTCCCATGAGGAATAATGTAAATTAGATTAATCCATTTCAGACCTCAAAAATACATTTACAAAAGCATTTTAACATGAAGTTTATGAGCCTAGCATACTTCACTACCTGTATCAGCACTCATTCCAGCATTGTTTTTCAAGAGATCAAAGTGCAGATGTTTTGTTTTTTCGCAAATGAAGGTCTCAAAAACACTATCACCAGCTAACTGTTTTTCATTGATCCAAATCAACAATTTCTCAACCTCTTCAATTGTTTGTGGTTTTTTTTTGTAACCACTTTCACTCCTTTTGCAACATTAGCCTTTTTAATGGCCTCTTTTTTTTTTTTTTTTTTTTTTAAGTATCGTAGAGATCATAGATTTTGCCATACGACACTTGGCAGCAAGATCAGACACGTGGGCACTGCTTTCATATTTTGCTACGAGCTCTTTTTTCATCTCTATTGTGATTAACCCATTTTCTTTTTGGTTGGCTGTTATCACTAATCTTCGTAGGCCCTATGGTGGCTTATTTATACAATATAAAAAAAACACCAAAAAATGCGAAGAAACAAAATAGTTTACAGTAAAGTTCTGGCAGACTGTGTTCGTTTGGTCGAGTGCTGAGCAAATGGTCGACTACCAGGTGATTTTTTTTATCAAGCAAAGCATTCGAATAAAGCAGGGCCCACTAATACAGACATTTCAAGTTATGACCAAAACTCTCTATACGACTCTCCCACCTGACTTTCTAATACGGTCACTGCAGGCCACCTGGTTTGTTTACATTCTCCATGAGTACAACTCTCCATTATGTCTGGAGAGTTTCCAAAATTTTATATTTTATATATACTCTGATAATTATACTTGTGTGTGCCTGTACCTAAATAAACTTACACACTGTGCTGGCATGCAGATACACGTTAAAATCACTAAGAGTGTCTTACTAGTCTTGAAGACACCATATTAATAATGATAATAATAACAATAATACTCTGAGGCACATTAAATGTCATATATTACATTAATACAGGCATTCTCATTAATCCATCTATGATATTTTTTTCAAAATTATATAATGAACATGATAAATACACCCACAGTAGAATAAATTAACATAAATAGGAGATGTTTTTCCAGTCATCTTGTTGGAAAGAATAAAGTTTTCTCTAGTTCAACACCCAAGAAAATGTGTACATATTATTACTGGGGGTAACTGTAGAAAATTATTCTTTTCATATGCCTTCACCCAGAGCATTATTCCTTCTAAAAATGGTGTGTTACATGAGTGCTGCTCTTTATTTATTCTAATTTACCAAGGTGAAGACAAATTGTACACAATGTAAGGTGTTTGTATTGTGGTATAAGATTCACAGACTGGGAATGAACATGTGTCAACTAAAACCAGCCATGTTCATCTGTTTACATATGCTGTGGCTCTGTCCTTTCTCATTTACTCATTCTCTCTCTCTCATTTATTTGTTTTTATATTGTTTACTCACCTCTCACCCTACATTAAGAGTACAAGCATTTTAAGGTAAGTAATGAGTGCTCTGGGGTGCTTTAAATGTTGTAGTATATTACGTGTGGGTGGGGTGGCCTGACTGCTACCATACCTCGCACACTTGACTTTCTACATATAAATACAGTGGACCCTCGTTTTTCGTCAGGGTCGTAAGTCGTAATTTTCGGAAATCAAAATGTTTTTTCATCAAAACATTGACTCGTGAATAGTCATTTGTCTGGGACACGTACACACAGCCCCGAGCCGCCTCGCACTCCATTCCCAGCCAGTGTGCCATTATTTATCAGTGAGTGAGGATGATCCCACAAGTTCATACAATACATTTCATAATATTCCATTAGTTTTAGTGCTTGCAACTGCTAAATAAGTCACCATGGCTCCAAAGAAAGCTTCTAGTGCCAGCCCTTTGGAAAGGAATGTGAGAAACACATATAATTTAAGAAAAAGTTTGTAGAAAAATACGAAAGTGGTGGTGGTAGAGTGGTAGCAGTTGTGATAGTGGTAGAGGGTGGTAGTGATGGTGGTAGAAGGTGGTAGTGATGGTGATAGTGGTTGTGATGGCAGTAGAGGGTGGCTTCTTCAGTGATTCAGCGAATCTACTAACTCCTTCAATGATGTTGGAGTTTTATAGGGCTACAGAAAACACTGCCACCTCAGCTGCAGCCTTCACCACCATTATGGATGGCTTATGCTCTCTGTGGCCCTTATACACCCAACAACAACACAACACAACACCTCTCATGACATGTATAATGATTTATTATATTCATTCTAGAGTATATTCCATGTTTCTATGTTATTAATATTGTTTATTATGTCATTTTAATTGAATTGTGAAAGATAAATAAGCCATAGATTTGATATTAGTGTCACATTCTCCAACAATAAACTCGCCTCCCCTCCCTCTGCCATACACCAACAAGAGTCATCCATAAAGGTAAGCGTGATGTTAAATGTTCATTTATACATTTTATTAGTGTTTTACATTTATTTGGCATTCATTTCTGCATGTAAATCTATATTTAACTCTTTCAGGGTCAGGAGCAGCAGCAGCAGCGGCAGCAACAGCAGTGACCTCCAAGCTCTGTACTTTTCTCCAACTAACAGAGCCACCAATGCTCCTATGATGACCTAGTTACAAGCAAAACTGCACTACCCAACATAGCACCCAGAATGACCAAAGATTACCAACAGTGAAACCTACAAATCGAAAATAATAGAGATCACAGGAAGACTGCCCTCAAACCCAAAGCAACACCCCGCTGCCAGCCGAACAACGTAACCCTAAGCTTTGTATAACTACAACTTCTTCTTAACTACAATAATTCCTGTAGTATTATGAGGCACAATCTCAGAGGAAACAGCACCAAGGCCAGCAAGAAACACTGAAAAATCAACTATTCAACAAGTGTACCCAGCCCAGCTACCATCCCTCTCACCACCGCTCAAGGCGACACCACAACAATAACAACAAACATGGCTGACCCCACCCCAACCACCCCTCTCTTCCCCGGATTCAACCTACCAAGTAGTCTCTCAGGTATGACCAACGATCCAGATACCCTAAAGTCATGCATCTCCACCTTAGTTATTGTAAATATGAATCTTCGAGGGACGCTAACAAAACAAGACACCAGGATGACACAACTCAAGAACAAAATCCTCAGTCTTGAACAAAAGTTATTAACACCAGGAATGACTAACTATGGCAAGACCATCCAAACAGTCATAAATAGCCATACAGAACAAATAATATCTCTTAATACAAAGATTGAAGAAGCAGTAAAAGAATGGAAGAACAACTTAGATAACCAGTTCAGTGACTACGTTGCTCTCCAAGAAGATAAAACTGAGCAAGATAAACTATCGGATGCAGTAATAGTTAACAGTCCACTTTTTCCCAGTGATATCAACCAAACGAACAGTAAAGAAATTACTATCCAGATCATAAAGGACCAAACAAAAGTTACAGTACCAGAGTCAGAAATAAAGGAAGCCAGGTTACTAGGATCCCATGGTAGAAAAAGTGTTATGCTTAGATTCCACTCACATGACAGGAAAAAAGACTTAATAATTGCATCTACTGAAGTAAAGAAAGAGGTATACATAAACTAGCGTCTTACCAAAAAACGTCAGAACCTCCTGTATAGAGTCAGAAAACTTAAGCAGAAGAATAATGACACAATACACCAATGCTTCACACGGGATGGGAAAATTCTAGTTAGGAAAACAAATGTAGGTTAACTGTACACAATCACAAACGAGAATGATATATCACGATTTCTCAGGGATACTAATCTTACAGAGAATAACTAAACAATGTCCAACATAAAAGCCTATGTAGTGTAGTGTATGTTTTGCTCCATTATTGTTCAAATTTCATAGTACAATCTCTTAGTAATTAAATAATCAACTACCTCATTATGTGATTTTACTAGTAAGCGTAAGTCACCTTATGTAATTTTCTTATTTACTATTGTTTGCTTAAATATTAGCTGAATTGATACTTCTCTGTCCATATTACTACCTCATATTTTTTTAAATACTAGTACTGTAATTGATATTACTTACTAAAATTAATAATTAATTACCATTTTTACTATCAGTACAATTTACTCTTAACATTTTTGACATCATTTAATTACCATTACTTGTCAAATTACCATAACCTGTTTTAATACCACATTTACTATCTTAGAGTAGTACTCTTAAATACCTTGTACTGTCAAATAACCTCTAGTATAACTACCAGTGCAATACTGAATCCAAATAACTGTTCTTAAAATTTAATTGGATATCCAATCTGATATCCAATCTGGATATCAGATTGGAGGGAGAGAGTATGGAGGAGGTGAACGTATTCAGATACGTATTTGGGAGTGGACGTGTCAGCGGATGGGTCTATGAAAGATGAGGTGAATCATAGAATTGATGAGGGAAAAAGAGTGAGTGGTGCACTTAGGAGTCTGTGGAGACAAAGAACTTTGTCCTTGGAGGCAAAGAGGGAAATGTATGAGAGTATAGTTTTACCAATGCTCTTATATGGGTGTGAAGCGTGGGTGATGAATGTTGCAGCGAGGAGAAGGCTGGAGGCAGTGGAGATGTCATGTCTGAGGGCAATGTGTGGTGTGAATATAATGCAGAGAATTCGTAGTTTGGAAGTTAGGAGGAGGTGCGGGATTACCAAAACTGTTGTCCAGAGGGCTGAGGAAGGGTTGTTGAGGTGGTTCGGACATGTAGAGAGAATGGAGCGAAACAGAATGACTTCAAGAGTGTATCAGTCTGTAGTGGAAGGAAGGCGGGGGAGGGGTCGGCCTAGGAAAGGTTGGAGGGAGGGGGTAAAGGAGGTTTTGTGTGCGAGGGGCTTGGACTTCCAGCAGGCATGCGTGAGCGTGTTTGATACGAGTGAATGGAGACACATGGTTTTTAATACTTGACGTGCTGTTGGAGTGTGAGCAAAGTAACATTTATGAAGGGATTCAGGGAAACCGGCAGGCCGGACTTGAGTCCTGGAGATGGGAAGTACAGTGCCTGCACTCTGAAGGAGGGGTGTTAATGTTGCAGTTTAAAAACTGTAGTGTAAAGCACCCTTCTGGCAAGACAGTGATGGAGTGAATGATGGTGAAAGTTTTTCTTTTTCGGGCCACCCTGCCTTGGTGGGAATCAGCCAGTGTGATAATAAAAAAAAAAAAAAATAAACATTACTTTTTCACTTTATTTTTGCTAATTAATCTTTTTTTGTAATCATTATTACTTACTAAAATTTTATTAAACACCATATTTACTACTAGTCAATTTTACTTTTGTACATTAATCATTATTTTATACTTTTCATAACATTCTGTTGCCAAATTTTCAAGTTTGTATATTCAACTCCAACCTTTATACAGTGGACCCCCGGTTTACGATATTATTTCATTCCAGAAGTATGTTCAGGTGCCAGTACTGAACAAATTTGTTCCCATAAGGAATATTGTGAAGTAGATTAGTCCATTTCAGACCCCCAAACATACACGTACAAACGCACTTACATAAATACACTTACATAATTGGTCGCATTGGGAGGTGATCGTAAACCGGGGGTCCACTGTATTATCCTTTGTACCTGTGTACCTGTCTACCATCTTACTATCATATTTCAACCAAGTCATTGCCATTGTTATTTTTTACTTATTATTCTTTTGGTACATTAATTTGTGAATTTTATTTTGTCAATTTAAATCTAGTTATACTCTTGTTCTTGTTAACAACCTATATCAGACCCTAGTGCAATTGCAAGTACCATTTTAATTTGTATTTTTATATTATAAGTTTATACCTAGTTGTACTTTAGCTCATTCTAGCTCAATACATAGACAACACCTAAACTAACTATACCTAGTTGTACTTTAGCTCATTCTAGCTCAATAAATAGACAACACTAAATTCATTATATTAGACCTTTGTGCAATTACAAGAGCGAGTCTGGTGCCATTTGTAATTTTTTTTTTATAGTATTAGTTTATACCTAGTTGTACTTTAGCTCATTCTAGCACAACACATAGACAATATCAATTTCATTATGTTTATTAGTGACTATACTCTATATGACCAGAGTGCTTTAGTGGTATACTTATCCAAACCTCCCACCACTACAGAAATCAGTATTAGAACTCACCACATAATACAGGATATAAACAACCACTATTTAAACCTAAAAGATGAATGATCACGCTGACCTTGATCTAAACCTCCATATTCTAACACACAATCAAAACTTATTGGAAAGTAACTGCCTTTATTACACAGCATCACAAGCCAGCACTATCCTGAACACTGCTCAAAGTCTATCAGGTCCTTAAGCAAACACTATGATGACCTCCTGGCACTCCTTGACTCACTAAAGACACCCTTCTCCTGCATTATTCTTACTGAGACCTGGCTTAAGCAGGACACAATAGATATCTACCCACTACCAGGATACACAGCAATCCACAACTGCAGACCATACCAAGTTGGGGGTGGTACTGCAATCTATTACTCTAACCAACTATCTTGTATTAGCACTAATTGCTTTAGTGATGAATATGGGGAATACATTTTTGCTAATTTTACTGTAAAAAACCTCAAGACGCCTATAACAATCAGTGCCATATACCGGATACCCCACACAAACATCCCAAACTTCAGTAAGAATCTAAAGTCACTAATAACAAAGAGACAAATGAACAAACACCACCTTCTCTTAGCTGGAGACTTCAATATCAACCTTGGCCTACCAGATGATCAGACTGTAACTGATTTCATCAACAATATGAACAACACACTTCTCATACCAACAATAACTAAACCAACCAGGCTCACTGAGACAAGTGCAACCATAATAGACCACATATGGACCAATATATTAGCCCCTCTTAAATCAGGGATAATCACAGACAGCACTACTGACCACTACCCAACCTTCCTCTTAACAAACATTAGTAAGCCACCACTCGAATACAACGAAGTTTCATTTAGACTCCATGACGAGGCCTCAATAAGGAATTTCACAGCAGACCTAGAGACTGTTGACTGGCCTACAGAATTCTCCAATGCCAATGGTATTGACGATTGGACAGACATTTTTCTTAACAAAATACTTAGACTATACAACAAACATTGTCCTATAAAAAAGAAACAGATCACGAATAAACGGCTTGGTTGCCCATGGCTAACCAGCAGCATTCTGAAATCCAATGATAAGAAACACCAATATGAAAAGCAATATAGACAGGGCTTAATACACAAAGATGTTCTTAAACAATACTCAACAGTTCTCACCAAATTAATAAAGAAAGCCAAACAACTGTACTACTCCAGCAGATTCACAAAAGGAGATATAAAAAAGACCTGGAAAACACTTTCCCAGATTCTGGGGACCCACAAACTGAAAAAACCAAGAATATTGTTCTAACTAAACCTCATGAAACAAAACTGCATCCCACTGATACAGCTAACAAGATAAACGACTTCTTCTCAAACATAGGATCTAATCTTGCCAGTAAAATCCCACGTACCAATGCCCGTGTCGGGG
Source organism: Cherax quadricarinatus (assembly GCF_026875155.1). Taxonomy (NCBI): domain Eukaryota; kingdom Metazoa; phylum Arthropoda; class Malacostraca; order Decapoda; family Parastacidae; genus Cherax; species Cherax quadricarinatus. The sequence goes on along the minus strand of NC_069456.1, from coordinate 22,734,760 downwards.
ACTACCTAGATGGGAATTTCCCAGATTCCTTCTATCTTGTACCAACTGAGCCCACGGAAGTCACCGCGATCATAAAGTCACTTAAAAATAACTCGGGGAATCTGTCTCACGTCCCACCATTATTGTACAAGCGAGCGGCCCATGTCCTTTCGCATGCTATTACATTACTTTTTAACAAGTCACTAGAAACTAGCACTTTCCCGACACTACTCAAGACAGCAAGGGTTACACCAATACATAAAGGTGGTGACCCTACAGACATAAACAACTATAGGCCAATATCAAACTTACCATTGCTATCCAAAATCTTCGAGAAACTTGTGCACAGGAGACTATATTCATTTATAACATCACAAAACATACTCAACCCCTGTCAATTTGGATTCAGGAAAAATAAAAGCACTAATGATGCAATTATAAAAATGCTAGACCTGCTTTACACAGCACTGGAAAATAAGGAATATCTGCTAGGAATTTTTATTGACCTAAGAAAAGCGTTTGACACAGTAGACCACGGCATCCTACTCCACAAACTTGACCAGACCACTATGGTATAAGAGGCCATGCACTTGCATATTTTAAATCCTACCTTTCTAATAGGTATCAGTATGTCACCATTAAAGACACAGCCTCATCAATACGGCCACTTGATACTGGAGTTCCGAAGGGAAGTGTCCTTGGACCCCTGCTCTTCCTCATTTACATCAATGATCTTCCAAACATATCCCAACACCTGAAACCCATTCTCTTTGCTGACGACACGACTTACGTCATCTCCCACCCTAATCTTGCCACCCTCAACACCATTGTTAACGAGGAGCTGCTCAAAATATTGACTTGGATGACAGCCAATAAACTTACACTTAACACTGGCAAAACCTACTATACTTTTTTATGTTTGGTAGCAGAGCAGGTGTTGCACAACTTAACATTAAGATCGACAACACTCTAATTGCCAGACATAATGAGGGCAAATTCCTTGGCCTATACCTCGACAACAACCTAAATTTCAGCACCCATATCCAACACATAACAAAAAAAGTATCCAAAACGGTGGAGATCCTCTCCAAGATACGATACTACGTGCCGCAAACTGCCCTTCTCACACTATACCATTCACTTATTTATCCATACCTCACGTATGCTATCTGTGCTTGTGGTTCAACTGTAGCAACACACCTAAAGCCAATAATAACCCAACAAAAAGCCGCAGTAAGAATAATCACTAAATCCCATCCTTGGCAACACCCCCCCCCCCCCCCAACTCTTCATAGATCTAAACTTACTCCCTGTTCAGAACATCCACTCTTACTACTGTGCAATCTATATCTACAGGACCTTAAATTCCAATATTGACCTTGACCTAAAATGCTTTCTTGATAGTTGTGACAGGATCCACAGGCATAACACCAGACACAAACATCTCTATGACATTCCTGGTGTTTGACTAAACCTTTACAAAAATTCAATGTATTTCAAAGGACCTAAAATCAGGAACACCCTACCTGAAAACTCTAGAACTGCAGACACATTCATCACTTTCAAAACTACAGTTAGAAAACATCTTATCTCCCTGATGCACCCCGACAACTAACTACATGATAACCACCTGGTGGTTCACAATTACACTCACTCACCCACTGACTATAAACACAGAAATACTAATCTTAATCTTAAAATAATAAATCCTAACTAGTCATAAGTTTGCCTATGATACTCCAATATAGACACTTTGTATTGTGCCAAAACAAAAGCATTACATTGCTAAACTCACAAATTATGATGTAGTCACTTAGCCTTAATACCATAATCTGTAAGGATTTAATGTTAAGAATTAATCTAAGTCTGCCCGAAATGCCTAGCCATGCTAGGTGTCCTAGTGGCCCCCTCTGTAATTAGTATTTTATAACATGTAAACCACACAATACCCAAAACCTGTAAACCCCACATTGTAACCCTTATAGAGAATAAACTTGAATTGAATTGAAAGAGGCCTTCTCCTAAACTCATTCTCAGGGTCGAAAATTTTTTGGAAAAAAAAAAAAATTAGTTTTTCTTATGAAATGATAAGAGAATTTTTTCCTGATCATAATGACACCAAAAGTATGAAATCTGATGGAAAACTACAGAATTATGCTCTCGCGAAGTTAGCGGTCTCGACAATGTTTACTCATTGGTGATTTCGCCCACTTTGAGTCCTATTTTTGGCCAAGTCCAGTGTACTAGTCAACAAAAATTATATTGATTTCACTAGAACTCCATTTTTCTATCGAATGAGTACAAGAAACCACCCATTTACCGATATCAACTATCCAATAAAGTGGTCAGAAATTGGCAATTTCACACAAATTTCAGAAGATACCAATTTCCAAATAGGGTCCAGAATAAACAAGACAGACATTCCCGGCACTAAAATAACATTTTTCTCTGTTCATTTGTCATGTCCCTAGGCCCCTCTTACATCTCTTTTGCTTTCCACTTTGCATTTTTATTCTCACAAAAAACAGAAGATTTACTGTTATGCAGACTACTGCAATAGTGTAGAAATGGTATAAATAATATCAGTGCACTTGTGAAAGAATATTAGACTCACCAGTTGACGTGTATTGGATGCTTGGCATGATTTGTTTACTTTTGAACTTTGGTAAAATTCGAACATGTCTGCTACTTTGAATCCAATCAAAATCATCTCAATTTCTGTAATATGTCTTCCATTCTATAAAATGAGACCAAGAAAACTAAAATACAAGCATAATACCATACGAAAATACACTGCAAAGTCACTGTTTTAAACCAAAACATAGTCGGAGATTTTTTCTCATTATGCACTGTGTGCTGCATTTTTTTTTTTTTATACTGTGCACATTGACCACATAGACCCATTCTTTCCTATGTAGGCCTACCAGCTTTCTCTTACTAGGCACTAGAATTTAGGTGTACAGTGGAACCTCAAAAATCGAACTTAATCCGTTCCAGGAGCTAGCTCTAATTTCGAAAAGTCTGAAATTCAAAGCAATATTTCCCATAAGAAATAATGGAAATACAATTAATCTGTTCCAGAAACCCAAAATTATTCACACAAAAAATACATTTTATAGAGATTAATTAGTTTTACATACAACAAATACTATAGTTTTTAATTATGTATAGTAATTGTGAGGGAAAAGTTCAATAGATAGCAGTAGCAATCCATAAACAATAGTTTCATTACCAGCTACTAGTTAAGGTAGGGTAAGTCACGCTCCCGCCTTTCTTCCCCCTCCCCGAAAGTGATAGTTTCATTGCCGGCTACTAGTTAAGGTAGGGTAAGTCACGCTACAATCCTGTTTTTCCCGCCTTATGTCTCCCCCCCCACCCCTAAAGTGATATCTTGCATGCGGCTGCTGTTAACGTAGGGTCAGTCTAGCTCCCGCTATCCCTTCCCCTCCCTTTCCCCCCCCCCGAAAGGTGACGTATGGGGCTCTGGTCAAACAGTAAATCACTGACTCGCAGCCTCCCAACACTACTGTAAGTACATGCCTGCCTTGTATTCTAGTGGATTTATTGGTTAAAAGCTTCACTTTTGACCAATAATAAACTTAGTCCTTTCAGTCTTGCTCTAGGTTGACTGTTGTAATAGTCACCACGTCTTCTGAGTAATGTACACTGCCATGGAGAGTGATTACTTAACCCTTTGACTGTCGAAGGGCCAAATCCTGAAGTTGCTTCTGGTGTCACAAAATATTCGAAAAAAAAAAAAATTATTTTTTCTTATGAAATGATAGAGAATCTTTTCCCGATTGTAAAGACACCAAAAAAACGAAATTTGATGGAAAACTGATGGAATTACGCTCTCACGAAGTTAGCGACTTCGGCGATATTTAAAAATCGGCAATTTCGCCCACTTTGAGCCCTATTTTCGGCTAATTCCGTATTCCAGTCAACCAAACTCATAACTATTTCTTCAGAACTCTATTTTTTTCTATCGATTGAGTACAAGAAACTGCCCATTTACCGATTTCAACTACCCAATAACATGGTCAGAAATTTGCAATTTCGCCAATTTCACAAAAATTAAAAAATACGACAATTTCAAAATAAGGTCCAGAATGAACAATGCAGACATTCCTGGCTCTAAAATAACATTTTCTTTGTTCATAAGTCATGTCTCCAGGTCCCTGTGATATTACTCTTGCTTTTTATTTTGAAATTTTATTCAAACAAAAAATAGAAGATTTACTGTTATGCAGACTACTGCAATACTGTAATAATTGTAAAAATTACATCAACCCATTCATGAGTGCGTATTAGAATGGCTATTTGGACATTTATTAGACAATGACATCATTTGTTTACTTTTGAACATCGGCAAAAATCAAACATTTCCTGTACTTTGTGCTCCATTTCCAGGTTCTTTTATAGTAAAATTAATCAAAATCACCTCCATTTCTATAATATAGTTTCCATTCTATCAAATGAGACCAAGAAAACGAGAATACAACCACAAATACTATACGAAAATAGACCACAAAGTCGGCATTTTAATTAAAAAAAACGGTCGGAGTTTTTTTTTTCTCATTATGCACTGCGTGCTCCAGGATTTTTTTTATGTGGTGCACACTGACCACACAGACCCATTCTCTCACATGTGGGCCTACTAGCTTTCTCCTGCCTGATTTGAAGCCGCTAGAATTTATGAGTATATATACGTCAAACACGGTACCTCACAAACGTATATATACGGCCGCGACAGTCAAAGGGTTAAGCAGTGGGTAACCTGTCTATCTTTTCAGCTTGGACGACAGTGAGGGTCACCTGTCAACCAACGAGCACAACAGGAGAAGGACTAACGTCCTGGAGACGTCCCCATTTTGTATTGAACTACCTGTGCACCTGTATGAAATTGCAGGACGTAACCCCACATCATTGCAGCGGTAAAGAACCTGTTTTCCTGTCATCGGGAGAGATTACTCACTGGTATACTGTGAAGAACTAGCCAGTGGATGGTCACCAACACCTCCTCCCCCTCCCCAACCCCATCATCAGCAACGGCTACGATTTCAACAACAGTGTCACCAACACCAGACACCCCTGTAGATATTAGCGTTGAGTTCAAATGTTATTTTATTCATTTCATTTTTCATTTTTCTTTCAAATAGGATATACCTTTCATGTTTTATTGTTTTATGTTTGATTTAATAAATAATAAAGTGTTTATGCTTGTCTGTTATTACTTCTTTTTCTATTCATTAATTTTCCTGAGGAGGAGCCAGCCTGAGTAATACTGTCTGAAGTTATTACAGGGCTGAGTAAGCCTTCACAAGTGGCGACATGCCAGGATCAACTCTACTGAATCAAGATTCAACTCCATCTCGAATCTACCATTGGAACTTCAACGCCGCATACCACAGACGGTTACCACCAGCCATGAGTAATCATTCTCTATGGTAGGACTACAGTACAGGTATTTGAAAGATTTGGTGATTGTTATAGTCTCAATTTATTGTAAGTCAAGTCAGGCAGGATATAATAGTTAATTCTGCCACTTTTTCATGTGAGCTTGAAACACTTTGGAGGATTAGACTCTAGGGACCCGAGATTTTCCAGTGACAACTTGTTTCATTGAGCTCTTTATTATATCAAGGGAACTGTCATAGGACACTCTTGATTTGTTGGTGAGAAGATTGGATGGTCAAGGGACCCCATTCTACTTACTGTTTGCTCGGAGCCGGCATAGAACCCTTCGTTTTCATTAATACATATTGTTTAATTGAAGCAGGGATCGAGCCCTCTGGTTTATTTATAGTTTGAGCGGAGCAGGAATTGAACCCTCCATTTTCTTTAATACCCGTTTCATTTCCCCTGATAGTTTAAGTTATTCTTGCAAGTATGGATGAATACCAGTTTTGGATGAACGCTGGAAGTAAGTTAGGAATAACAGGGAAAAATTTAGAATCTTTCATTAGTGCTAAGATCCAGGACAGACTTGAAAGAGAGAGAATTGAGAGAGAAGAAAGACAGCTAGAAAGGGAAAGAGAAGAGAATAAGGAGAGAGAGAGAATCGAAAGAGAAGAAAAGGAGAGAGAAAGAATCGAAAGAGAAGAGAAAAAGGAGAAAGAGAACCTTGAAAGACAGGAGAAAAAGGAGAGAGAGAGAATTGAGAGAGAAATCCAAGAAAGACAGTTAGAAAGAGAGCGAGAAGACCAAAAAGAGCGTGATAGACTTGATCATGAGGAAAGAGCTAGGGAACGTGAGGAACAAGCTAAGATACATGAGGAACAGGTTAAATTAAGAGAACTTGAGGAAAGAGCAAAGGATAGAGAAGTTGAGGAAAAAGCTAGAGAATGTGAGGAAAGAGCTAGAGAGCATGAGTTAATAGAGAGAGAAAAGGATCGCGAGCTCGAAAAATCTCGCCTTGAATTGGAGAATAAAAAGTTAACTCTTACACAACAACAATTAGAGGAAGGAGTAATGGAACAACGTGCAGTTAGTGCACATATTCCAACACCTAATTTACCTCCCTTCACAGAGGGGGAAGACATAACTTCATACATTATCAGGTTTGAAAATACCGCTACCCTCTGTGAATGGCCTGCTGACACCTGGGCCACCAGGTTAGGAATGTTATTTTCTGGTACAGCCTTGAATATCTATGCAACTCTGTCGCAGGATATCATATGTAATTATAACCTACTGAAGAAGGCAATCCTTAAAGCATATCAAAAAACCACTAATTCTTACAGGAAAGATTTCAGGTATGCCACCTTACAGCCTGGCCAGAACTTTCAACATTATTATTATTATAATCAAAAAGAAGCGCTAAGCCACAAGGGCTATACAGCACTGCAGGGTAGGGAAGGAAGCGAGGGTATTGGATGGCAGAAGGGAGGGGGTATGATCAGCAGGTTACAGAAAACAGCGGGGCAGGGGATAGTACGGGGGTAGAGGGTAGCAAGAGATTGAAGTAGAAAGGGCTGAAGGTATCAGAATTTGTGAAGTAAGTCAGTTGTTGTCAAAAAGTCAATGAGAGAGTCCGGATGAAAGGTGGGTCCATCAGCGAGAAGGGAAGGTAAAGAGAGAGCAGCGGAGCGAAGACGACGACAGAGGTAAATTCTGCGTGCTCGTTGATAAAGTGGGCAGTCCAACAGAATGTGGCTGACTGATAATGGAGCTTGGCAATTCTCACAGAGAAGAGCAAGACGCCTCTCCATGAGATATCCATGAGTAAGACGAGTATAGCCAATGCGAAGACGGGAGAGAGTAGTCTTCCGACCTCGACACTGGTGATAAGAAGACGGCCAGTAACCTATACATACTCGGTTTAATAGATTGAAGTTTGTTGCCGAGCATAGTAGACCAACTTTGTTGCCAACGAGTGTGAAGGTGGGAAGGTATTGCAGCAAAATAGTCCGTAAATGGAATACCTCTATAAGAAACTGGTAGGTCATGTACTGCTGACCGAGCAGCAGTGTCTGCCTGTTCATTGCCCTGTACGTCAACATGACCAGGGACCCAACAAAAAACAATATCTTTATGCTTGGTAAAGATGCGGCGTAGCCAAAGTTGGATACGGAGGACTAAGGGGTGAGGTGTATCAAATTTTTGTATAGCCTGTAAAGCACTAAGGGAGTCTGAGACAACCACAAATGATGACACAGGCATAGATGCAATACGGATAAGTGCTGTAAGGATGGCATATAATTCAGCAGTAAAAATACTAGCCGAAGATAGTAAATGCCCTTGTACGACGCTGTCCGGAAACCTGCTGCGAATCCTACCCGTCAGAAGACTTAGAGCCATCTGTGTACACAGCAATGGCATGAGAATGAGAGTGAAAGTGGTCAAGAAAAAGAGAGCGAGAAGCGACCGTAGACAGTTGGGCTTTCGAGCAAGGGAGGGAGAAAGAACAGACTCAAACAGCTGGAACTTCCCAGGGGGGTAGGGAAAAGTGAGATGCTACATGTACATAGAAAGGTGGTAGTTGAAGAGAAGACAAGAGCGAATGAAGGCGAAGAGAGAAGGGACGGAGTAAACAGGGGCGGCGAACAAATAAAGAATGTCTACTAATATCAGTGACCATTCTATAAATGGAAGGATTGCGGAGATCATGAGAGCGTACATAGTAGCGCAGGCAATGGGCATCATGGCGATCGGATAAGGATGGAACGTTCGCTCTGCATAGAGGCTCTCGACAGAGGAAGAGCGAAAAGCACCAAGGCATAAACGTAATCCTTGGTGATGAATGGGGTTAAGGCTAGAGAGAGTAGCAGGAGATGCCGCTGAATAGATCTGGTCACCATAATCAAGTTTCGATAAAATAAGGGTGGAATGTAGGCTCTGGTGGTTAACGCTCTCGCTTCACATGGTGAGGGCCTGGGTTCGATTCCCAGCCAGAATAGAAACATTGGACGTGTTTCTTTCCACCTGTTGTCTATGTTCCCCATCAGTAAAATGGGTACCTGGGTGTTAGTCGACTGGTGTGTGGTCGCATCCTGGGACACTGAACCTAAGGAGGCCTGGTCACAGACCGGGCCGCAGGGGCATTGACCCCCGAACTCTCTCCAGATAAACTCTCCAGAAGGAGGGTTCGACGATCAGCTCCCCATGAAAGATGAGCAAGGGTTTTAAGAAGATTCAGCCGGCTGTGACAAGTTGCCTTCAGAGAGGTAATGTGAGGTTTCCAGGATAACCTACGATCAAAGAGGAGGCCCAGAAACTTGACTGTATCACGTTCAGGGATACGGGAGCCATAGAGGTACAAAGGATGATCGGAGATGACAGAGCGTCTAGTGAAAGTAATTTGGTGGGTTTTAGTGCTGGAAAATTTAAACCCACGTGTGGTGGCCCAATTGGAAACACGGTCAACTGCATGTTGGAGAGAAACTGTAATGAGGTGACAGTCAGCGCCTGCACAGGCAATAGCGAAGTCATCAACATAGAGTGATGACCAAATATTTGATGGAAGACTAGAGGCCAAATCATTAATAGCAAGGAGAAAAAGTGTTGTGCTCAGAACACATCCCTGGGGGACACCTTCAGCTTGGATAAAGTCCGGGGAGAGCACATTATTAACCCGAACACGGAAATGCCTGTCAGTTAAAACGTTCTTAAGGAAGGATGGTAGATTGCCTCGAAGGCCTAAGGAGTGGGCTTGGGCTAAAATATTATTTATTTATTTATTTATTTAAAAATTTGAGCACACATACAGAGGTACAAAAAATACAGATAAGAGCAGCATGCCAAAGCCACTTATACTATGCATAGCATTACGGGCTGCCTTAAAATTAACTTAAGATTAACTAAGCAATGATGAAATCAGTGATAAAACTTTAATGTAAACAGATTACTATAAAGCACAAGTGAGTATTACAAAGACAGGTCATATGGTTGTATGCATTGTTGTACATTCAGTAGAATGGAGTATTCTGTTAGGTAGTGTATTTAAAAAATAATAAAGTTAGATTGGGTTTTAGGTTTAACATTTATGTGATATAATTGTGAGAAACATTTAAGATATACAATTTATAAGGTTCAGTTATTCAGTATTTATTTGGTTTTGGGTGAGTAAGTGATCTTTGAGAAGAGACTTGAATTTATAAACAGGTAGTGTTTCTTTTATATTTACAGGTAATGAATTCCAGATTTTAGGGTCTTTTATGTGCATTGAGTTTTTGCATAGTGTGAGATGGACACGAGGAACATCAAAGAGTGATCTGTGCCTTGTGTTATGGTCATGTGTTCTGTTGAGGTTGGCAAGGAGATGTTTGAGGGGAGGGTTAATATCAGAGTTAAGTGTTCTATGTATGTAATAGGTGCAGTAATAAGTATGGATGTTTTGTATGGTGAGTAGGTTCAGTGTATTGAATATTGGTGGTGTGCTGCCTATAGTGAGAATTTGTTATCATTCTAACTGCAGCCTTTTGTTGGGTAATTAGTGGTCTGAGATGGTTACTTGTTGTTGAGCCCCATGCACAAATTCCATAGGTGAGATAGGGGTAAATAAGAGAGTGATATAGGGCCAGGAGGGCTGACTGTGGAGCATAGTACCGTATCTTCGATAGTATGCCTACAGTCTTGGAAATTTTCTTAGAAATTTGTTGTATATGTGTATGAAATTTGAGTCTATTATCAAGGTGGATTCCTAAGAATTTTCCCTCTGTTAGCTTTGTGATAGGTGATCCGTTTATCATTATGTTAAGAGGGACATCTGTAGCTCTGTTACCAAACTGAATGAAGTAGGTTTTGTCAATGTTTAGTGTAAGTTTGTTAGTCCTCATCCAGGTAGATATTTTCTGTAATTCGGTATTTACAGTATTGGCTAGCGTGACTGGGCTCGGGTGGGAGAAGACGTATGTAGTGTCATCTGCAAATAGTGTGGGTTTGAGTAATTGCGAAGCATTTGGTAGGTCATTTATGTATAGGAGAAAGAGAAGAGGGCCAAGGACACTTCCCTGTGGGACACCAACTGTAATTGGTTGTGCAGAAGAGTTTGCCCCATTTGCATACACATATTGGCTTCTGTTGCTGAGGTATGACTTGAGGTAGTTGAGGGAGTGCCCTCTTATACCATAGTGTGACAATTTTACGTGGAGCAAGTCATGGTTAACTGTATCAAAAGCTTTACCTAAGTCAATGAAGATCAGTCAGTTTGGTAAGTGTGCACCATATAAAAAAAATTCTGCATCACACAGTGCATAACAAGAAAAAACTGCTACTCTGTTTTTGGTTTAAAACAACAGCTTTGCGGTGTATTTTCATAGGGTAGTTATGGTTGTATTCTCAATTTCTTTGTCTCATTTGATAGAATGGAAGATATATTACAGAAATAGAGATGACTGGTTTCAGGACTGAAAGTAGCTTGAAATTAAGCTCAATTTAGCGGAAGTGTTCGATTTTTGCTGATATTCCAGACCACACAAATGATGTCACTTGTCCAATATGCATCCAACTGGCCAGTCTAATATGCATTTAGGAAAGCACTGACATTATTTATACAATTATTACAATAATGACAGTAGTCTGCATAACAGTAAATCTTGTACTCAGTTGATAGAACAGAAGGAATACTAGCAGAGTTTGGTTGACTGGAACAATGGAATTGGCCAAAAATAGGGCGCAAAGTGGGCAAAATCGCCAATGCATATACATCGCTAAGATCGGTAAATTTGCGACAGATAATTCCGTAAGTTTTCCATCAAATTTCATACCCTTAACCCTTTCAGGGCCTCGACCCTGAAAGGGTTGGTATACAGTGCATGGGGAATGGAAAGTGATCAGGTTTGATCCAAAGGGAAGGGTATTTCCAATTCCTTGGAAAAAAGAGCAATTCACCAGCATACAAACATACAGCTGTTAGCTGTGTTCTCACTTAGTATATAAAAACATCATCATTTTCAGAATAATAATTTTGTCCATGGATAAGAAAATGAGTATCTGAACTTTTTAGTTTTACTGAAAGTTTGAATATAAGACACCTCAAAACTTAATACATGAAATATACTTCAAATTAGACTCGCAAGAAAGTCGCCAAGAGTCTGTTTATCTTTACTATTATGTTTCTGAACATCATTTAACAATGCATTTTTCAATCTTGAAAGTTTCTTTTGTTTCTCTCTTTTCTCTTCGATGTTAGAACTTTCCCACCCAGAACCTAGTTTTGAACCTGAGAAAGATTTTGATCCAGACTTAGACTGGCTTGAGTGTGAAGATTTTGTAGTGATCTCTGCTAATCTCCTATGTAAGATTTTGTCATCAGTGCATGAAAAATCTACACTTCTGTTTTCATTTGAATTAATTTTTAAAAATTTACCATAACGCTTCTTATTCTTAACTCTCAAATTGCTTTCCTGAGATGTAATGGTAGAAACAGGTGCAGCTTTAGGAGTTAAAGATGCATCATTTTGGATAATTGAAGATGAAAGAAGCAATCCTGCATTCACTTCTTTAACTCTCTTCTTTTTCTTTTTCTTCTTTATAACCTCAGGCTTTGCTTCATCTATGGGTTTTTCTTTTACTGGAATGGAGCACAACTCTCTCATTTTATACTTACAGATTAAGCAAGACACTTCTATACTGTTCTTTCTTAAACGGAAGGAAGAAATCTGCATCTTTTCCTTGGAGGTTAGTTTTTTTGGATGTCTTCTTTCTTTCTTAAGGAGAGTCTTCATCTTATGTGCATTCCGAGGACATCCCAAAAGTCTAGATCTACAGAAGCCAGCAATCCAGGGTGTGCTACATTTGGGACACTGTATATATCCTCCTGTCTGGCATCTTATTCCTGCAAATGCAATTTCAATATTTAGGAAATATCTAAAACCTGTACAGATCTATAAAGTTGCCATTTACAGTACTGAAATTCAAGGGTATTTTAACAATATATTCGAATTCTCAAGTAACCAGCATTTTCATGGATCTCTAAATGCACATTGACTATCAAGAAGCTATCAAGTGCATCGATTCTGTATGGCATGTTTCTTTACATCTGATGTTTTGCAGCTGATTTTACACAAAAATCCTCATTTAAAAATTGTATGAAATAGCTTTTCTAGAAAATAACTAAAGGACCTACATTTTTTTTAACACATTAGCTGTTTTCCATCAAGGCAGGGTGATCCAAAAAAGAAGAAAAGCCCAAAAAGAAAAAATTTTCATTATCATTCAACACTTTCGCCATCATTCATACATAATCACCGTCTTTACAGAGGCACTCAGATACGACAGCTTAGATGTCCCTCCAAACTGCCAATATCCCAAGCCCCTCCTCCCACTTCCAGGACTCAAGTCTGGCTAAATGGTTTCCCTGAATCCCTTCAACAGCTCGTCAGGTCCCAAAAACCATTCGTCACCATTCACTCCTACTAACACACTCATACACGCTTACTGGAAGTCCAAGCCCCTCACCCACAGAACCTCCTATACCCCCTCCCTCCAATCTTTTCGAGAACAACCCTTACCCTGCTTTCCTTCCCCTACAGATTTATACACTCTCTAAGTCATTCTTTGTTCCATTCTCTCTAAATGACCAAACCCCTTCAATAAACCCTCTTCAGCCCTTTGACTAATACTTTTAGTAACTCCACACCTCCTCCTAACTTCCACACTATGAATTCTCTGCATAATAATACTACTACTACTACTACTACTAATAATAATAATAAAAATAATAAAGTTTATTTCTTTGTAAAAGTTACAATGTGTAATTACAATTTTGATTTGTTAAGTACAAAGATAGCCACTATCATGCCAAGGCATTACGGGCAAACTAATCCTAATACATAGTAACTAATTAAAACTAGATAAGATAATAGTACATAGTAACTACAGTAGATCGTCATTTAGCACGAGTTTATTTCGCACGATTTGGGTATAGCACGATTGAAGAATTGTGGCACAATTTTATGTAACATGTTGTAAGATCAATTTAACACAGTTCAGTTTGCGGGAAGGGAAAAAAACTTCCCTTTTCCTCAAGCGGCTGCCTTGTTGTGGATCAGCGGGGGAGACCTCCCGCCGTCCCCACCCACCCCCCCAACACCACCCCACCATCTCAGCATTCGGACTTCATACGTGTCCAGTCCAACTTCTCTGCTACAAGCTTGTGATTGTGAATTGTGTTTTGATCTCTTAATTGCTATATCTTGTATCTGCCAAGCAATCATGACACCCAGTAGGCATACCAGTGTTGCTCAAAGTGGCAAGAAAAGGTGTAAGCATTGAAGTTGTAGAATTAATGAAGGAAACAAAGATATTAGACAAGACATCCTGTGGCCATAATGAAGTGTTACTTTGTACACATACAAGAGAGGTAAACATAAGTTTGTGTGACTGGCTAACTTACTGAGTGACTGACTAACTTACTGAATGACTGACTTACTGAGTGACTGACTTACTGAGTGACTGACTTACTGAGTGACTCGACTGACTTACTGAATGATTTGACTGACTTACTGAACAACTTGACTGGCATACTGAATGAGTTGACTGACTTACTGAATGGCTTGACTGACTTGATTGACTTACGGAATGACTCGACTGACTTACTAAATGACTTGACTTACTAATACTGACTGACTTACTGAATGACTTGACTGACTTACTGAACAACTTGACTGACTTACTGAATGACTCGACTGACTTACTGAATGACTCGACTGACTTACTGAATGACTTGACTGACTTACTGAATGATTTGATTTACTTACTGAATGACTTGACTGACTTACTGAATGACTTGACTGACTTGCTGAACGACTTGACTGACTTACTGAATGACTTGACTGACTTACTGAACTTGATTGACTTACTGAATGACTTGATTGACTTACTGAATCACTTGAGACTTATTAAATGACTTGACTGACTTACTGAATGACTCGACTTACTGAACGACTTGTCTGACTTACTGAATGACTTGACTGACTTGAGACTTACTGAATCACTTGACTGACTTACTGAATCACCTGAGTGACTTACTGAACAACTTGACTCACTTACTGAACAGCTTGACTGACTTACTGAATGATTTGACTGATTTACTGAATGACTTGACTGACTTACTGAATGACTTGACTGATTTACTGAATGACTTGACTGACTTACTGAATGACTTGTTTGACTGAATGACTTAAAGTTAGACACTCCAGTACAACCATCGACTTCAGTACCAGAACCTCTACCATCCACCTCAGCCCAGTAGGACCACAACATAACTCTCCACTCTCTTCACAATCATCCACAAACACCAGCACCCACAATTTAAGGTAAGAACTATTATTATTTCTGTTATATTTGTAGTCTTAAAACAACATAATACATCACAACAATGAACTACAATTACATATTCATTTTTATTTTTATAAGATGTGGAGGCCTAAAAAAAAGTTGTTTGGCTTTTTTGGGGCTCTCAGGAATGTACCCTATTTTTCCCATAAGTTCTTCAGTTCATCTAACACGGTTTTACCTAACACGATGTTTTCAGGAACGTAACTACCGTGTTAACCCTCTGAGGGTCGACAGGCCCTCTCCGAGACTCGTTCTCAGGGTCAGCCAAATTTAAAATAAAAATAATTTTTTCTTATGAAAAGATAGAGAATCTTTTCCCGATCATAATGACACCAAAAGTATGAAATTTGATGGAAAACTTACGGAATTATGCTCTCGCGAATTAGTGGTCTCGGCGATGTTTACGCATCGGCGATTTTGCCCACTTTGAGCCCCATTTTTGGCCAATTCCACTGTACTAGTCGACAAAAAACATGAATATTTCGCTAGAACTCCATTTTTTCTATCGAATAAGTGCAAGAAACCACCCATTTACCAATTTCAACTATCCAGTATAGTGGTCAGAATTTAGCAATTTTGCCAATGTCACACAAATTTCAAAAGATGCCAATTTCCGAATAGGGTCCAGAATAAACAAGAAAGACATTCCTGGCACTAAAATGACATTTCCTCTGTTCATTAGTCACGTCTCAAGGCCCCTCCTACATTCTTTTTCTTTCCACTTTGAATTTTCATTCTCACAAAAAATAGAAGATTTACTGTTATGCAGACTACTGCATTAGTGTAAAAAATGGTATAAATAATATTGGTGCACTTGCGAAAGAATATTAGACTCACCAGTTGACGTGTATTGGACGCTTGGCATGATTTGTTTACTTTTGAACTTTGGTAAATATCGAACATTTCTGCTACTTTGAGCTCAATTTCAAGGTACTTTTCATTGTAAAACCAGTCAAAATCATCTCAATTTCTGTAATACATCTTCCATTCTATACAATGAGACCAGGAAAACTAGAATACAACAATAAATACCATATGAAAATACAGTGCAAAGTCGCTGTTTTAAACCAAAAACACGGTCAAAGTTTCTTTTTTCTCATTACGCATTGTGTGCTGCAGGATTTTTTTTATACTGCGCACACTGACCACATAGACCTATTCTTTCATATGTAGGCCTACCAGCTTTCTCTTGCTAGATTTGAGGGCACTAGAATTTATGCGTACTAGTACATCAAAAACCCTGGTGCGTAAGCCGTACTAGTACGGCCGAAACCCCGAAAGAGTTAAGGACGTATACCGAGGTACCACTGTATAGGCCAGAAGACAGGGACGGGAAGAGAGGTAGTAGGAAGGAAAGAAAAGTAGTGGTAGAGGTAGCAGTAGTAGTAGAGTCAGTCAAAGACTAAGAAAGAGGAACACTGCAAGGGAGCTAGGGGCCCACAAAGGGTAGGAACAAGAACACAGAGGGTAATATTAACCCCCTGACTGTTGCAACCCCCAATCCTGAAGTGTCTCCTGGTGTTGCAAAATTTCCCAACCCAGAAAAAAAAAATTATTCTTATATGAAATGATAGAGAATCTTTTCCCGATTTTAATGACACCAAAAAACACGAAATTTGATGGAAAACTGACGGAATTACGCTCTTGCGAAATTAGCTAGCTCGGCAATATTTACAAATCGGCGAATTTTGCCCACTTTGAGCCCTATTTTCGGCTAATTCCATTGTTCCAGTCGACCAAACTCATAACTATTTTTTTATAAATCCATTTTTTCTATCGATTGAGTAAAAGAAACTGCCCATTTACCGATTTCAACTACCCAATAATGTGGTCAGAAATTTGCAATTTGGCCAATTTCACGAAAATTAAAAATATGACAATTTCAAAATAAGGTCTAGAATGAACAATGCAGACATTCCTGGCTCTAAAATATCATTTTCTTTGCTCATCAGTCATGTCTCCAGGCCGCTCTGATATTACTCTTGCTTTCTATTTTGAATTTTTATTCAAACAAAAAATAGAAGATTTACTGTTATGCAGACTACTGCAATACTGTAATAATTGTATAAATAACATCAACCCATTCATGATGACTACTGCAATACTGTAATAATTGTATAAATAACATCAACTCATTCATGACTGCATATTAGAATGGCTAGTTGGACATTTATTGGACAATGGCATCATTTGTTTACTTTTGAACATCGGCAAAAATCAAACATTTCCCCTACTTTTGAGCTCCATTTCCAGGTTCTTTTTATAGTAAAATCAATCAAAATCACCTATATTTCTATAATATGTTTTCCATTCTATCAAATGAGACCAAGAAAACGAGAATACAACCATAAATACTATACGAAAATAGACCACAAAGTCGGCATTTTAATTAAAAAAACGGTCGGAGTTTTTTTTTCTCATTATGCACTGCATGCTCCAGGATTTTTTTTATATGGTGCACACTGACCACACAGATCTATTCTCTCACATGTGGGCCTACCAGATTTTTCCTTCTTGATTTGAAGCTGCTAGAATTTATGAGTATATATACGTCAAACACGGTACCTCGTAAGACGTATATATACGACCTCGACAGTCAAAGGGTTAATAGTGATGTACCAAATACCCAAGGCCAAAGAAAGAAAACCCAAAGGAGAAAGAGGATAGGGGAAGAGGGAGAAGGGGAAAAAAGCATCAGGTTAAGTCACTGGTGTTCTGAAGTTTGGAGTATTTTACAATTAGCACTTTCAGGGTCCAAAGGCAAAATCTGAAGGGGTGCCCCAGTGTCCAAGAAATTTTTTGGAAAAAAAAAAAAAAAAAATTCTTACAGAATTAAAGATAATATTTTTGTGAAGGTAATAAAACAAAACAAAAATCTGATCAGTACTTACTGAGATATAGAGGCGAGAAGTTGACCCAAAATGACTGGGTGGCGGCAACATCAGCGACTTCCGCAAAATTGCATTTCTTTATTTTACGTTTTTATACTTTTTTCTTTTCTTTCCTAATTTTTTCTTTTTCTAGTAACATTTGTGGCCTGTGAGACCAATACTGTATATAATGTATATATATAAGCTCACTGTATTGAACACAATAACTGCACTAAAGTTATTATAATATTGTTTACCACTACATACTCTTTACTACAATAAACATGCACAATTGTTGTATAATACAGTGGACCCTCGCCTAACGCTATTAATCCGTTCCTGAGAGCTCAACGTTAGGCGAAATTATCGTTAGCCGAATTAATTTTCCCGATAAGAAATAATGGAAATCAAATTAATCCGTTCCTGACACCCCAAAGTATGAACAAAAAAATTTTTTTACCACATGAAATATTAATTTTAATACACACAAACTGAAGAAGACATGCACAGTTACATGACACTTACCTTTATTGAAGATCTGGTGATGATTGATGGGATGGGAGGAGGGGGGACTGTGGATGGTATTAATGTTTGGAAGGGGAATCCCCTTCCATTAGGACTTGAGGTGTCAAGTCCTTTTCCAGGGTTACTTCCCTTCTTCTTTTAATGCCACTAGGACCAGCTTGAGAGTCAGTGGACCTCTGTCGCACAATATATCTGTCCATAGAAGCCTGTACCTCCCGTTCCTTTATGACATTCCTAAAGTGTTTCACAATATTGTCAGTGTACAGGTTGCCAACACAGCTTGCAATAGCTGTGTGAGGGTGATTTTCATCAAAAAAGGTTTGCACTTTAAGCCACATTGCACACATTTCCTTAATCTTTGAAGTAGACAACTTCTTCAATTTCTCTATCCCCTCCTCCGAAGCAGTTTCCTCAGGTCTGGCCTCTTGCTGTTGAAGATGATCCAGCAGCTCATCAGTGGTTAGTTCGTCATTGTCCTCCTCCACCAACTCTTCCACATCCTCCCCACTAGCCTCCAACCCCAAGGACTTCCCCAATGCCACAATGGATTCCTCAACTGGCATAGGATTCCAAGGGTTAGCCTCAAACCCTTCAAAATCCCTTTTGTCTACACATTCTGGCCACATTTTCTTCCAAGCTGAGTTCAAGGTCCTCTTAGTCACTTCCTCCCAAGCCTTACCTATAATGTTTACACAATTGAGGATGCTAAAGTGATCTCTCCAAAACTCTCTTAGAGTCAACTGAGTTTCTGAGGTCACTACAAAGCACCTTTCAAACATAGCTTTTGTGTACAGTTTCTTGAAGTTGGAAATGACCTGCTGGTCCATGGGCTGCAGGAGAGGAGTGGTATTAGGAGGCAAAAACTTGACCTTAATGAAGCTCATTTCTGCAGAAAGTCGCTCTGTCACATCTGAAGGATGACCAGGAGCATTGTCTAATACCAGGAGACACTTAAGGTCTAATTTCTTTTCAATTAGGTAATTTTTCACAGTGGGGGCAAATGCATGGTGTAACCAGTCATAGAAAAAGTCCCTAGTGACATAAGACCATAAGAATGGAGGAACACTGCAGAAGGCCTATTGGCCCATGCGAGGCAGGTCCTTATCAAAACGACCTCTACCCAAAGCTACCCAAGAAATAACTCCCGTACCCAATGACACCAATCAAACCCAGCCCCTCCCACTCACCTATTTGTCCAATCTCTTCTTAAAGCTACCCAAGGTCCTAGCCTCTATCACCCCACTGGGAAGATTGTTCCACACATCCACAACTCTGTTAGAAAACCAGTACTTACCTATGTCCTTTCTAAATCTAAATTTATCCAACTTAAATCCATTATTTCTGGTTCTTACTTGGTTCGACACCCTCAGTACTTTATTAATATCTCCCTTGTTTATGCCCTTCATCCACTTATACACTCCAATGATATCTCCTCTCATTCTACGCCTCTCCAGAGAGTGGAGATTTAAGGCTTTAAGTCTATCTTCATACGGGAGGTTCCTTACACAGTAAATCATCTTGGTCATTCTTCTCTGTATGTTCTCTAATGAGTCTATATCCATCCTGTAGTAAGGGGACCAAAACTGAGCAGCATAATCTAAATGAGGCCTCACTAGTGATGTATAGAGCTGTAAAATAACTTTTGGACTTCTGTTACTTATACTTCTTGAGATAAATCCAAGTAATCTGTTGGCCTTGTTGCGCACACTAAGGCACTGCTGTCTTGGCTTTAGATTTCTGCTTACCATGACTCCCAAATCTTTTTCACATTCTGTATGATCAAGCTCTACTTCACCTAGATTATAGCTTCGAGGGTTATTTTCATTACCAAGGGCAAGTACCTTACACTTATCCACATTGAATTTCATCTGCCATTTTTCAGACCAAGACATTAATTTGTCCAAATCCTCCTGTAGTTCATTGATATCCTCCTCAGAGTGAATTATAAGGCCTATCTTTGTATCAACAGCAAACTTACTCATGTCACTCGTAATCCCCTCATCAAGGTCATTAATGTAAATTATGAACAAGAGAGGGCCTAAAACTGATCCTTGTAGAATGCCACTATTAACTAAGCCCCATTCTGATTTGAACCCATTAATGGAAACTCTCTGCTTTCTATTGGTAAGCCATGCCTCTATCCATGCTAGAACTTTACCTCCTATACCATGAGCTGCCACTTTTCTTAAGAGTCTCTTGTGAGGTACTCTATCGAAGGCTTTACTAAAATCCAAATAAACAATATCATATTCTTTATCACTGTCTACTGCCTCAAATGTTCTATTGAAGAACGTCAGTAAGTTTGTCAGGCAGGAACGACCTCTCATAAACCCATGCTGAGAATCATTTATCAAGTTATGCTCTTCAAGGTGACTTTTAATAATGCCAGCTATAATTGATTCTAGTAATTTGCCAACTACATGTATAGATGTCAGGCTTATTGGACGGTAATTTGAAGGAGTGGACTTATCCCCTGATTTGAATATAGGAACCACATTGGCCATCTTCCACAACTCTGGCACAACACCAGTAAGGATGGATGCATTGAACACACTCGTTAATGGCTGACTAAGTTCCATCTTGCATTCTTTAAGTACCCTGGAAAATAACTAGTCGGGCCCCGGGGACTTATTTTGCTTCAGTTTGTCTATCTGTTTGATAACCATGTCCCTCGTGACAGTACTATTAGTCAATTTGAATTCGTCGGGAACTGAATAATTGTTAATTTCTGGAATCTCATTTATGTCTTCCTGTGTAAAAACTGACAAAAAATAGTTATTAAATATGGAACACATTTCCAGTTCATTATCCGTCAGCTGTCCATTCCCAATTTTCAGAGGTCCTACTTTTTCCTTAACTTTCATCCCATACACTTGAAAGAACCCCTTTGGATTGGTCTTTAATTCATTAGCAACTCTAATTTCATAGTCACGTTTAGCTTTTCTAATCCCCTTTTTTACTTCTCTTTTAAGCTGAACATACTGGTCAGTAAGGTTAACCTCTCCCCTTCTGATCCACCTATATATTCCCTTTTTCTCCCCTAATAAATGCTTTAGCCTCCTGGTAACCCATTTGGGATCGTTATTATCAGATCTAATTTCTCTCTGAGGAATGTATATACTCTGAGCACGGTGTACATTATTAAGAAAAGAATCATAAATGTAGATCCCTTCGTAATCAATAGAATCATTAGCTAGATAACCCCAATCAAGATTTGACAGGTGTTCCCTAAGTCCATTATAATCGGCAGAATGAAAATCAGGGATTTTTACTGTATTATCATTATTCCTGTATTCCCAGTTAATGCTAAAAGTGATGGATTTGCGATCACTTGCGCCAAGCTCTTCAGTGATTTCCAGATTATTTACGAGTGTTTCCCTATTTGACAAGACTAGGTCAAGCAAATTATCACCCCTGGTAGGCTCTGTTACACACTGCTTCAGAAAACAGTCTTCAACTGTTTCCATAAAGTCACTGGACTCCAGATTACCGGTCAAAGAACTCCAGTCTATTTGACTAAAGTTAAAATCCCCTACAATCACTACGTTACTGTGTCTAGAAGCCCTAACAATTTCGTCCCAAAGAAGTCTCCCTCTATCGTGATCAAAGCCTGGAGGTCAGTATATTACACCTAGAATTAGCTTCTCTTGACCTACAAACTCTACCCAAACAGATTCTGTTGCTGTTCCATCTATTTTTATATCTGTTTTTATGCAACAGTTAATATTTTCTCGAACATATAATGCAACTCCTCCCCCCTTCCCACAACATCTATCCACATGGAACAACTTAAACCCTTGAATATTACACTCAGCAATCATATCCCGACTCTTTAAATCATACCACGTTTCAGTTAATGCAATGACATCGAAGTTCCCATCACATGCTATCAAACGTAGTTCATTAATCTTATTTCTTGCACTTCGACTGTTGGCATAAAATACCATTATATGTTTTTTCTTCTGCACATTTTTCCTATTCATCTTTGTTTTTACACAATACAGTGGACCCCCGGTTAACGATATTTTTTCACTCCAGAAGTATGTTCAGGTGCCAGTACTGACCGAATTTGTTCCCATAAGAAATATTGTGAAGTAGATTAGTCCATTTCAGACCCCCAAACATACACGTACAAACGCACTTACAAAAATACACTTACATAATTGGTCGCATTCGGAGGTAATCGTTATGCGGGGGTCCACTGTATCTGAAATTATCATTACCTAGGGTAGCTCCATGACAGTTACTATTAAGATTCTTAACATCAGAGCATAAGTCAGTATATCCATACTCATTTTTTATCATTTCTAAACCCATACCTCTAACTAATCCTAGTTTAAAGTCCTAACAACCCCCTCAACTGAGCTAGCAAGAAAACCCACACCTGCCCTTGATAAGTGAACCACCCCATCCCTGGCATACATGTCATTTCGGCCATAGAAGTTGTCCCAGTTGTCAATGAATGGTGCTGCATTATCCTTACAGTGTTTATCCAGCCAGCAATTAATATCAATTGCTCTAGACAACCATTCATTTCCAACACCCCTTCTTGGCAAAATGCCACATATAACAGGGTGCCCCCCCCTTTTTCCTAATTATGTCTATTGCTGTCTTGAACCTTCTAACTAAGTCCTCACTTCTGCACTTGCCTACATCATTGCCTCCAGCACTGAGGCAGATAATGGGATTGATCCCATTACCGTTCATGATGTTGTCAAGCCGGCTAACCATGTCCAGCATCCCAGCCCCAGGAAAGCAAACTCTCTGTCTCCTACTCCTGTCCTTCAAGCAGAAAGCCCTATCCATATATCTAACCTGGCTATCCCCAACAACAATATTCTTACCTTCCTTGGTGTCGTTTGTAGTGGCGTTCCCAGTACTTTCCATTCCTCCCATCTCCTCAAAACTCCACTGATTTTTTATGAGCTATGCTACTCCTCCCCCTCCTCTGTTCTATCTGTCTTTCCTCATAATCTGATATCCAGGTAGAAAAATTGCATCTGTTATCATCCCTGTAAGTTTTGTCTCTGTTAGTAAAGAGTTATAATTTGTAAGATTATAAATTACCCCTAGGGGGTGTTATGTCAGCATATTTCATTCACTGATGGCTGACAAACTTACTAGTGTGGACTCAAAGGTCCGCATATCACCGGGGTTTATGATAAGTGACTAACTCACGATTTTATACTCAACTGCGCAGTCAATAGTAGTACATCACGAGTTAGAACACTTACCTGGGTATATGTATCTGACCCGTAATTATGCCCGGATATCCGTTGAGTTGATTGAAGAATAGTGTTCTTTGAAGAATGTCGCACTACACTCTGTTGGATCACAACACTCGTTGTTACACTGTTCATCAATAATTGTTCACACAATATCACTAAGAAGTTGATCACACTTCTCTGTAAGTGTTTATCGTGTTTTGTGAGACACTCTGTTCACACTAACGCACAGATCGTTCTTTGTTGGTTATCCTGGCGTCAGTGTCACTCTCAGTAGAGTCAAAAGTAATCTGAAGATGCCACAATGCCCCACGCCGTCACTGCCCCCAGCACAAAGGAAAAGCTGACCTAGTACTTTTTGCTTCCTTGCCACTTCCTCGATGAAGCAAAGCAGAATGTTTAAATCTTGCTGTCTTAAGCATAGACAACAATGTCCACTATCTTTACTATGGTAATAAAGTGGGAGCAGGATTTTCCTTAATTGTCTTGCTAAGGTAAGAGATGAACTGTCTTTTATTAAGCTACACTTTGCAACACAGGACCGCACGGAGCGTCGAGCCACCGTCACATACTGGTACTGCATCTGGTATCAATTACTCGCTGTAGCAGTAAACAAGATATTTGCCCCTTCTGAAGAGGGCTGGGCCCCTCAGGCTAAAGGGCTGAAGGGCCTGAAGGGGGCTGACACCCCCCTCCTGGAGAAAATTTCTCCACACTGGGGGGCGGCGGAGGTTCACTGCAGGTGAACTATTCATCACTTAACATTAATTTAATTTTCTCACTCGCCACCACTGCTGCTTGTCTTTTCTGAACAGCTTTAGTCTGTGTGGTTTCTGGAGAATCACTAATTTTGTTTTCAATAGTCGACTCACATTCGTCAGGTAGCACCGAGAATGCAATGGATGTTTCCACAACAGTTTCCACAGCAGTCTCTTTCTTCTTCGTCGTCTCTACCTTTCCATTCGTCTTCTTGATCGTCAACTTCGTCTCATGCTGTCCAGCCACTGTCCACGTTCCCTTCTTGACCTGAGGACTCGAAACAGGAGGACTACTACAAATCCTCTTGTTTTCCTCAGTCAATCGCCGTATTTCCATCTTTGCTACCGTCAATTCTTCCTTAAGCTGCTGGTAAAGTTGCTCGATTGAGGGCATCTTGGTTCAGTCCACGGGGAGCACACAAGCACACTTCTTCACAGAGTTAAGTACAGGTCACCAATGAGTTAAGTACAGGTCACCACTGAGTTAAAGTACAGGTCAGGTAATCAGTCCCTCAACCTTGAGTCGATGTGGTCAGTCCATCAATCTTGAGTAGAATACCATGCCTTACTGTTTGCCCTCCACAGCACACACAAATTAGCCTTGAGGACATTGTTTTTCCTGAACACTCTGGGAGTTTCAGAGTGATACACCAATAAAGGCTTCACTTTGCAATCACCACTAGCATTAGCACACATCAACAGAGTAAGCCTGTCTTTTATAGGCTTATGTCCTGGGAGTGCCTTTTCCTCCTGAGTAATGTAGGTCCTGCTTGGCATTTTCTTCCAAAACAGGCCTGTTTCGTCACAAAACACTTGTTCAGGTTTCAGTCCTTCACTGTCTATGTACTCCTTGAATTCCTGCACATATTTTTCAGCCGCTTTGTGGTCCGAACTGGCAGCCTCACCATGCCTTATCACACTATGTATGCCACTACGATTCTTAAATCTCTCAAACCAACCTTTGCTGGCCTTAAATTCACTCACATCACCACTAGTTGCAGGCATTTTTCCAATTCAATCCTCATGCAACTTCCTAGCCTTTTCATATATGATCGCTTGAGAGATGCTATCTCCTGCTATCTGTTTTTCATTTATCCACACCAATAACAGTCTCTCAACATCTTCTATCACTTGCGATCTTTGTTTCGAAAACAAAGTTGCACCTTTGGCAAGAACAGCTTCCTTGATTGCCGTTTTCTTGGCCACAATAGTAGCGATGGTTGATTGGGGTTTTGTGTACAACCTGGCCAGCTCGGAGACACGCACTCCACTTTCATACTTAGCAATCTCTTTCTTCATATCCATAGTAATTCTCACCCTTTTTCCTGTAGGGTTGACACTAGCTTTCTTGGGGCCCATGGTGACTTATTTTTCAAGTGCAATCACTAAAAAGGCTGTGGTAATATGAAATGTTCCGATTGTATGCTTGGAAGTGACTGCGGTGGCTGGTTTGTAAACACTGGCACCCACGGAACAAGTGAGGCGGGCTCAGGCCGCATGTGGACGCATCTCGAACGAATCATGTTGAGCGAGTTTTTTAGCGTTAGCCGAGGCAAAAATTTTGCGTTAAAATGTATTGCTAGGCGGATTTAACTTTATGCGATGCGTTTGTTAGGCGAGGGTCCACTGTACTAAAGTTCTATTATATATTTACATATGTACAGTCACTGGACATGTTTCTAGAACTGCTGCAGCTTGTGGAAGTCCTTGAAACAAGGTAAAATGCACATAGGTACCTTACATTCCTCACACATAAACCAAGTGTCTTTGCATCTTTGTTGCCGTCATTTTGTTTGTGCACAGACAACACATCTCTTCTGAGCAAATTTCTTCTTAGTTACAGGAAGCTGTATTATGAAATGATCACCTTCCCTCCTCAAACGCTTGGGTATTTCCTGAGGAGCTCGAGGACGGGTTTGTATAGCAGGTGTTGTTACCTGGTACTTCATTATGAGTTGTCTAAAAATAGACAAACAAAATTCACCATACGGTGGTCTGTTGCCAGTCTTCATCTGGTACCTATTACATGCATTGACCATTGAAATGTCCATGAGATGGGAGAAAAGTTTCATGTACCACTTGTAACTCATACGAACACAATCAACAAAGCCTATCTGCATGTCACATTTGTCAACCAAACGCATGTTTGGCGCATAATCAATCACTGTCACTGGTTTTCGAAAACGTTCACTAGTCACTCTATCAACTTTGCCACTGTCTTGCATTCTGTTAGGGTGAATAGTTGCCAACAATGTGACATCTCGTTCGTCATGCCACCGTAATGCCATGATGTCACTGGCAGGAAACACCTGCACCTCACCAGCATGAGTGCCTGCGTTGAACCTGGGCATATGTTTACGATTAGAACGCATTGTGCCATACACATCTGTCATGTTCACTCACAAGAAATCACTGAGTAAAGGGCTTGTGTACCAGTTATCAGTATATATAATGTATGGCCCTTACCAAGATAAGGTGCCATCATGCTTCTTACTACGTCACCTGAGATACCAAATAACATCCTGGTATCTTTCAATGTTTTACTTCCTGTGTATACAGTAATATCCAATACCAGGCCACTGTCACAGTCACAGAGTACAAACAGTTTTATACCAAAGCGTTTCCTCTTGCTCGGTATACACTGCTTGAATGACAGTTTACCTTCGAACAAAATGAAAGACTTGTCAATTACAAGATTCTTGAATGGATAAAAGTACATGTTGAACTTTTGTTTCAGATGCATAAGACATTTCTAATCTTGTATAACCTGTCACTTCTACCAGGCCTGGTTTTGTCAGAGAAGTGCAACATACGTAACATAAGATAAATTTGCTCACTGGGATGATTTCACTGAAGGCCGGGGTACAAATTAGCCGATCTGTGGACCAGTATGATTTTATATTATGCTTATAGACATGAGGCATAAGCTTATTGTTGCAAAAAAGCAAATACCTTTCAGCCACAGTTGTCTCTTTCCACCGGTGTAGTCTTGACTGTGGTGATATGATCGTATTTGCCATGGTGTACTCAAAATATTTGTTACTTTCCCTGACAACAGTTTCCATCAAGGGCTGGTCAAAGAATAGTTCAAAGAATTTCAGTTCATTTGCAGTATTTCCAAGGGAACAAGTTGGTCGGATTCCACTTTGAGAGTCATCAAACTGGTGGGGCTTGGGAACAAACTTAGGATTTTGCTGCCAATCCCAGATGCAGTTTGCTGGTGGATACTGGACATCATAAGCTGGTTGTGGTTGTAGTTGTAGTTGTGGTGGTTGACACTCTGATTTGTCCTTGAGCTGAGGAGTCAGCGGCATGGGTCCCAGCCTGGGCTGGTGAGTCATGCATGGCTGTGGTAATACCACCACCTACTGATGGCTGTGGTCTATCCATGTCAAGTGTAGCCACATCATCCTCACTTTCGCTGTCTATGCCATGCAGGTGCCTAGAATTTTTGTTTACGGTGCACACACACCACGCAGACCCATTCTCTCAGATGTAGGTCTACCAGCCTTCTTGCGCTAAATTTGACGCCGCTAGAATTCTGGCATAGATCTACAGTTTGGACCCTCAACGTATAGCCGTAGATCTATGGCACAGACCCTGAAGGGTTAATGGGAAAGGAAGGCATCTAGAGAGACAAAGCCAGGACTAAGATTCATACAAGGAAAGTTGTGTATAAGAGAGGATTCAACCAGATGGCGACTGTGAAAGTTTGACATAGGGTAGACAGTTTTAGCAGAAGACATGACAGAAAAGAGCATTGTTAGTGTTGGCAAGCCTAACACTACTTTTGTGTTTCCTGAGTCTGTCAGAAAGAGAATGACCAGTTTCTCCAAAGTACTGAAGAGGACAAGAGAAACAAGAAATAAAATAGACACCAGGAGAATCTACAGAGGGAAGAGAGGTATGAACTAGATTGGTGCAAAGAGTGTTAGTCTGGCAAAAAGTAAGTTTGATATCTAAGGAACAGAGAAAGTTGTTGAGATTAGAAAGACTGGAAATATAGGGAAGGCAGAGGACAGGAGAGTTCCCAGGAGTAGAGAGTTTGGGAGAGAAGAAAGCCTGTTTAGCACGTGATAAGGCAAAGTCAATGAAATGGGAAGGGTAGCCAAGACGAGAAAAATGAATTACGAAGAGTGCAAATTTCTGATTCAAGGAACTGAGGATCACAAATGCGGAGAGCATGCAGAAAGAGGGAGATGAGAACACTTTTCTTGTCAGAGGAAGCATGATAAGAAAAGTAGTGAATGTACATGCCACTGCATAGGCTTGCAGCACACAGAAAAAGCAAACCCTGTAACTGAACAGTGGACATGAACATCAAGGAAAGGAAGCAAGGAATTAGATTTCCATTCAGCTTTAAAGTTAATGGAAAGGGCAAGATTATGAAGGGCATCAAGAAATGGCTGAAAGAAACTAGAGTCATGAGGCCAAAGAGCAAAGATGTCATCTACATAGCAGAGCCAGAGTGAAGGGCGCACATCAATAGTAGGAAGAAGAACAGTCTTGAAGTATGCCATGTAGAGATTAGCAAGAACAGGAGATAGAGGAGAACCCATAGCAACACTGAAGGTTTGAGAATAATATTTGCCTTGGAAGGAAAAGGAATTTGAGTCCACACAAAGGTGGATATTAGGTAGTAGGTTGGTAGACAGCAACCACCCAGGGAAGTACTACCGTTCTGCCAGATGACTGTGAAACAGAAACCTGTAACTGTTTTGCATGATGGTAGGATTGCTGGTTTCTTTTTCTGTCTCATAAACACGCTAGATAACAGGGATATCTTGCTACTCCTACTTACACTTTGGTCACACTTCACAGACACGCACATGCATATATATATACAATACATCTAGGTTTTTCTCCTTTTTCTAAATAGCTCTTGTTCTTCTTTATTTCTTCTATTGTCCATGGGGAAGTGGAAAAGAATCTTTCCTCCGTAAGCCATGCGTGTCGTATGAGGCGACTAAAATGCCGGGAGCAATGGGCTAGTAACCCCTTCTCCCTGTAGACATTTACTAAAAAAGAGAAGAAGAAAAACTTTATAAAACTGGGATGCTTAAATGTGCGTGGATGTAGTGCGGATGACAAGAAACAAATGATTGCTGATGTTATGAATGAAAAGAAGTTGGATGTCCTGGCCCTAAGCGAAACAAAGTTGAAGGGGGTAGGGGAGTTTCAGTGGGGGGAAATAAAATGGGATTAAATCTGGAGTAATCTGAGAGAGTTAGAGCAAAGGAAGGGGTAGCAGTAATGTTGAATGATGAGTTATGGAAGGAGAAAAGAGAATATGAATATGTAAATTCAAGAATTATGTGGATTAAAGTAAAGGTTGGATGCGAGAAGTGGGTTATAATAAGCGTGTAGCACCTGGAGAAGAGAGGAATGCAGAGGAGAGAGAGAGATTTTGGGAGATGTTAAGTGAATGTATAGGAGCCTTTGAACCAAGTGAGAGAGTAATTGTGGTAGGGGACATGAATGCTAAAGTAGGAGAAACTTTTAGAGAGGTGTGGTAGGTAAGTTTGGGTGCCAGGTGTAAATGAAATGGGAGCCCTTTGATTGAACTTTGTATAGAAAGGGGTTTAGTTATAGGTAATACATATTTTAAGAAAAAGAGGATAAATAAGTATACAAGATATGATGTAGGGCGAAATGACAGAAGTTTGTTGGATTATGTATTGGTAGATAAAAGACTGTTGAGTAGACTTCAGGATGTACATGTTTATAGAGGGGCCACAGATATATCAATCACTTTTCTAGTTGTAGCTACACTGAGAGTAAAAGGTAGATGGGATACAAGGAGAATAGAAGCATCAGGGAAGAGAGAGGTGAAGGTTTATAAACTAAAAGAGGAGGCAGTTAGGGTAAGATATAAACAGCTATTGGAGGATAGATGGGCTAATGAGAGCATAGGCAATGGGGTCGAAGAGGTATGGGTAGATTTAAAAATGTAGTGTTAGAGTGTTCAGCAGAAGTTTGTGGTTACAGGAAAGTGGGTGCGGGAGGGAAGAGGAGCGATTGGTGGAATGATGATGTAAAGAGAGTAGTAAGGGAGAAAAAGTTAGCATATGAGAAGTTTTTACAAAGTAGAAGTGATGCAAGGAGGGAAGAGTAAAAGGAGAAAGAGAGAGAGGTTAAGAGAGTGGTGAAGCAATGTAAAAAGAGAGCAAATGAGAGAGTGGGTGAGATGTTATCAACAAATTTTGTTGAAAAAAAGAAAAAGTTTTGGACGAGATTAATAAGTTTAAGAAAGCCTAGAGAACAAATGGATTGCCAGTTAAAAATAGGAAGGAGAGTTATTAAATGGAGAGTTAGAGGAAATGGGAAGATGGGGGGAATATTTTGAGGAATTGTTAAATGTTGATTGAAGATGGGGAAGCTGTGATTTCGTGTATAGGACAAGGGGGAATAACATCTTGTAGGAGTGAGGAAGAGCCATTGTGAGTGTGGGGAAGTTCGTGGGGCAGTGGGTAAAAATGAAAGGGGGTAAGGCACCGGGATTGGGAGGGAAAAGATAGAAATGTTAAAAGCAGGGGGAATAGTTTTGGATTTGTTGGTGCAATATTTAATAAATGTATGGAAGAGGGTAAGGTACCTAGGATTGGCAGAGAGCATGCATAGTTCCTTTGTATAAAGGCAAAGGGGGATAAAGAGAGTGCAAAAATTATAGGGGGGATAAGTCTGCGAGTATACCGGGTAAAGTGTATGGTAGAGTTATTATTGAAAGAATTTAAAAGTAAGACGGAGAAATAGGATAGCAGATGAACAAGGAGGGCTTCAGGAAAGGTAAGGGGGTGTGTGGACCAGGTGTTTACAGTGAAAAATGTAAAGTGAACATATTTAGATAAGGCTAAAGAGGTCTTTGGCATTTATGGATTTGGAAAAGGCAATGACAGGGTGGATAGGGGGGCAATGTGGGAGATGTTTTCAAGTGTAAAGGTGAGGAGGTAGGTTTCTGAAAGCAGTGAAGAGTTTTTACGAGGATAGTGAGGCCTCAAGTTAGAGTATGTAGGAAAGAGGGAATTATTTCCCAGTAAAAGTAGGCCTAAGACAAGGATGTGTGATGTCACCGTGGTTGTTTAATATATTTTTAGATTGGGGTTGTAAGAGAAGTAAATGCGAGGGTCTTGGGAAGAGGCGTGGATTAAAAAAATAAAGAATCACACACAAAGTGGGAGTTGTCACAGCTGCTCTTTGCTGATGACACTGGCTCTTGGGAGATTTTGAAGAGAAGTTGCAGAGATTGGTGGGTGAATTTGGTAGGGTGTGCAAAAGAAAAAATTAAAGGTGAATACAGGGAAAAAGTAAGGTTATGAGGATAACAAAAAGATTAGGTGATGAAAATTGAATATCAGATTGGAGGGGGAGAGTATGGAGGAGTAAAAAAGTATTCAGATATTTGGGAGTGACGTGTCACGGGATGGGTCTATGAAAGATGAGGTGAATCAAGAATTGATGAGGGGAAAAGAAGTGAGTGGTGCACTTTAGGAGTCTGTGGAGACAAAGAATTTTGTCCTTGGAGGCAAAGAGGGGAATGTATGAAGGTATATTTTATCAAGCTCTTATATGGTGTGAAGCATGGGTGATGAATGTTGCAGCG
>NC_069456.1:22688022-22698022 GCF_026875155.1 Cherax quadricarinatus | reverse complement strand
GTAGATCTACAGTTTTGGACCCTGAACGTAAAGCCGTAGATCTAAAGGGACGGACCCTGAAAGGGTTAAATGTTGTATATTACGTAATATACACATTTTCATTAATCCATCCATGATATTTTTTCAAAAATTATATAATAAACACGATACATAACATAAAAAGATGAAAATACACCCCACAATAGAAAAAAATAAACATAAAATGAGATGTGGGAGCCAGATAACTTGTACAAGTGATGCCAAGAATAACATTTTCTCTAATCTAACATAAAGAAAAATTGTTACTGGGGGGAACTGTAGAAAATTATTCCTTTCGTATGTATGTAAGTAAGTTTATTCAGGTATACCCAAATACAGTTACATAGATTATCATACATAACAACATACGTGTAGAGAACCTAGGATAACCCAAAAAAGTCAGAGTGACTTATTTCCATTGCCTTCACTCAGAGCATCATTTCTTCTCAAAATGATGTTACATGAGAATGGGAGTGTTCTTTATTTATTCTACCGTATCAATGTAGAGACAACCTGTACACAATGTAACTTGTACACAAACCAGACGTGTACACTGTTTACAAAACTTACCTTCGCCTGGTTTGTTTACATAACTCTGCGCCTGTACTCTCTCATGCACTCATTCTTTCTCTCTCTCATTTATTCGTTTTATCTCATTTACTTATTCCTGACCCTACATTAAGACTACAAATATTTTAAGATAAGTAATGAGTGAACTGTATATACATTTTATCGCTCTGGGATGCTTAAATGTAATAGAATATTATGTGTAGGTGGGTTGGCCTGGTATGGTAGCCCGGCTGACTACCATACATACCACACTTGATTTCTTACAATAAATACTACTTGTCTCACCCTAGATTAAGACTATAAATATTTTAAGGTAAGTAATGAGTGCACTATGTGTGTATTGTACTTTATTGTTTTTTGATGCCTGTGTTGAGAAATGGCATTACCAGCTAAGCTTAATTTATAAATATAAATATAGTGAACACTTAGCTGATAAAAGACAGCAAATCGTCTACACAGCCGCCCCTGCAGGCGAGGTCTAGAAGCTGTCGAAACCATCTTTCAACGGGCTGTAAAGATTTATAATTTGTAAGATTATAAATTACCCCTAGGGGGTGTTATGTCAGCATATTTCATTCACTGATGGCTGACAAAATACATACTTGTTTGGACTCAAAAGTCCACACCTTACTGCCGACTATAGGTTGATTACAAACTCCTTGCGACTTGTGGACCCCCGCATAGTGACTTTAATCCGTGCAAGAGGGCTGATTGTTATGCGAAATGTTCGGTATGCGAATGAATTTTCCCCATAAGAAATAATGGAAATCAAATTAATCCGTGCAAGACACCCAAAAGTATGAAAAAAAAATTTTACCACATGAAATATACATTTTCCTACACACAAAGAGAAGGATACATGCACAATAGTCGAGTAGTACATGCACAATATATATTGTGCATGTACTACTCTACTAAATGAAGAATAAATGACACTTACCTTTATTGAAGATGCAGCAATGACTGATGAGACACTGTGTCCTGGGAGTGCCTTTTTCCTCCTGAGTACTGTAGGTCCTGTTTGGCATTTTCTTCCAGAACAGGCCTTATCACACTGTGTATGCCACTACGATTCTTAAATCTCTCAAACCAACCTTTGCTGGCTTTAAAATTCACCAATCATGAGCACTAGTTCCAGGCATTTTTCCCTGTTTACCTGGTTTAGTCGACTGGTGTGGGTTGCATCCTGGGAGACAAGATTAAGGACCCCAATGGAAATAAGTTGGACAGTCTTCGATGACACTGACTTTTTTGGGTTATCCTGGGTGGCAAATCCTCTGGGGTTAATTGTTTCTAGGTATTCTCAATAAGCCACACCAACAACGGTGCTACAGCAGCAGCAGCAGCAGCTGACGGTGGTACAACAGCAGCAGACGATGCTACAGCAGCAACAGACGATGCTACAGCAGCAACAGACGATGCTACAGCAGCAGCAGATGATGCTAAAAGCAGCAACAACGATGCTACAGCAGCAGCAGACGATGCTACAGCAGCAGCAGACGATGCTACAGCAGCAGCAGACGATGCTACAGCAGCAGCAGACGATGCTACAGTAGCAGCAGACGATGCTACAGCAGCAGCAGACGGTACTACAGCAGCAGCAGCAGCTGATGGTGGTACAACAGCAGCAGCAGCTGACAGTGCAGCAGCAGCTGACAGTGCAGCAGCAGCTGACAGTGCAGCAGCAGCTGACAGTGCAGCAGAAGCTGACGGTGGTACAGCAGCAGCAGCAGCTGTACCACCAATAGTAGCGATGGTTGATTGGGGTTTATTATACAACCTGGCCAGCTCAGAGACACGCACTCCGCTTTCATACTTATCAATGATCTTTTTCTTCATCTCTATAGTAATTCTCACCCTTATTGCTGTAGGGTTGGCACTAGAAGCTTTCTTGGGGCCCATGGTCACTTATTTTCCAGAAAAAATCACCAAAAACACTGCAATAATACGAAATGTTCCGATTGTATGCTTGGATGTTACCGCGGAGGCTGGCAGGTAAACAATGCCACCGGAGGAACATGCGAGCGTGGCTCAGGCCGCACATTGGACGCGTCACGGACGAAGACGGTGAGCGGTTTTTGGGCGGTAAGCGAGGCAAAATTTTTGCGAAAAAAGTCGAGCGGTATGTGGATTGTACGGTATGCGATGCGTGCAGTATGCGGGGGTCCACTGTACTGCGCAGTCCCCCACCGTAC
This sequence comes from Cherax quadricarinatus, assembly GCF_026875155.1. Taxonomy (NCBI): domain Eukaryota; kingdom Metazoa; phylum Arthropoda; class Malacostraca; order Decapoda; family Parastacidae; genus Cherax; species Cherax quadricarinatus. The sequence continues at coordinate 22,695,239 of NC_069456.1, read as the reverse complement.
TACAAAGAAATTCGTAACATACCTTGCCGGGCTCTGTAAACGTGAGCTAGGTGTTCTTCACACCCTATCGACAGGTATCGGTGACTTGATAAATGCTGAAGTGTCCTTGATGTTCCCACGTCTTTCCATTGTCCCTAGGAAACGCACACAGGTACACTATTTCCAACAAGATATGTCTTTACTGTTCACAATCATCACAAGAGAAGCTGATCACACTTTCTCTTAAGTGTTTATTTGTTTGTGAGACACTTTGTCACTCTTACGCACAGATCAGTGTTTGTTGGATATCCTGGAGGCGTCAGTGTCACTCTCATAGAGTCAGAAAGTGTAATCTGAAGACGCACAGCGCCCCATGCCCGTCACTCCCCCTAGGCACAAAGAAAAAGCTGACCTAGTATTTTTGCTTCCTTCCATCTTCCTCGATGAAGCAAAGCAGAATGTATTGATTCATGCTGTCTTAAGCATAGACAACAATATACACAATCTCTACCATGGTAAAAAAGTGGAGCAGATTTTCCTAAATGTCCTGCTAAAGTAAGGAATATGCACTGTCTCTTATAAAATTCACTCTGCAAACACTCTGCAAGACAGCGGTCACTTTGACCACGTCGCATACACACGAACGGCATCTGTGATCAATTACTCACTGTACAGTAAACAAGATGCTTGCCCCTTCTAAGGGCTGGCCCCTCAGGGCTGAAAGGGGCTGAAGCCTTGATACCCCCCTCCTGAGAAAATTTCCTCCACACTGGGGCGGCAGAGTTCGCTGCAGGTGAACTATTCATCACTTAACATTAATTTGATTTTTCTCACGACGCCACCACTGCTGCTTGTCTTTTCTGACAGATGTAGTCTAGTGTGGTTTCAGGAGAATCACTAATTTTGTTTCAACACTGTGTAATTCTAACGTTACTAGTTTATTTAAATGTCCGCTTATTTCACTACACTCTTTGCTTAAAACATCATCTGTCCTGATGATTCCATATTGCATCAGGATACATGGTCACAATTTGTTCCAAAGTGGCCACTGGGACCTTTGGGCATCAGAGTCAATAATCACTATGTCACCAGGTCTTAAGACTTTATGCTTTTCATGGAACAACCAGCTCCATAGAAGTGTTCTCCATGAGGGTGAGATAGTCTTCCTCGCCAAATTTTCTTCTCCCAACGTTTCAATCACTTTATTAAGGAGTTTGAATTTACGTTGTCAGAGTTGCTCAGGTTCAAAAAGGATCCTCTATGATTTCTTTTATCATTCATGTGAGGAACAGGTTTCGTGCCTTCTGGCCATGGGTAAATTAGATGGACTTAACACTTCTAAATTGCCAGATCATCGTTAACATAGTTATAGGTCTGTTGTTGACTCTATTTTCATTTCATTCACAACTGAAACGGAATTCTCTAAGTCCATTCTCTGACGATGAAGATCTTCCTAAACAACGTTCACAATGCCTATCATTCTTTCATAAAATCCGTCCCGTGCATGGAGATTTAGGAGGAATTTACCTCCAACAACATGCGTTGATTCAGCATCTGTTGTACTCCTGGGTTGATCAAAGATCTTGCTTAGATAAGCAGCACCAGCAACCAAGTTCGTTGCATTATCTGAAATCTCAGTCAGGGACATCCCCTTTCTGGCTGCAAACCTTCTGAATAATTTGATAAAGGTTTTCAGCAGAACATGTCAGTGGCTACTTCTAGATGTACTGCTCAGTTGAAGGGCCAAGTGAACAAACAGATGTACACCTTTGATAGGAACATTTGCAAGACTTTTTGGTTAAAATTATTGGGTCCTGTGTATCTACCACCTGTCACCCAAAGAGTGGATATGACAAACGTCTTTCAGAGGGATATGGGAGGTGGACCTGGAAACTGACATACCGCATAACAATAGTGTGACCCGACAAGTATAACAGTCCTTTATTTGCTTTTTCAACACAATGTCGACCGTTGAAGGTATCCAGTAGGATTGTCGTATATGACAAAGTGTGTGTCGGCCTACCCACCGGTAACACTTACTGGGCGTTTTCAACAATCAGTTTTAGTTAGCCAATGATTCTTGGGGATCAATATTGGATGTATGGCTACTTAGGTAGTGAAGAATAAGAATTCATCCCACCCCTCGACATCTTATAATCTATTCTGAGTTCGAGATAAAGTCCTAAAGAATTAATCATGACAGGTTCTTTCTGGATTTTATCTTGTGTTACTAGAAATTTAATTCTGTATATGAAAACATCGTTTTCCGTATTAGTTTTCATCCAGTATTTAATGGGTTCAAGATATTCATAACAGGTTTTTATTCCTTAATGAATTATGGACAAGAGCTGTAAACCCTTAAGAGTTACCCAAAGATGAGTATTTAGATCCATCATTGACTATTTCCTGTTGTGTCTGGCATATTTACACACTTATTCTGCTGTTTCAACATACTTGTTTCTTCTTCTGGCAGAATGTGAGCTTTTTTGCTGAGGCCAGTTATTTTCTTAGAAGCCAGTTCAAGTTCGTGGAGGCCATAATTTTATTATCCACATATTTCTTGAGTGGGACACCAACGTGACAACCATGTACGCTGATTCCTCTTGGGTAGAGAACGTGGAGAAAGAAGATAATCCTCTGCATCTCTTTTAATTTCTGCTACTCTGGTTCTGTACATAACCAGCTTACTCGTATTATTTATTAACCACTGGAGAACTGCCTTCATTATCACTCCAGATCACGTTTATTTCAATAGTAGATGACAATATCTTTGTTTGATAAGAGAGCTAATTTTTGTACCTCCATAAAGTGCTGTCTGTTTCCAATATATGGTACCTGTTCTGACCTTCAGGTCTATCACTGGCCTTTGAGTAATTAGTGTACTGGGAGTGTCCGTCCGAATAGATATTGCAGTAGAGAGCTCATGAGGGGTAAAGCCACAGCGCCTAACTCTGGTTGACGCATCACAGAACACATGTAATGTGTACCTGTGCAGATAGGGTCCACGGGACGGTGGGTCTGTATGACTTGGACGTACTGCTTTTGTCTGGAAATTAATTTGATGAAGTTGTTTAACTCCCTGGATTATTTCTTCCATGCATGACCACCCCTCTTCTAGAGGCAAGTTCTCATCCCATCCAATTTTAGCTTCCATGCATCTTGCATAAACATTTTTAAACCTTTTATGGTAATTGGTGAACGAGTCCTAAGAATCAAAAACATTGTGATACCTCTGACAGTAAACTAAAAACTACGTATTAGTGAGTGACTGCATGATTTAATTGTTTATCTTTTTTGAGACTCAAAGTATCTTCCAGGGTGTGCCAATTAAGTTCCCAGCATATTGTTGCAAATCATAATTTCAGTTATCAGGGAAATCATCTTGATAAGATCCCTTAATTGTTTTTGAATTAGTATTCCACATCCTTTAGGGGAGGCATAATTTGCCTTCTTTCATCTCCTGTTTGCTCTTTCTCTGTAAAGGATTTCAAATCCTCCTCATATTCACAGTACCTTGAAAATTGGTCCACATAGAAACTTTTTCTTTAAGATTACTTGAAGGGACTTCAGATTTCTTCAATGTGTATTTAGAGTAGCTTCTAGTAAGAATGGGAGGAAAGTGCCACCAAAAAATACTGATTTGAAAACGATAAAGTTTTCACAGGACTTTGAGGATCATGTGGATTTACACCACAAGAATCGGAGTATAATCTCTATCTATTTCTTGTAGTCCTACTCCTTAAGAAAGCTTTGGAAATATCCAGCCGTGTATGCATATTGGGTTTGTGTCGAAATTTCATAACACGTCCCAAGCTTCTCATTTATGTGAGGGTCCGGTCATCAGACAGTCATTAGACTTGCTACATCTTACTTTGCACGTGCCTGCAATATATACAACACGTATGGAGTGGTTTCAGAATCATTTCTGACCCATGTGCTGAGATAATGAGCTTCTGTCTTCACTTATCTTCGACTAATTTATCCTCAATAAAATTAATTGTCCAACTGTTCTTGGTAATATTACATAAACAGTCAGTATGCTCTGGATTCTTCCTGAGCTCGTGTACTTGTGGCTCTCATCTGTCCGAGAGCCAAGCGATAATTGCTAAGGCAGATGTGGTGCTGTTAATTTCCAAGGTAATCTAGACCCAATACTGTCCTTCTTTATATTTCGACAGTGTCCAAATACAAGTGGACCCCGGTTAAACGATATTTTTTACACTCACATAAGTATTTCCGGTGCCAGTACTGAACGAATTTATATTCCCATAAGAATATAGTGAAGTAAATTATTCCTTCAGAACCCCCAAACAACACGACAAACGCACTTACATAAATACACTTACATAATTGGTCGTCATTCGGAGGTAATCGTTATGCGGGGGTCCACTGTATTGGTTATAAGTCTGAGACTCTTGTGGGCTTGGTTTATTTACATCAATACCTATCGCATCTAAATCCCACAACAAATCAACTGGTTCATTCATTTCTTCCAGTAATGATAATTTTTTTGCTGTGGAACATGATGCAGTGGTTTTTCTCTTCTCGTAACTAGTACATTTTCGCACATAATCAACATCAGCTTCATTTCCCACTTTGAGAGGAATGGGACCGCATATCATGTGGCCTCCTGCTGTTTTCAGCAAGTGAACATCATATTTACTTACTATATTTTGCACAAAACAGTGATAATAATCACTTCCAATGATTAAATCAATTGGACTAATTGTGATGAATTGTTTGAAAAACCGACAAGTTGAAGATTGAGACTTTACTATGCAGCATATGGGAATCTTTATTCAGGGAAACGTTATTCGCCACAATCTTGTAAATGTACAGCATAGGGCCGTAGACGTGGCTTTTATATACTGTCGTGAGGTGAGGTTGAAGCAGGCGGAGGCGGGGTCATAGTGGAAACCATCCACTAGTCTGAAGTAAGGTCATCGTCCAAAGGTTTGACAAGTGTTGAAAGAACTCTTGTAACAAGATCCTATGATCTGCATGATCCTGCAGCAAGAATTCTTCAACCCTTGTACAACCCTTTGGACAGAAGACCTACTTCGAATATATAATATTTATAAAACAGGTGGATGGTACCACAATGACCCCGCCTCCGCCTGCTTCACCTCACCTCACTACAGTATATAAAGCCACTCAACGGCCCTATGCTGTAGCATATCTACAAGATTGATGGACCTGAACACATCGACTCCAGGCTGAGGGACTGATTACCTCATACTCCTCCTCTCCTTACGCCTTTCTCTTTGTATTGGACTGATGAAGCCACTGTGTGGCGAAACGTTTCCTGAATAAAGATTCCCATATGCTGCATAAGTGTCTCAATCTTCAACTTGTCGTTTTTTCAAACCATTCATCACAACTGTCAGACACTGCAGCATCATGGGATCTTGTTACAAAGAATTCTTCAACACTTGTTCAACCTTTGGACGAAGACCTACTTCGACTAGTGGATGGTTCCACTATGACCCCGCCTCCGCCTGCTTCACCTCACCTCACTACAGTATATAAGCCACGTCTACGGCCCTATGCTGTACATTCTACAAGATTGATGGACTGAACACATCGACTCCAGGCTGAGGGACTGATTACCTCATACTCCTCCTCTCCTTACGCCTTTCTCTTTGTATTGGACTGATGAAGCCACTGTGTGGCGAAACGTTTCCTGAATAAAGATTCCCATATGCTGCATAAGTGTCTCAATCTTGGACTAATTGTGTCCGTCTGTATGTCAGGACAGGCTAACTTGACCTTAGCTGATTTCAGTGCTGCAACTGCTTCTTTTAATCCCTGGATCTGCACAGACTTAGGCAAATCATCTACTACCACAGCTTCTACTGTCTTTTTCCTGTTTCCTAGACCAACAGTGATTCTGGCTAGGTCATATGTCTGTTTACTAGAATTGTGGAAAAAAACAGCTATATCTAACTGTATTTTGGCATAGGGTTGTTTATTCAGTTTCTGCAACACTGTTCTTATGAAGGACCTTTGTGAGCCTTGATCAAATAGTGTTAGCACATTGGTTTTGTGTAATTTATTAGATAACTCAACTCGAGCTATCAGGAGAGCAGTTGCTTTAAACTTATCTCTCACATTTAATGCTGTTGCTTGTTGACTTCCTGATTCTGTGGAAGTCTGCTGCTGTTCAGCAAAAGTATTTGGGCATAATGCTGTATGATGCATACCCTTGCATTTAAAACACTTCTTCAGTGAGCATTTACCTCCCTTGTGTTCACCTAAACACTTGATGCACCTTTTCAGCTGATGAACACGTTGTTTACGTGCCTCCATTGATGTGTATTGAATACAATACTGTGCCCAATGTGTTCCATCACAAAGTACACATTTTGGAGTACGTTTATGTATGACAGTTTGTTTACTGTCTGTTGTATTCACAGCTTGATAAATGCCTATATGGGATTTCCCATTCTGTGGTTTAGTGGGAGTAGGTATACTCTTTTTATACTGAGTTGAAGGTTTGTTATCCACTGGATTTGTGGATTCTTCATCTTGTCTCGTTGCTTGCATGCATGAAACTATTGTTTGTAAACCATTGCTAATTTCTTCACAAGTGAAATAGCGTTTATTGAACATAATATTTAATCGTTCAATAGTTTGTGGTGACAACTTATCTTGTACAATACCACTGATAAACCAATCACATTGTCTTAGGTCATATTTAGCACCTAGAGATCTGAGACTATTGTCTAATGTGATTCTAAATGCCTGTAAGTCTGAAAAACAATGTTTGGGTGGCTTCAAGCTTGATATTAAGACTGCATGTCTAACTCTAGCCTTGTCAGCATCGAAGTAATTGTCTGCTAAGACACGTAAGGCTATTTGTTAATTACCTTTAACCACCGGAAATGACTTAATCAGTTCATAGGGTTCTCCCTTCACAAGACATTTAAGATAATTGAACTTAGCAATCTCATCTATGTCAGTTCGTGAATTTACTATGGATTGAAAACAACTAATGAATTCTTCATAATTATGACCTTGGAAAATAGGTAATGACAATGTAGGTAAGCTTGGTAATGGACACTTGTTGTTGTTCTTGGTCAGCACTTTCGAGATTGGAGCAGTGGATGCCGGGTGCCATCCCCCGTTTTCTTGTTGGGTGAGTCCCGCTCCCCTTTTCTTTGGGTGAAAGCGGGGGACGCCCTTTTTTTTTTGGGGTCCCTTTTCTGTGATTGATCTGGGGGGACCATTTTTAATAC
>NC_069456.1:22505112-22687522 GCF_026875155.1 Cherax quadricarinatus | reverse complement strand
TGTTTTAATACAATGGGAGGATGATTTTGCTTTTACTGTTACGGGTGAAAAGTTTTGTGCCTTATCTATTATACAATCATCAGCCACTTTAAAGCCAGTAATTTAAAGTGTCATCAAGAATGTAACTATAAAAAATTTGCACCTGAATTTTCTCCTGAATCAGAACTGTGAAAAAATAAAAAAAAAATTAAATCTAATTTAGCCACTCAAGAAAATAGCCTGTTATATAGTCGTATTTTTATTTATAAATACAATTTTAAAATATTTTTTGTGACTTTTGAACATTCAAAAATGTATGAAAAGTATTTTATGTGTGGTTCTTCTTATAGAAGAACTTGCCCACCCCAGCACTAGGCTTTAACTGCATTAAAAGTTTATAACACTCAGTACTATTGCTATCACACAGCAATTATTATTTTTTATAATCAAGAGGGAAGCGCTAAACTTAAGTTACTACAAGTATTAAAGTAGCACTCTTCTGTATATGCCATTCTATTCATGTCATTCAATACTAGACATTTAAGTTTTGATCACAATTATTCTTAATATATTTTCCATTTCAATTCTGTTTTGGAAAACTTGGTTCAGCTTTAAGTTACTAACAGTCACCATATCTGAGAAAGTTGACATCAAGGTCATTTGATTCAAGAAATACTAGCTGCGTAAGTTTATACCGCCCATTCCTTTTCACTGCATGACCTCCACGGGTTAAACACTTCCCCATGATTATATAACTGAGTATACACACTGTTGTAGAATGTGACTGACCTGAGTGTCAGGTGCTGGGGAAACCTGGGGTTGTGAGAGCAGTGGCAGACTGTAGGTGCCAGACGATGATGGTGCAGCTGCAGGCTGAGGGACGGTCTGATGCAGGTTCTCCACTGCTTCTTGCTCAGAGTAACCAGACATAGAGAGCTGCGAGTCATCTAGTGGTGCCAGGCCTGAGTGCTTGGGACCAGTATAGTCGTCTGTCTCCTGGTGGATGCGGCGGACTCCATGCAGGGAACTACGGTGGTAGAGGCATCAGGGTGGGGCGAGAGGGCCAGTACCAGCATGCACAAGGATGCCCCCATGATGAGTGTTATGAGGGCCCTGGTGCCCCTGCCCCACCTACCTACACGCCACAGCCTCACCAATCCTGTAATACATGAAGTTACTAAAAAATACTGCACTGCCACGATACAACTTTTACAAGTTAATACATGAACTCGTCAGGAGAATACATACAGCATTAAACATAAATGTTCATCAAAAATGGTTATTTAATAAAGTGTCCATGTCTTTTCACAATAATAAATCTACAGAAATAAGCAAAAATAAGTGAAAATATATAATTAATATATTGTTATGATATGTCAGCTGGCAACATGCTGTTGGTAGTGTGACAAGCCTTGGTAAGGAACCTCAAAGTTTTGCCCAATGTTCTTGGAACCTCGGAAAGTTTTGACCAATGTTCTTAAGTCCTTTGTGTGTTAGCCAAAAATTGCAGACCAACAACCTTAACTTCACACATCATAAAAGCCTCTGAAATGGTGATAGACACCTAATTATAAATTTTATGAAACAACACAATCCGAACCAGCATACCAGATCTACTAAGCAAATTTCCTAAATTTGTTTGTAACAGATAAGTGAACTATAGATATGTAGATATAAATCCATATGTATTCCTGTTAACCCTTTGGGGCCTAGTTCCTAGGCCTTTTGTGTATCCATATGCTCTCGCGCTACCATCCAAAGGATGGATACGGGGTGCACAATAAACTAGCCACTTCAGTGGCAAAATCTAATCGAACCAGCATGGATTTAGGGCTGTAAGATAATGGCTGTCACAATTACCAAACCACTATAACAGAATTTGAGGTGTTAAAAGAAAACCAAACCTCAAAATTAGTATACACGTACAATGCATGGATTTCGAAAAGACACTTGATAAATACGATCACAGGGTGATAACACGCAAAATAAAGGCCATAATTTAATAACGGGGAAAGTAGGCAAATGAATCTTCAGTTGCTTAACACGGAATTGTAGTAACCCGAGCAAAATCCAGCTTTACCAAAGTAAAAAGCTTAGTACCCCAAGTCACGGAGTTGGCACCTTTACTGTTTCTTATTATCACAGCGGAGAGAGGAGAAAAAAAAAAAAACACTCGCCACACGTAACATCTGCGGATAAAATCAAAATAAGTATCAAAATCACTTCGCTAAATGACACAAACTACAAGAAGATATGGGCGAAGTTTTCCAATGGTCAGAGAAGAATAACCTGACGTTCAATGGTGACAAGTTCCAACTACTTGGATATGAAATAATGAACTCTAAAGGGGCACTGTATGCAAAATGCAAGATCACCAGACAGAATAACACGAACATGTGAAAGACCTGGATGTAATAATGTCAGCCGATCTTTTTGTAAAAGAACACAATAAGGGAAATATCGCGACAGCCAAGAAAATGATAGGGTGGATAATGTGGCTACTGGTGGGAAATAGAGGTACTGGTCACACTATTTTAATTGTTCGTGTTCTCTCGCTTAGAGTATTGTTCAGGTCAACAGAGATCAGAGGTGGAACAGAAACAGAGATCATTTAAGGCTTGTCTAGAGCCAATAAAGCATTTAATAAACTACTGTGAATGCTTCAGAATCCTCAATATGCAAATGCTGAAGCAGAAGAGATAGATGCATGATAATATAAGCAAGTCACTCGAGGGACCGGTCAGAAATCTGCACACTGCCGTAAAAATATACATGTAAAACAAACTCAAACAGCAGGGGCACCGTGGGCACACTAAGAGAACATTGTATCAGCATACGTAGTCCCAGACTATTTAACACCTTATCAGCGATACACTACCTTAATAAGTGTAGAAGTCTCCAAAAGGACACCTGACAAGTAGCTGTGGCAAGTGCCAAATAAACAAGGCTGTGATGGATATGTAGGCCGCCAACAATAACCTGGTTGATCATGCAAGCATCAGACAAGCCTGACCCAAAGTCGAGTGGCGGGAGTAAGAAAAACTCTGGAAACCCTTGAAAGGTAAAAGTGTACCAGTAATTTAAGGATGGAAATGAGCTGGGGCCACTAGCATTATATAGAGAGATGCATGTTGGGACCACTAGCATTACAAGAAAGGAGACGTGTTGGGGTTTTAGTAAGAGAGATGTATTATAATCTACACTTGGAAAATCCTAGAAGGAATGTCCCCAAATCTGCACACAGAAATCACTCCCTACGAAAGTAAAAGACTGGGCAGGCGATGCAAAATGCCCCCAATAAAAAGTAGGGGCGCCATTGGTACACTAAGAGAAAACACCATAAGTGTCCGGGGACCAAAACTGTTCAACAGCCTCCCATCAAGCATTAGGGGAATTGCCAATAAGCCCCTGGCTGCCTTCAAGAGAGAGCTGGACAGATACCTAAAGTCAGTGCCGGATCAGCCGGGCTGTGGCTCGTACGTTGGACTGCGTGCAGCCAGCAGTAACAGCCTAGTTGATCAGGCCCTGATCCATCGGGAGGCCTGGTCATGGACCGGGCCGCGGGGGCGTTGATCCCCGGAATAACCTCCAGGTAACCTCCAGGTAACCTCCAGGTAGCCGTACCGGAGGGGATTCGAACCCCGGACATCAGTGTGTGAGCTGAGAGCGCTAGCGATAGAGCTACGGGAGTACTAGTACTAATGCTAGACAGACACACTTAAGTTAAATTCTACATTTTCCTTCAGGTTAATTTCTGGCTAATGTAGCAACTTTACCACGGAGTAATCCAATGTGTAATGGAATCCATAACAATTATGGATTATTTCCTTTTTCCAGGAATTTTTTTTAGTATCTATATCTGGCTTCTTTAATGAACATGTTGAAGTCATTGTATGAATTAAGAGTCTTCAGCGATAACATAGAATCAATAATAATCATAGAGTCAAGCTCAGTATCACAAGTTAACTTTAGCCATAATGTGCAGAGTCCCAGGGCCCTGGTTGCCTGGGCGACGACTGATGGAAGGGAGAGGGAGGGGGAGGGGAAGGGGAAGGGGAAGGAGAGAGAGAGAGAGAGAGAGAGAGAGAGAGAGAGAGAGAGAGAGAGAGAGAGAGAGAGAGAGAGAGAGAGACGGAGAGAGAGAGAGAGAGAGAGAGAGGAGAGAGAGAGAGGACGGAGAGACAGAGAAAGAGAAAGAGAGACAGAGAGGTGAGGGGGGGAAGGGACAACACTTGTGATTCAAGACGAGAAGAGTTCTGATGAGGTGAATAACCTTCATAGTGGTGTCAAGGATTTATAGTGGTATGTGAGGTTGATAGTGGTGCCCTGACAGACTGCGCAGCTGGATCCCTGGGAAACAGGAAGAAGCAACAAATGTTGACAAAGCACAAAACACAAGATGGCCAAGACAGGATTATGAGGGAACGACGAAGCAACAATAAATATCCTGGAGGAAGCAAAACAAATTAAATGGAATGAATGCAAAACTACTGATCGTGGGGGAATTCAATCAATGGATGGTATACAGAACTATTCCTGAAGGTGGAACAGTTCTGCAGGGGCAGGATAGAGTTCTCAGACTGCAAGAAAGCACTTAATACAATACCACATACGAGGCTGCTTTGCAAATTGGAAGAACAAAGAGTAATGTTAGTAATGTACAGGAGTAGGTACAGGGGAGAAAGCTACTTAACTTTCTAGCAAACATAACACAGGTATATACAAGAGGATCAATCGTATAAATTAACAAGGATATGCAGAATTAAAAAAAAATGGTTTCTGGGCTCTTAAAAATTAAATTAGGATATACAAAACTTATGAGAGACCCATCGTGAAGTATAAGAACATAAGAAAGAAGGAACACTGCAACAGGCCTTCTGACCCATGCGGAGCAGGTCCATGTCCCCCCCCCGGATTAGACCAATGACCCACCCAGTCTGGTCACCTCCACTCAAGGATGGAGCACTGTACCAGACTCAGCAGCACAAGCTAGTCAGGTCCAACTCACACCCACCCACACCCACTCATGTATTTATCTAACCTATTTTTAAAACTACACAACGTTTTAGCCTGAATAACTGTACTCGGGAGTTTGTTCCACTCATCCACAACTCTATTACCAAACCAGTGCTTTCCTATATCCTTTCTGAATCTGAATTTTTCCAACTTGAAACCATTGCTGCGAGTCCTGCCTTGGCTGGAAATTTTCAGCACGCTATTTACATCCCCTTTATTCATTCCTGTTTTCCATTTATACACCTCGATCATATCCCTCCTAATTCTACGCCTTTCGAGAGAGTGCAGATTCAGAGCCCTCAGTCTATCCTCATAGGGAAGATTTCTGATACATGGGATCATCTTTGTCATCCTCCTCTGTACGTTTTCCAGAGCATTTATATCCATTCTGTAATACGGTGACCAGAACTGAGCAGCATAGTCTAAATGAGGCCTAACCAAGTATATACAGAGTTGAAGAACAACCTGAGGACTTCTATTATTTATACTTCTAGATATGAAGCCAAGAATTCTGTTAGCTTTATTGCGAACACTAATGCACTGTTGTCTTGGTTTTAGATTACTGCTAACCAGAACTCCTAAATACTTTTCTCAATCAGTAGTATTAATATCTACATTTAGTTTATATGTGACATGGTTATTTACCTGTCCAACATTTAGAACTTTGCATTTGTCTATATTAAACTGCATCTGCCACTTCTCCAACCATTGCATCAGTCTATTCAAATCATCCTGGAGTGCTCTAGTGTCCTCATAATGAATGAATTGGACGGCCTATTTTGGTGTCATCAGCAAATTTGCTTATGTCGCTATTTATTCCCTCATCTATGTCGTTTATGTAAATTGTGAACAACAACGGGCCCAACACTGACCCCTGAGGAACACAGCTTGTGACGTGCCCCCATTCTGATTTCTCCCCATTTATGCAAACTCTCTGCTGTCTATTTGTCAGCCATGCCTCTACCCAGGAAAAAATTTTCCTCCTATTCCGTGTGCCTTAAGTTTCCTCAATAGCCTCTGGTGTGGAACTCTATCGAAAGCCTTACTGAAGTCCATATACACAATATCATATTCATTACCATGATCTACGTCCTCAAACACCTTAGTGAAAAAAGTTAGTAAATTCGTAAGACAGGAATGCCCCTTTGTAAAACCGTGTTGAGATTCATTAATCAATCTGTGCCTGTCAAGGTGGCTACGAATTGCTTCGGCAATTATTGTTTCCATAAATTTTCTCACTATGGTCTATAGTTCGAAGCCAAGGACCTGTCACCTGCCTTGTAAATAGGTATTACATTTGCCATTTTCCACTTATCAGGCACTATGCCAGTTTGTAGTGATATGTTAAAAAGATTAGCCAAAGGTGTGCTAAGTTCCTCTTTACATTCCTTTAACACCCTTGCAAACAGTTCATCAGGACCTGGGGATTTGTTAGGTTTTAGTTTCTCTATTTGTCTGAGGACCATGTCACTAGTTACCGCAATCGTACATAGTTTATTATCATCCTGTTCTACATAATCTATTATTTCAGGAATATCGCTAGTATTCTCCTGGGTGAAAACTGAGAGGAAGTAGGTATTTAGAATTTCACACATATCCTTATCACTGTCAGTGATCTGACCTGAGTTACTCTTAAGTGGGCCAATCTTGTCCCTAATCTTACTTCTGTATACCTGAAAGAATCCTTTAGGGTTAATCTTTGAATCCCTTGCGACCTTAGCCTCATAATCCCTTTTTGCTTTTCTTATTTCTTTCTTTATTTCTCTAACTGAATATATTGATTTCTTAACTGCCCATCCCCTCTTTTGATACGCCTATATATGCCTCTCTTTTGACCAATGAGATGTTTTAATCTATTGTTCATCCATTTGGGATCATTTTTGTTAGATCTAATTTCCCTACTCGGAACAAAAGTTGTCTGGGCAGCTAGAACTATGCTCTGAAACACGTCATATTGGCAACCAAGATCACCTACCTGACCCAAAGTCACGACATCCCAATTTAGCCCACCCAGGTAATTTTTCAGTCCCATGAAGTCGGCCAAGCGAAAATCTGGGACAGAGATTTGATTGCAGTTATCTGGGTAATTCCATGATATATTAAAACTAAGTGATTTGTGATCACTTTCCCCAAGCTCGTCATTAACCTCAAGATTATTAATTAGTGAATCTTTGTTGGCAAGAAGCAAGTCAAGCAGATTGTTTCCTCTAGTTGGTTCTGTCACAACCTGTTCTAAAAAGCAATCCTGAACCGTATCAAGAAAGTCACTAGACTCAAGATTTCCTGTCATATTGTTCCAATCAATTTGTCTAAAGTTAAAATCTCCCATTATCACAACATTTTCATATCTAGATGCCTTATGAATTTCGTCCCATAGCAGCTTACTGGACTCCCTATCAAGGTTTGGGGGCCTATTAATTTGTCATGTCCCTCGAGAAACTGTAGCCAAACAGATTCTGTGTTCGATGTTTCTAATCTTATATCATGTCTAAGACAACAATTTAAATTTTCTCTGACAAACATTACCACTCCACCACCCTGTTGACCCTGTCAGTGTGGAATAGTTTATAACCCTGTATGTTGCATTCAGAAGGCATTTCTCTATCTTTCAGGTTGACCCTGGTCTCTGTTATAGCAATATCTATATTACCTACACTTGCAAGTATGCGGAAAATGTGTCATAATTAAGAGCTGAGAACAATGTAGCTGAACCGCGTGTCACTGAAGGAACGACGGTGAGGAGAGATATGATAAGGATATATAAAATACTTAGGAATTTGGACAGTACATGGAGGCAGGTGAAAGATGAATATATGAAGAACCACCGGTTCGTACGTCGGTCTGCGTGCGGCCAGCAGTAACAGCCTGGCTGATCAGGCCCTGATCACCTGGTCACAGACCGGACCGCGGGGGCGTTGATCCCCGGAACCCTCTCCAGGAACCATGGGAAGTTCTTGAATGTTAAGGAGTTAGAACTCCCCACACACACACCCACGCAACCCCCCACACCCCCCCACACACACCCGCACAAACCCCCCAAACACAACACCCCCCACACCTCCCACACACCCCCACCCACCCACACCTCCCCACAACATACCCACACCCACCCACACCTCCCCACACATACCCACACCCACCCACACACACACCCACCCACACCTAACCACACATACCCACACCTCCCCCCACACACACACCCACCCACACCTCCCCACACACACACACCCACCCACACCTCCCCACACATACCCACACCTCCCCACACACACCCACACACGCCCCACTGGAGTATGCAGCACCAGTCTGGCACCCACACCTAGTGAGGCACGTCAAGAAATTAGAGAAAGTGCAAAGGTACGAGGCACGAGGTTGTGACCAGAGCTTTGGTAAGATGGGGAAGGAAGAAGGATGGGTGAAAATGGGGAAGGATGGGTAAAGATGGGGAAGGAAGAAGGATGGGTAAAGATGGGGAAGGAAGAAGGATGGGTAAAGATGGAAATATGGGGAAGGGTTAGGAGGGTGGAGGGGGGGGGGGGTTTTAAAGGTAAGTGGCCTAACCACTTTAGTGCAATTTAAACAAGTGTGTGTGTATGTTGTATTATTCATGAATACATTAGATTCATAAGATAGGTATACTTCCTGGCCGTCAGTTGCACACAGTTATACCAGCTGTATATCGGCATGCCACTGACTTACAACGATGTATACTAATTGCAACTGCGTATTTTTTTTCAAAGATTTGCAACAAGACTAGTCCCGGAGCTAAGGGGCATGTCCTGCGAGAAGAGGTTAAGGGAACTCAACCTGACGACACTGGGGACAGGGACGACATGATAACGACATATAAAATACTGAGAGGAATTGACAAGGTGGACAGAAACAGGATGTTCCAGAGATGGGACACAGAAACAAGGTCACAATTCGAAGCTGAAGACTCATAGGAGTCACAGGGATGTTAGGAAGTATTTATTCAGTCACAGAGTTGTCAGGAAGTGGAACAGTCTGGAAACTGATGTAGTGGAGGCAGGATCCATGCACAGCTTGAAGAAGATATATGACAAAGCACATGGAGCAGGGAGAGAGAGTGACCTAGTAGGGAACAGCGAAGAGGCGGGCCAGGAGCTATGCCAACCTCTGCAACCACAATTAGGTGAATACACATACACTCCGACTCTCGCACTCTCCGACTCTTGCACTCTCCGACTCTCGCACTCTCCGACTCTCGGACTCTCGCACTCTCCGACTCTCGCACTCTCCGACTCTTGCACTCTCCGACTCTTGCACTCTCCGACTCTCGCACTCTCCGAGTCTCGCACTCTCCGAGTCTCGCACTCTCCGACTCTCCGACTCTCGCACTCTCCGACTCT
Organism: Cherax quadricarinatus; assembly: GCF_026875155.1. Lineage (NCBI taxonomy): Eukaryota > Metazoa > Arthropoda > Malacostraca > Decapoda > Parastacidae > Cherax > Cherax quadricarinatus. The sequence goes on along the minus strand of NC_069456.1, from coordinate 22,678,157 downwards.
CGCACTCTCCGACTCTCGCGCGCACACTTTTTTACACTGGAGTGAACTAGCCGTTACACTAAGCGGTGTGGTGTAGACGTCACTTGGTTGCTCGTCAGGAGTGGTCGCCTCCAGAAGGGTAACGGGCAAGTGGTTGCTGGCGTCCGTTCAGAACGTTACTCGCTGATACCTCTTTAATACCATACCTGCAAGGCCAGTTAAACCGCGATATATGATACACGATACAAGGTAATTATTACCGCTGCTCCTGCACTTCCTGCAGTTTCTTGTGGTTTCCGGCGGCTTCTGCGGTTTTCCGCGGTAATCGATCGTGGGATACTGGACTTCCTCAATATAGATTGAATAATTGGTATTGATGGGTAGCAATGGTGGAAGCAGTGTTGTAGTGGTACTGGTCCTGAGACTGGTGGCACTGGTCCTAGGATAGTGGTGACACTGGTCCTGGGACAGTGGTGGTACTGGTCCTGGGACAGTGATGGTACTGGTCCTGGGACAGTGATGGTACTGGTCCTGGGACAGTGATGGTACTGGTCCTGGGACAGTGATGGTACTGGTCCTGGGACAGTGATGGTACTGGTCCTGGGACAGCGGTGATACTCGTCCTGGGACAGTGGTGATACGCTGCATGTGATACTCGTCCTGGGACAGTGGTGATACTCGTCCTGGGACAGTGGTGATACTCGTCCTGGGACAGTGGTGGTACTCGTCCTGGGACAGTGGTGGTACTCGTCCTGTGGGTACAGTGGGTGGGTACTCGTCCTGGGACAGTGGTGGTACTCGTCCTGGGACAGTGGTGGTACTCGTCCTGGGACAGTTCTGGCACTGGTCCATGGGTAGTGGCGGCACTGGTCCAGGGGCAGTTGTGGCACTGGTCCATGGGTAGTGGTGGTACTGCAATAATAGTATTGGATCTGGGGTAGTAGTGGTAGTGGTGATGAAGCAGTAGTGGTAGTGAAGGTGGGAGAGTATGGGTAGTAACACTGGTACTGATATAGTGGTATCAATGTCGTGATGGTAATGAACCTGGTACTGAAATATTAACAGGAGAGTTGCTGTGTTAGCAGTCCTGGGTTAATAGAAACATTAACAGAGGCACTTACTGTTAATGGTTACACTAATAAGCTTGTACAAATGTTTGTGGGCTAGTTAATGGTAGCAGCAGTGGTATTACAGTGGTATCACAGTGGTATCACAGTGGTATCACAGTGGTATTACAGTGGTATCACAGTGGTATCACAGTGGTATCACAGTGGTATTACAGTGGTATCACAGTGGTATCACAGTGTTCACGGTATTACAGTGGTATCCAGTGGTATCACAGTGGTATTACAGTGGTATCACCGTGGTATCACAGTGGTATCACAGTGGTACTACAGTGGTATTACAGTGGTATCACAGTGGTATCACAGTGGTATCACAGTGGTATTACAGTGGTATCACAGTGGTATCACAGTGGTATTACAGTGGTATCACAGTGGTATCACAGTGGTATTACAGTGGTATCACAGTGGTATCACAGTGGTATTACAGTGGTATTACAGTGGTATCACAGTGGTATTACAGTGGTATTACAGTGGTATTACAGTGGTATCACAGTGGTATTACAGTGGTATCACAGTGGTATCACAGTGGTATTAGTGGTATTACAGTGGTATTACAGTGGTATCACAGTGGTATTACAGTGGTATTACAGTGGTATTACAGTGGTATCACAGTGGTATTAGTGGTATTACAGTGGTATACAGTGGTATTCACAGTGGTATTACAGTGGTATTACAGTGGTATTACAGTGGTATTACAGTGGTATCACAGTGGTATTACAGTGGTATTACAGTGGTATTACAAACACAGGTATAGTATGGCCTGTGAACCTGGTTGTAATGGAATTAGAGCAAAACTTAACAATGGTACATGACTTGTATTTTCCTTGTATTTTTCCAGATATAAATTTCAAGTATTTATAAGTATGTACACTATGTGTGATATGTACAGAGGTGGAATAGTAAGTGTAGAACACGGTGACAGTAGATGGCAAAAGCAGAAACCAGAGAATGCACCGTGCTCAACCAGTAGCCCAAGGAAGTCTGTCAATTCACTTGACACAAGTGAACCACGTTTCTTCACAGCTATGGCTGGCAGGCTTGTCTGTGACTGGCCAATGAACCGAGGTACTGATTTAACTATGGGTACCCTACTGATCGTTAAACCCTTGGCACCTGGTTCGCTAGTCGGGAGGCAGCCTATATGGGAATGTGACATACACTTGATAAACTGTAACATACTCGTAGCATGCCACAAGTGGTTATGGTAGTACTGGGAGTGATGGTACTAGTATTAATGGTACCTCGTGATGGAGCGGTGTCAGTGATGGTACTCGTAGTAGCGGGGATGGTACGGAGGTCCAGTACTGAATATAACAACAGAGTAAGAAATTTGCTGTAAATCAGTAAATGGTGGAACCAATCGCACTAGAAAATAGTCTTGACCTTTGTATTCACAAGCAATGATGATCCGGCAGGGAACATAACGGTGATGAATACAGCAAACTTTGACCACAGACCAACCAAAGTTCAGTCCGACATACCTCCACCAAGGTGTGGATTTAACAATCAAACTTCAACATTTAAATCATTAATAGGATTAATAACCCCTGATGCTTGAAGTATGCGGAGAGAGTATGCAATCATCATCTCGAGAGATAGCTCACTGGCACACTATTGTTTCCATTAAGTAAAAAATTAATGCGAATTAGAAAGGACGGAGGTGGCGCTCTCTCTACGCTTCTCAAAGATTCCAGATTATCTTAAGAAGAAAAAAAGCACACTGGTTAGTGGAATTGGAAACACCGAACTCATATTGAATGCATCACAGAGTCCAGGGAAGATGGAGCAAGCTTAACATTAATGAAACTGAAGAAATCCACAATAATATTTCCCCTATGCAAAATCCAGGGCAAACACCACATCCAACATCTGGCTCTTGCTTCAAGGAGATGGAACTTTCACTACCTGGAGGGCGTTCCGGGGGGTCAACGCCCCCGCGGCCCGGTCTATGACCAGGTCTCGCGGTGGACCAGGGCTTGATCAACCAGGCTGTTACTACCGACCGCACACAAATCGACGTACGAACCACAGCCCGGCTGGTCAGGTACTGACTTTAGGTGCGTGTCCAGCTCACTTCTGAAGACAACCAGAGAGCTATTGGTAATTCCTCTTATGTATGCTGGGAGCCACTGACGACTACAAAGAAATTAGTGAACAATTGAGGTTACAGTATGGCTGTGTTTCGTAAACCATTAACCAGACAAGACTGATAATGCAAATTATTTAATAAACGAGATGCAAAACTCTTCTGACTTCTCCAAATTAACATAACTAACTCCACTTGACTTTCATGAAGTCATTGAGAGTATACCTATGCACTCTGCCCCTAGATCCATATTTGTGGAATTCCAAGTTCATCAACCATGGATATCACCACACTCCACCAAGCAATAACAAAGGACCTGTATCCCATATTATACAAATCTTTGAAAGCGTTTTAAGAAACAAAATTGCTACCCACATAGAATCCCACCAGTTGCACAACCCAGGGCAGGATGGGTTTGGAGCAAGCCACTCCTGCCTCTCACAACTGCTAGTGCGCTAGAAGCACTGGAAGACAAAACATTCATGTAGTTACACAGACTTTGCAAAAACCTTCAATAAGTGTGATTATGGTGAAATAGCACAAAATTACGTTCAAAAGGAATAACTGGAAATTTAATTTCCTAACAAACAGAACCCAAACAGTAATAGTGAATAAAATAAAATTAAAGATTGCCAGAATGAAAATTGCTTTTGTTTCATGCTTAGTATTTTTCCCAGGTAATGATGCAACTATGAGTTGTGTGTGTGTCAAAAGACAAAATTTAAAAGCCAGATTTAGAGAGTGTAAGAGATGGTAGAAGATAACGGGTTACTGAACTGGTTAAAAACACAAATATGCTACAACAGAGGAAAGATAGACTTAGCCGAGAGATGACTGAATTAGTGCAAACACTTAGGATGTTATACCTGACAGAAGAAGTACAAAGGGAACAAAGGACCTTACAGGATATTGCAAGAAACCCAAAATATTTCTATTCCTATGCAAAATCTCAGCTAAGAATTACCTGTTGAATTGGGCCACTACTGAGAGAGACTCGTATACTGACGATGAACAAGAAATAAGTGAAATCCTAAAAGAACAGTATGAGTCGGTGTTCAGCAACCCACTAAATGACAGCAAGGTAGAAAATACAGAAATATTTTTCACTCCAGAAGAAGGCCGCACAGACCAACTAACTGACATTAGTACAAATCCCATAGATTTCGAAAAAGAAATGGAAAACATGCCCACTCACTCAGCAACTGGACCAGATTCATGGAATGCTCTGTTTATAAAGTGCAAAGTACCACTAGCACGAGCCCTCAGTATTCTTTGGAGAAAGAGCTTAGATCTAGGTCCTCCGGTATTTCACCCGAGTGCAGACAAGGCTCCTTTGAACAAGGTAGTAGAGCACTATCTAAAAATTACACACCAATAGCCCTACCTTCTCACATCATAAAAATCTTCGAAAGAGTGATGAGACGGCAGATTACAAATTTCATGGAGCAGCACAACGAACATAACCCGAACCATCATGGTTTTAGAGCAGGACGATCATGTCTGTCACAGCTGCTGAACCATTATGACAGAATTACGGAGGTGTTGGAAGACGACCAAAATGCAGATGTGATTTACACAGATTTTGCAAAGGCGTTTGAGAACTGCGATCATGGAGTGATACTCATTAAGTATAAATTGTGGCATGCTTGTGTCAGAAGCCAGACATAGGCATGGTAAGATTGTGGACAGTGGAGTCAGAGTGCACATGCTGTGGATTCCATCTCACATTGGTCTTCAGATGTATGATAGAACTGATAAATAGGCTAAGCTGTATGCTTTCAAAGATGGAGTAGATTACAATCTTGGCTTGTCAGTTATGAGTTTGAGAACAATAACACGAAAAGAACTTCAACTGAATTTTATTGACTTAAGACTCAGGGAGATGACACAAGTCAGTCCATCTATCATCATTCCATCATGCAGGAGGAGCCACATGTCTATGGTACATCCAACAAGATAAGCAGACTCTTGGATGTCACTACTGCCCGGCTCCGGCTGGGTTACAAGTATCTTTGGCAGGTTAAATCACCACCACCAGATGTAGACCAAACGAAATGTAAACTTTGCCAGATGGACTATTGTCACACCTTGCGTCATTATGTACTGGAGTGCGTCACACCCTGCGTCATTATGTACTGGAGTGCGTCACACCCTGCGTCATTATGTACTGGAGTGCGATCAAATTAATGAATTTAGAGACAACTCACTCAGAAATGTTCAAGAAATGGCAAAGTATTTTATCCACAGTGGTATATTACAGACCATTCTGGAGAAATACCCTGACTTTGCTAGCTGTAAATAAAGCATTACCACGTTTGTGTGTGTGTGTGTGTGTGTGTGTGTGTGTGTGTGTGTGTGTGTGTGTGTGTGTGTGTGTGTGTGTGTGTGTGTGTGTGCGCGCGCGCGCTTGTGTTTATGCATATGTTTGTACGCTCGTGTGCATGTGTCAGTGCGTGCGCCCTCGTGTGTGTATGTGTGTTTGCGCGCGCGCGCTCGTGTGGGTGTATGACCCACTTAATATTTGTATTTATAACTCATTACAATTGTGACCAGGTGTGGACGTATCAGTGGTTCATTACTTTGTAATTTGTTCACGACTGTAACTATGTATAGGAGTGAGGCTGATTCATTACCTCTGTAACTTGCCATGATTGTGACCAGATCTACCTTGAGTTCATTACCTTTGTAACTAGTTCAGCTATCATAACTTGGGGGTCCAGTCCCTGGACCCATTATGTACCTCTGTAATCTTTTGACTACCGCCCACAGGATGGGTATGGGGTGACTACCGCCCACAGGATGGGTATGGGGTGCATAATAAAGATATTAAACTAGTGCACAAAATGAGGGCCATGAGTATTACGGGGAAGGTAGGCAGATGGATTTTCGGGTTCCTAACACACAGAACACAAATAGTAGTGAATAGAGCAAGATCCAGCATCACCGACGTAAAAAGGTAAGTGCCCCAAGGCAATGTCCTGGCACCTCTGCTGTTTTTCATCCTAATAACAGATATAGATAAAAACACCCGGCACACTTTTGTATCATCATTTGCAGATGGCACTAAAATAAGCATGAGATTCATTACGGTAGAGGACACTGAAAAATTACAGGAAGACATAAACATACCTAAGCAGTTCCAGCTGCTTAGGTACGGAAAGAATGAAGAACTCAAAAGGAACACTATATACAAAACTCAGAGTCACCAAATAGAACGAAAGGAACACGTAAAAGACCTGGGAATAATTATGTCAGCTGACCTTCCTTTTAAAGATCATAACAAGACAAAGATCACGACAGCCAGGAAGATGACTGGGTGGGTATTGAGAACTTTCAAAACAAGGGAAACAATGCATATGGTGACACTCTTCAAATCGCTAGTGCTCCCTCACTTATAATATTGCTCAGTGCTGACGGCCCCGTTCAAAGCAAGAGAAATGTCAGAACAGGAACAAATGAACGCCTTCAAGTCTTGAACATGTACTCAATGGAGAGAAGAGACAGATACATAATAACATATACCTGGAAAGTACTCAAGGGCTTGGTCCCAAATCTGCACACTGCCATAACAACATACTGGAGTGAGAGATATGGGAGGAAGTGTAAAATAAACCCAGTGAGGAGCAGGGGTGCGGTGGGGACAATAAGGGAACACTGTATCAACATCCGAGGTCCCAGACTATTCAACATTTTACCAGAAGGTATCAGAAACACTGCTGGAACAAGTGTAGAAGCCTTCAAGAGGAAACTGGACAAGTATCTTCACCAGGTGCCAGATCAACCAGGCACTGATGGATATGTGGGGCAACAGGCCTCCAGCAGCAACAGCCTGGTCGATCAGGCAAGCATCAGATGAGCCTGGTCATCTTCAGTGATAAATCTGCTCCACACTGAAGCTATTGATCAGGAAATATTGCGTTCTGGTTGAGGGTGAATCAACATATTTTCGACGAAAAATAACAATGCGCCGGGTAGAATGATCAATGACTATATTCAGATCATGGCTCAACCCACGGTACGGGTGGCATGGCAAGCCACTTGTAAAACTCCATACCAGTGCTTAAGCCACTAGGGCAGCTTTACGACTCGCTTGCCATGGGTTCTAACTCCACCCGTACCTTGGTTTATTCGGATCATATTTCCTTGATGGGTAATAGTTGGGTATATTGTATATCTGGTTGGCGCTGGAACATGAAAAAGTTCGGTGTGAATATTTTGCAGAGAATTCGGAGTTTAGAGGTTAGGAGGTGCGAGGTTACTACAAGTATTAACCAGAGGGCTGAGGAAGGGTTACTGAAGTGATCTGGACATAGATGATGGGGAAAAATATAATGACTTGGAGGATGTATAAATCTGTAATGGAGGAAAAGAGGGGTGGGTGGTCATCCTAGGAAAGACTGGACTGTGTTAGATAGAAGTGGAAGCAAGTGGTATTTATGACTTTGTGGTGGTGGTGGAGTGTGAGCGAGGTAACACTGATAAAGGAGGGGGCGCAGGAGGTTAGGGAAATTGGTTAATCGAACTTGAGTTCTGGAGGTGAGAAGTATATTGCCTACACTCTGAAGGAGGGCTGGAGATATTACAGTTTGGAGGGGCATGTGAACTGTGTGGTTGGCGCTCCTCTGGCAAGACAGTGACACAGCGAGTGATGGAGACTTTTCTTTCCTTTTTGATGTTAATAAAACAAGGGATAACAATACATTGTAGCGAACTGAAAGTTTGTCTTTCGGCGATCAAAGTATTTTGGTGATGTACATATAATGTGCAGTCGTTAGGTATTAAACCTGACATCCGCATCAACCATTATTCGTTGCTCTTGCAAATGTAATTTTATATACAAAATACTGAATTTATAACTCTCACTTGTGGTGTTCTCCACGAGGCTATTGTGACCATCACTTATTGTGACCATTTATTGTGACCATCACTTATTGTGACCACTTATTGTGACCATCACTTATTTAACTATTCCTTTTACAAAATTTTTGTGCCAAACAGCTTTATTGTGACCTAAATTAAGGGCCCACTTGGGGAAACCCAGGTCAACCTTAGGAATAATTTTTTTACCATCCTTTGTGTACTAATTATCACAAACACTGGAATTTATATACTCACATTGGTGAAATTTAACTATTGTGACCATCACTTCTTGGTGACTCAATTACTTATTGTGACCATCACTTATTGTGACCATCACTTATTGTGACCATCACTTATTGTGACCATCACTTATTGTGACCATCACTTATTGTGACCATCACTTTTTGTGACCACACTTAATTGTGAAACCACACTTATTGTGACCATTTATTGTGACCATCACTTGTTGTGACCATACTTAATGTACCACACCTTTTGGTACCATCACTTATATGGCCACTATTGTGTACCATCTTAATGTGACCATCACTTTTGTGACCATTACTTATAATACTATTTCCAAACACTTTTTGCCGAAGCTAGTTAATATGTGACCATCACCTGGTAGTTGTAATCACTCCACACTTGGATGGGGTTAATGTTTAATATTTACACCTGGTGGTAATGTTAATATCCACACCTGGAGTAATGTTAATATCCACACCTGGTGGTAATGTTAATATCCACACCTGGTGGTAATGTTAATATCCACACCTGGTGGTAATGTTAATATCCACACTGGATTTCCAGTAATGTAATAATCCCACCTGGTGTAATGTTAATATCTACACCTGGTGGTAATGTTAATATCTACACCTGGTGGTAATGTTAATATCCACACCTGGTGGTAATGTTAATATCCACACCTGGTGGTAATGTTAATATCCACACCTGGTGGTAATGTTAATATCCACACCTGGTAGTAATGTTAATATCCACACCTGGTGGTAATGTTAATATCCACACCTGGTGGTAATGTTAATATCCAAAACCGGGGGAAATTTTAAATATCCACACCTGGTGGAAATTTAATATCCAACCTGTGGTAATTTTAATATCCACACCTGTGGAAATGTTAATATCCACACCTTGTAAGTTAATACCACACCTGGTGGTAATGTTAACATCCACACCTGGGGGTAAGTTAATTCTACACCTTGGTAATTTTAAATACACACCTGGGGTAATTTAATATCCACACCGGTGGAAATGTTAATATGAAAACCCCGGTGGTAATGTAAATCCACACCTGGTGGTAATGTTTTTAATCCACACCTGGTATAAGTTAATATCCACACCTGGGGGTAATGTTAAATCCACACCTGTTAGAAATGTTAATATCCACACCTTTAAAATGTTAATACCACCCCGGTGGTAATTTAAACCCACCTGTGATAATTTTAATATCCACACCGGGGAATGTTATTATCCACACCTGGGGGTAATGTTAATACCACACCGGGTAGAACTGTTAATATCCCATCTGGGGTAATGTTAATATCTCCCCGGGGTAATGTTAAACCAAAAACCTGGGGGGAAATGAAAATATCCACACCTGGGGTAATTTTTAACCCACCCCCTGGGGGTAATGCTAATACCCACACCTGTGGAATTTTAACATCCACACCTGGGGGTAATGTTAATACCACACCTGGGTAATGTTAACATCCACACCGGGGTGGTAATGTTAACACCAAAAACCTGGGGAATTTTAATATCCACGCCTGGGGGTAATGTTAATATCCCACCTGGGGGAAATATTAATATCCCACCGGGTGGTAATTTTAATTCCACACCTTGGTAATTTTTAAATCCACACCGGGGAATTTTAAATACCCACCGGGTGGTAATTTTAATATCCACACCTGGGGGAAAATTAACTCCCACCTGGGGTAAGTTAATATCTACACCGGGTGGAATGTTAATATCACACCTAGTAATGAATACCACACCTGGGAATTTTTAAACGACACCGGTGGAAATGTTAATATCCACACCTTGGTAATTTTTATTATCCCCACCTGTAGTAATGTTAAATCCACACCGGGTAAAAATTTTAAATATCCCACCTTTTTTAGAAATGTTAATACCACACCTTTTAAAATGTTAATACCACACCTGGTGGAAATTTTAATATCCACACCGGGTTTATAATTTTAAATCCACACCTGGTGTAATGTTATTATCCACACCTGGGGGGTAAGTTAAATCCACCCTGGTAGAAATGTTAATACCACCCTGGGGGTAATTTTAAATATCCCACCTGTGGGAAATGAATATCCACCCTGGTTTAAAATGTTAATATCCACACCTGGGGAAATTTTATTATCCACACCTGGGGGTAATTTTAATATCCACACCTGGTAGAATGTTAAAACCCACCTGGATAAGTTAATATCCACACCTGGGTAATGTTAATATCCACACCTGGTAAAATGTTAATATCCACACCGGGTGGTAATGTAATATCTACACCTGGGGGAATGTTAATATCCCACCTGGGGAAATGTTAATATCACACCGGGTGGTAGTTAATATCCACACCTGGGGGAAATGTTAATATCTACACCTGGGGTAATGTTAAACTACACCTGGGGAATATTAATATCCATCCGGGGTGGTAATTTTAATATCCAACTTTTTGGTATGTTAATATCACACCTGGGGGTAATATTAATATTCAACCGGGTGGTAATGTTAATCCCCAACTTTTGGGAAAAAGTTAAATCCACACCTGTGGTAAGTTAAATCACACCTGGTGGAATGTTAATATCCCCGGGTGGTAATGTTAATACTACCCTGTGGAATTTTAAATACTACACCTGGGGGGAATTTAATATCTACACCTGGTGGTAATGTTAATATCACCTGGGGGTAATTTTAATACACACCGGTGTAATTTAATATCACACCTGGGGAAATTTTAAAAACCACACCTGGTGGAATGTTAAATCCCCACCGGTGGAATTTAAATCCACCCCTGGGGGAAATGTTAATACTAACCCCTGGCAAATGTTAAACCACACTGGTGGTAATGTTAAAATCTACACCGGGTAAAATGTTAATATCCACCCCTTGGGCTAATGTTAATACCACACCTGGTCTAATTTTAGTACAAAAACCGGGGAAATGTTAATATCACCCTGGTGTAATTAATATCCACACCGGTGCTAATGTTAATATCCAAACCCTGGGGGGTAATTTAATATCCACACCTGGGGGAAATTTAAACACACCTGGGTAATGTTAATATCCCACCGTGCAATGTTAATATCCACCCCGGTGGAAAAGTTAAATCACCCCGGTGGTAATTTTTTAAATTAACCTGGTGGTAATGTAAAAATCTACACCGGGGAATGAAATACACACCTGGAGGTAAGTTAATATCTACCCTGGTTAATGTTAAATCCACACCTGTGGAAAATTTAATACTACACCGGGGAATTTAATATCCACACCGGTGGTAATGTTAAATCCACACCTGGTGAAAATTTAATATCTACACCTTTGGTAAGTTAATATCTACACCTGTGAAATGCTAATACCACACCTGGGGGTAATTTTAATTCAAACCCCTGGGCAAATGTTAATATCTAACCGGGTGGTAATTTTTTAAAATATCACCCCGGTGGAAATTTTAAAATTTTCTCACCTGGGGGAAGTTAATACTACACCTGGTGGAATGTTAATATCACACCGGGGGTATTTAATATCCACACCTGGGGGAAAATTTTAAAACTACCCTGGTGGAATGTTAATACCCCCACCGGGTGCAATGTTAATATCTACACCTGGGGGAATTTTAATATTACACCTGGGGGTAATTTAAAACCCAAAAACCTGGTGGTAATTTAATACCACACCGGGTGGTATGTTAATACTACACCTGGGGGGAAAAGTTAAATTCTCACCGGGTGGTAATGTTAATATCCACACCTGGGGGTAATGTTTTAATATCTACACCGGGTGGAAAATTTTAATATCCCACCGGGTGTAATGTTAATACCCACACCTGGGGTAATTTTAATATCCACACCTGGTGGTAATTTAATACCACACCTGGGGGAATGTTAATATCCACACCTTGGTAATTTAATATCCACACCTGGGGAAATTTAATACCACACCTGGGGTAATTTTAATACCACACCGGGTGGAAGTAATACCCAACCGTGGTTGTTAATATCTACACCTGGTGGTAATTTTAATATCTAACCTGGGGGAAATTTAAATGTACCCCGGGTGGTAAGTTAATATCCACCCTGTGGTAATTTTAAAAACAAACCTGGTGGTAATTTTAATATCCACACCTGGGGGTAATTTAAACCACATTTTGGGGATGTTTAATACACACCTTTGGAATTTTAATATCACACCGGGTTTGGAAATTTAACATTCTCACCGGGTGGTAATTTTTAATACCAACCTGGTGGAATTTTTAATACTACACCGAGGTAATGTTAATATCCACACCTGGTGGAATGTTAATACCACACCGGGGGAATGTTAAAACTACACCTGGGAATGTTAATACCACATGGTGGAATTTTTAATATCCAACCGGGTGGTAAGTTAATAATCCACACCGGGGTAATTTTAATATCCAATTGGGTAGAATGTTAAAATACACCTGGTGGTAATTTAATATCCCCCCGGGTGGAATTTAATACTACACCTGGGGGTAATGTTAAATCAAACCCGGTGGAAAATTTAATATCTACACCTGGTGTAATTTAATATCAAACCCCTGGGGGAAAATTTATACACACCTGTGGAAAAATTTAAAACCACCTGGGGGTAATTTAAATACCCACTTGGTGGTAATGAAAAATCCACACCGGGTGATAATGTTAATCCCCACACCTGGGGATAATTTTAAATTTCCACACCGGTAGAAGTTAATACCACACCGGTAGAATTTTTAAAATCCACACTGGTGTAATTTTAATACCACACCCTGGTAGTAATGTTAATATCCACACCGGGTGGTAAAGTTAAATCACCCCGGGGGGGTAATTTTAATTTTCCACACCGGGTGGTAAGTTAATATCCCACCGGTGGTAATGAATATCCACATTTGGGTTAGTAATGAAATTCTACCCCGGGTGGCAATGTTAATACAAAAACCTGGTGGAAATTTTTAATATCCCACCTGGGGGTAAAGTTAAATCTACCCTGGGGTAATTTTAAATATCTACACCTGGTGGTAATTTAATACCACCCCTGGTGGTAATTTTAATATCCAACCCGGTGGTAATTTTAAAATCTACACCTGGTGGAAGTAATATCTACACCGGGGTAAGTTAATATCTACACCTGGGGGTAATTTTAAAACACACCTGGTGGTAATGTTACACCACACCTGGTGGAAGTTAAATCCACACCTTTGGAAATGAAAATACCACACCGGGTGGTAATGTAAACCACCCCTTGGTAAGTTAATATCACACCTGGTGGTAATGTTACATCCACACCGGGGGTAATGTTAATATCCACACCGGGGAAAAGAAATTCCACACCTGGTGATAATTTTAAATATCCACACCTGGTTAAGTTAATATGCACACCGGGTGGTAATTTTTAATATATAAACCTGGATAATTTTTTAATACTACACCTTGGTAGTAATGTTAATATCCACATCTGGTTATGTAAAACCACACCTTAGAAATTTTAAATCCCCCCCTGGGGGTAAGTTAATATCCACACCTTTTTAAAAATGTTAAAAAAACACACCTAGGTAATGTTACTATCCACACCTGGTGGTAAGGGGAAAAATACCACACCTGGGGAATGTTAATATCCACCCGGGGGTAATTTAAATACCCACCTGGGGTAAGTTAAATCTACCCCGTTAAAAAATTTTAATTCCACCCCTGGGGGTAATGTTAAATCTACACCTGGTAGAAAGTTAATACACACCGGGGGTAATGTTAATTTCCACACCGGGTATAATTTAATATCCACACCGGTTATAATTTTAATACCACACCTGGGGGTAATGTTAATATCTCACCTGGGGTAATTTTTAATACTACACCTGGTAAATGAATATCCCACCGGTAATGTTAAATCCACACCGGGTAGAAATGTTAAAAACCACTCGTGGTAATTTAAATCCACCCCTGGTGGTAATGTTAAATCCACATCTGGTGGAATGTTAATATCCACACCGGGTAGAATGTTAAATATCCACATCTGGGGGTAATTTTAAATCTACACCTGTAGAAATGTTAATACCACATCTGATGGAAAAGTTAATATCTACACCGGGAGAAATGTTAATATCTAACCTGGGGGAAAATGTAATATCTACACCTGGAAAAAAATGTTAAAATACACCTGGGGGAATGTTAATATCCACCTGGGGGAATGAAAATTCCCCCCGGGGTAGAAGTTAAACCACATCGGGGGTAATGTTTAATACACACCGGGTAAAAATTTTTAAAATTTCCACATCTGGTGAAATGTTAATACTACCCGGTAAAAAATGTTAATATCTACACCTGGTGTAATGTTAATATCCCACCGGAGAAATTTTTAATATTCACACCTGGTATAATGTTAATATCCACACTGGGGGGTAAGTTAATATCTACAACTGGGGTAAGTTAAAAACTACACCTCTAGTAATTTAATATCCACACCTGGTGAAATTTTAAACCAAAACCCGGTAATAAGCTGTTATTCAATTGCTAAAAATTAAATATCCATACCTGGAGAATTTTAAATCCATACCTGTAGTAATGTTTTTTCCACCCTTAGAAATTTTAAATTCCACCCCGGGTAGTAATGAAAAATCCACCCTGGTAAAAATGTTATCCATACCTGACATTAAGTTAATATCCACCCCTGGCAGAAATTTAAAACACACCCTGATGGAAATGTAATAACACCCCTATGAAATATTAAAACCACCCCTGTTATTTTTCCCCACAAATAACTCGCATTTTGCAGACGACCTATGCTTGAAATATCAAGTTTTTCCGCAAAAAGGTTTACGAAAGAAATATCCTAAAATTTGGAAGTACCAGAAAACCCCACTCAACCCACTGACAAAAGCCCTCCAAACTTTCCTCAGCACGGGAACACCCCCTCAAGATGGACAGAAAAAAATACCCCTTCGCATGAACCAGCACTCATTTATTCAATAAACAACAGGGGCACTTCCCCGCGCCATGTATTTTACTTCATTCCAAACCCCCACCCTCAATTTCCCCCCAAAAACTTCTTAAAATCACAATCAAAGCTTCGCCTGAACCAAACAGATGCCTTAAGCTGTACTTAGTCAAAAACAGCACACCTAAAATTATTTACTTTTATGAGCGGGCTAAGTAAAATTTTTGAGGTAATTAAATTTGGGGAGCATTTGAGAATAATAATAGAAAAGAACTTCAACTGAATTTTTTACTTAAGACCAGGGAACTGACACAAGTAATCCATCATCATCATTCCCTCAGCAGGAGGACCACAAGTCTTTTGGGACATCCAACAAGAAACGACTCTTGGAGCCAACCCCCCGGCCCCCGGCTGGGTTCAAGTATCTTTTTCAGGTTAAACACCACCACCAGATGTAACCAAACGAAATGTAAACTTTGCCAATGGACTTTGTCCAACCTTGCGTCATTAGACTGGAGGCGTCACACCCTGCGTCATTTTAAAACGGAGTGCGTCACACCCTGCGTCATTATATACTGGAGTGCGTCACACTCTGCGTCATTATATACTGGAGTGCGTCACACCCTGCGTCATTATATACTGGAGTGCGTCACATTCTGCGTCATTATGTACTGGAGTGCGATCAAATTAATGAATTTAGAGAACTCAGAAATATTCAAGAAATGGCAAAGTATTTTATCCACAGTGGTATATTACAGACCATTCTGGAGAAATAGCCTGACTTTGCTAGCTGTAAATAAAGCATTACCACGTGTGTGTGTGTGTGTGTGTGTGTTTCAATTAACATTTGCACTAATAACTCATTACAACTGTGATCGGGTGTGGGCGTGTCAATGACTCATGATTGTAACCATGTACAGACGTGTAGATGATTCATTACCTTTGTAACTTGTTCAGCTATCATAACTTTGAGGTACAGTCCTTGGACCCATTATGTACCTGTGTAATGTTGAGGTACAGTCCCTGGACCAATTATGTACCTGTGTAATGTTGAGGTACAGTCCCTGGACCCATTATCTACCTGTGTAATGTTGAGGTACAGTCCCTGGACCAATTATGTACCTGTGTAATGTTGAGGTACAGTCCCTGGACCCATTATGTACCTGTGTAATGTTGAGGTACAGTCCCTGGACCCATTATCTACCTGTGTAATGTTGAGGTACAGTCCCTGTACCCAGCATGTACCTGTGTAATGTTGAGGTACAGTCCTTGGACCCATTATGTACCTGTGTAATGTTGAGGTACAGTCCCTGGCCCCATTATGTACCTGTGTTATGTTGAGGTACAGTCCCTGGACCCATTATCTACCTGTGTAATGTTGAGGTACAGTACTTGGACCCATTATGTACCTGTGTAATGTTGAGGTACAGTCCCTGGACCCATTATGTACCTGTGTAATGTTGAGGTACAGTCCCTGGACCCATTATGTACCTGTGTAATGTTGAGGTACAGTCCCTGGACCCATTATCTACCTGTGTAATGTTGAGGTACAGTCCCTGTACCCAGCATGTACCTGTGTAATGTTGAGGTACAGTCCTTGGACCCATTATGTACCTGTGTAATGTTGAGGTACAGTCCCTGGCCCCATTATGTACCTGTGTTATGTTGAGGTACAGTCCCTGGACCCATTATCTACCTGTGTAATGTTGAGGTACAGTCCTTGGACCCATTATGTACCTGTGTAATGTTGAGGTACAGTCCCTGGACCCATTATGCACCTGTGTAATGTTGAGGTACAGTCCCTGGACCCATTATCTACCTGTGTAATGTTGAGGTACAGTCCCTGTACCCATTATGTACCTGTGTAATGTTGAGGTACAGTCCCTGGACCCATTATGTACCTGTGTAATGTTGAGGTACAGTCCCTGGACCAATTATGTACCTGTGTAATGTTGAGGTACAGTCCCTGGACCCATTATGTTCCTGTGTAATGTTGAGGTACAGTCCCTGGACCCATTATGTACCTGTGTAATGTTGAGGTACAGTCCCTGGACCCATTATGTACCTGTGTAATGTTGAGGTACAGTCCCTGGACCAATTATGTACCTGTGTAATGTTGAGGTACAGTCCCTGGACCCATTATGTACCTGTATAATGTTGAGGTACAGTCCCTGGACCAATTATGTACCTGTGTAATGTTGAGGTACAGTCCCTGGACCCATTATGTACCTCTGTAATGTTGTGGTACAGTCCCTGGATCCATTATGTACCTCTGTAATCTTCAGACCACCACCCACACCATGGGTATGTCGTGCAAAATAGATATTAAACTAAATTTGCAGAAGAAACTAACGACGTTTCGGTCGGACCTGGACTACTGTTACGTCACAACGGTACCTGGAGGGACACAAACGTCGTCACAATTTACTCTCCTAGATCACTGTTAATTGTATTCTTCAGAAATAAATTTATGGGAGAGCGCTAAACCAGTAGTGATCATACAGCTGCTAGGGCATGGGATGTAGTCAGGTTTGAGAGGGACAGCATCTCCAATTCCTTGGATCACAGATAAGATGTAAAATTATAATGTATTTTAAGTGTGCAGTGCGCCGGAAAGCTTCGCCGTATTATGAAAAAAAAATAATCATTACATTAATGGAAATAGAAAAAAAAAATGTTTACGGGATACATTACAAACACAAACATGTGTTTATCAACAACTACTTTCCGTGTTGGTCCTCAGAGAGGAGGCGCAGGAGGCGTTACCCCTCTGAACCGCAACACTGAGGCGCTAGAACAGAAAACTGGCTGAATATGAAAAATGGTATATAACATCGACAGGTTGGCAAGTAAGACCCATGTGCAACGGCTTGGTATCTTTATTCCGAAACGTTTCGCCTACACAGTAGGCTTCTTCAGTCGGGTACGTAAGAGTAAGCAGGAGCAATAGAGACGAGAAGACAATGTAATCAGTCCATCCCTTTGAAGACGTAGTTTCGAGGTAGTCAGTCCCTCAGCCTGGAGAAGAGTTTTGCTCCATAGTCTGAAACAATGTGTAGCTGAAGCAGCAGTATGGAGACTTATATACTGTCAAAGGCGAGGTGCAGTTCACTAGCAGAAGAATGAATGTAACCCATCCCTTCTTATCAACCTGTCAACACTGTATATGATTTTGATATTCACTCTGTCAGACACTGCAACACAATGGTATCTTGGCACAGAAAACACCTTGAATAACTTTTTCAAGTGAGAAGTGATGGGTATGAGAGGGACCTGATCTCTCAATGATTACCTTCGTTCTTCTACTGAACCGCGTCTCACTTTTGACAGGATAAGTCTCCATACTGCTGCTTCAACTTCACATTGTTCCAGACTATGGAGCAAAACTCTTCTCCAGGCTGAGGGACTGACCACCTCAAAACTAAGTCTTCCAGGGCGATGGATTGATTTTATCGTCTTCACATCTTTATTGCTTCTGCTAACTCTTCTGTACTCGACTGAAGAAGCCTACTGTGTAGGCGAAACGTTTCGATATAAAGATACCTAACTGTCGCATGTGTTACTTATCAGAAAATTAGCTGCTACTCTTGGGATCCTTAGTTCCCCTGAAGACAATTTTTCCTAATTCCATCATGAACGTGGATGCGTTCTTACCCCACGAGTCGAGGGTCTCTGAACCTATGGCGACATGTAATGATGAACAAGTTCGGTGTATTTTTTAGAGTTCTGAGACTCCCTGAAGCTGGCAGTCGCCCGTCCTCCATGCCAGCTGTACTGGAGATGGGTGTCAGCCACTATGAATGTTCATGTATACGTCACTCCACAGTTATGATTGTATTTATTTGCAGAGCTAAACGATTCCGTCCCTATCTTGAGGTCATACTTCTTAATGAACTTATGACAGATTTAATGAACGTAGATGTATAGCCGTGGGACAAACCAAGCCTGCCTTACATTTAACAGGGTCGAATGTTCAACAGACATGTGTACAACTAATCCTGGAGATAGCAGGAATATGTACACTAAGTGCCATACGAAGTGGTACATTACCATGGGCGCTAACAAAACCCACAGTAAACCAAAACATCACAAATAGTAAATCCTTTTTCCTATTTGTAAACATTTAGAGTTTGAAATCAAATAAAAATTGACAAAGTTATATTAGTTGGCTCGTGACAGAAGCCAGTGCTATGTTTACACCATTAACACGGGATGTCTTGGCCGGTGGGATTAGTATAAAAATACAATATAATATTTATAAGATGTGACACAGTTTAAGGCCACAGGGAGGAGTGCCTTTAAGGGGAACCCAAGTTCCCCCGTCTTCTAATAACATATTCATTTTTCCACTATAATCTACCTTGTTCATAATTACTATCGCATTTGTTTTGTTTCGTAAGGTGAAGTCCAGGATCTTTCCTTAATTCATGGTATAACTTAAATCTGAAAACCTCTGCAACACAACTGTCCTCAAAAGATTTGTTAAGTTATACCATGAATTAACGAAAGATTGTAGACTTCACCTTACAAAACAGAAAGCAAATGCTATAGTAATTATGGAAAAGGTAAATTATAGTGGAAAAATGAACACGTTATTAGAAGACGGTGGAACTTACGTTCCCCTTAAGTGACTTTCACGGACATGTCATTAAATGATACAGTAGAAGTTCTAGGTATCAAAGTGGAAAAAATGTATCTTAGTAATTATCTCTCCATATAAAGTACCATTAACAACAGTTGAGGAATTCAACCGGATCAGATAAACAGCCGCCTTGAGAACCCTACACCAACTATCCTCCACGGAGATACCAACATACCAAACATGAAACAGAAGATGGAGAGTCTCAGGTTGGTACCAGAGGTCCTCACAGACACGATACCTCAACTCTTACATGCCACAGAAGGTTCTTTTTTCAGATCAATTTTAACTAGTACTGCTTCCTGAAAAGTTTGTTTTGAATAAACACACTACAAGATAACACATTATTGTAAGATAACAATACTGAAAGATAATACTGCAAGATAACAATACTGAAAGATAATACTGCAAGATAACAATACTGAAAGATAATACTGCAAGATAATACTGCAAGATAACAATACTGAAAGATAATACTGCAAGATAATACTGCAAGATAACAATACTGAAAGATAATACTGCAAGATAATACTGCAAGATAACAATACTGAAAGATAATACTGCAAGATAATACTGCAAGATAACAATACTGAAAGATAATACTGCAAGATAATACTGCAAGATAACAATACTGAAAGATAATACTGCAAGATAACAATACTGCAAGATAATACTGCAAGATAACAATACTGAAAGATAATACTGCAAGATAACAATACTGAAAGATAATACTGCAAGATAACAATACTGAAAGATAATACTGCAAGATAACAATACTGCAAGATAATACTGCAAGATAACAATACTGCAAGATAACAATACTGAAAGATAATACTGCAAGATAACAATACTGCAAGATAACAATACTGAAAGATAATACTGCAAGATAACAATACTGAAAGATAATACTGCAAGATAACAATACTGCAAGATAATACTGAAAGATAACAATACTGAAAGATAATACTGCGAGATAACAATACTGAAAGATAATACTGCAAGATAACAATACTGCAAGATAATACTGCAAGATAACAATACGGCAAGATAATACTGCAAGATAACAATACTGAAAGATAATACTGCAAGATAATACTGCAAGATAACAATACTGCAAGATAATACTGCAAGATAACAATACTGAAAGATAATACTGCAAGATAACAATACTGCAAGATAATACTGCAAGATAACAATACTGAAAGATAATACTGCAAAATAACAATACTGCAAATAATACGCAAGATAACAATACTGAAGATAATACTGCAAGATAACAATACTGCAAGATAATACTGCCAAGATAACAAATACTGAAAGATAATACCGCAAATAATACTGCAAGATAAAAATTTACTGAAAGATAATACTGCAAGATAACAATACTGCAAGATAATACTGCGAGATAACAATACTGAAAGATAATACTGCAAGATAACAATACTGCAAGATAATACTGCAAGATAATACTGCAAGATAACACAATACTGCACAACGCACAAGATAACACAACAATAACACTACTTAAATATAACACAACATTTAGACATCCAGAGTGAATATTATTTGATTTAAACAGCATTTGCAACATGGTACAAAACTAAGTTCAAATATCATTACAAAAAGCAATGAAGATAACTGAAATGTCTTAAATGATCGTTCAGTGCATGAGTGAACCTTTGTGAACACTAGTAAACAAGTGACGTCACAAAGGTCCAGTATAGTAGTGGAGCAGGAGCTGCCAGCCGCTGTTATCTTGTAGTAGTGTGTTATCTTGTAGTGTGTTATCTTGTAGTATATCTCGTGTTATCTTGCAGTAGTGTGTTATCTTGCAGTAGTGTGTTATCTTGCAGTATTTTTTATCTTGAGTAGTGTTTTTCTTGAGAAATGTGTATCTTGCAGTATGTGTTATTTTGAGTATGGGGTTTATCTGCAGTATTTTTTATCTTGTGTTTTTTATCGGTAGTGTTTTCTTGAAATGGTTGTTATCTTGAGAGGGGTTTACTTGATATTGTTTATTTTGATAGTGGTTATCTTTATTTGGTTATCTGAGTGGTTTAACTTGAGGGGTTATTTGTTTGGTTATTTGTATGGTTTTTATTTTGTAGGGTTTTATTTGATTTTGGTTTATTTTTAATGGTTTACTTTAGTGGTTTATTTTGGTATTTTGGTTATTTTGTAGTGGGTTATCGTATTTTGGTTTTTTGAGGTGGTTATCTTAGAGTGGTTATCGCATTTGGTTATCTTGGAAAGTGGGGTTATTTTGTAGTGGTCTTCGAGGGGTTTACTTTAGGGGTTTTTATAAAAAAGTGGCGTTATTGTAGTGGTTTACCTTATTTCGTTATCTGAGGGGGTTTTAAAACTGAGTGGTTTATTGAGTGTTATACGTAGTGTTTACTGATTTGGTTATTGTATATTTTTTTATTTTATAGTGGTTTTTGGTATGTTTATACTTTTAGTATGGTTATCTGAGGGTTTTTCTGAGGGGTTTTATACTGATATGGTTTTCTGAGGTTTAATTGGGGTTAATGAATGGTATCTGTAGTGCTTATATTATATGCGTTATATTTAATGGTTTTCTGTTAGTGCGTTATACTGTGGGTGGTTAACTGTAGTGCGTTATACGAGTCGTTATAGATGCGTTATACTGTAGTGTTTTATACTGTAGGGGGTTTAACTGTAGTGGTTTTATATTTATATGCTTATACTGGTAGTGGGTTATACTGTAGTGGCGTTATACGGGTTGGGGTTTATAGAGGTCGTTATACTGTAGGGGTTTTAACTGAAGTGGTTTTTAAGGGGTAGTTTTATCTGAGGGTATTGTGTTTTAACGAGGGGCTTTAAACTTAAGTGCGTTATATTTATATTGGTTAACGTATTCGTTATACTGAAGTGGTTATACTGGTAGTGGTTATTTTGTATTGGTTATATGTTAGTATGTTTAACGTAGTAGGGGTTATACTTGGGGGGGGGTTTTTAAAAAGTGGGTTTTTAACTGTAGTAGGGTTAACTGTATTTGGGGTTAAAACTGTATGCGTTATACTTTTAGAGTGTGTTATACGGGGTAGTGGTTAAACTGAGGTATTGTTATACTAGTAGGGGTTATACTGTAGGGGTTATACTGTAGTAGTGGTTATATTAGTAAGTGGTTATACTTTTAGTAGGGGTTTTTATACTGAAGTGGTTTTATACGTAGGTTTTAAAAAGGGTTATACTGTAGTATGTTAAATACTGTGTGTGTTATACTGTATATGGTTATACTGTATAGTGTGTTTTATTTGTAGTGGTTAACTGAGTAGTGTTTTATCTGAAACAAAAGGGTTTTTTTAACTGAGTTGTTATACTGGAAAATGTTTATACGAGTAGGTTTATTTTTAGTAGTGGTTAAACTGAGTATGGTTATACAGGGGTTTAAAGTAGTGTGTTATACTGTTAGTGGTTATACGTAGTTTTTATACTTATTTTGTTATACGATAGTTGTTTACGGGAAAATTGGTTATCTGTATAGGGGTTTTTATACGTATAGGTGTTATCTGTATTTTTTATATTTTTATACTGTAGTAGGTTTATACTGTATAGTGGAACTGAGTATTTGTTTATACTGTAGTAGGGTTATACTGTATATGTTTAACGTAGTAATTTAAAAAGTAGTAGGTTATCTGAGTAGTTTTATACTGAGTAGGGGTTTATACGTATAGTTTTATACTAAAGTAGTGGTTATCTGTTTTAAGTATTTATACTGTAGTAGTTGTTTCTGAGGGGGTTGTTATACGATAGTTGTTAACTTGTATTTTTAAGTGGTGTTTAACTGTAGTAGTTTTTAACTGTAGTGTTTTATACTGTAGAGTTTTTTACTGAGTATGTGTTAACTGAATTGTTTAACTGAAAGTGTGTTAACTGATATGGTTATACTGTAGTAGTTTTTTCTGAGTAGTGTGTTATACGATAGGTTTATACGGATGTGTTATACGTAGTATTTTTATCTGTAAAATGGTTATACTGTATAGTGTTTACTGAGTATTTTATACTGATATTGTGTTTACTGAGTATTTTGGGTTAAATTGAGAGTTGTTATACTGTATATGGTTTTACTGTAGTATTTTTATACGTAGTGTGTGTTTAAAAACTGATATTGTTATACTTATAGTGGTTATATTTTATATTGTTATACTGAGTAGTGTTTAAATTTTGGTAGTGTGTTATACTGGTAGTGTTTATACTGTATAGTGTGTTATACTGATAGTGGTTTACTGTTAGTTTAAACGGGTATTTTTAAAGGTTGTTTAAACTGAGAGTGTGTTAATTTAGTAGTTTTTATATTTTATTATGGTTATACTGAGAAAGTGTGTTATACTGCAGTAGTGTTTTTAATACTGTAGTAGGTTTTAATACTGAGTATGTGTTATACTGTAGTAGTTTTTATACGTAGTAAAATTTATACGTAGTAGTTGTTATTGTGTATGTTGGTTATATTTATAGTGTTTATACTGAGAGTGTTTTAACGAGTAGTGTGTTATCCAAGAGTGTTTTTAAAAATGGTATTTTTTTATACTTGAAGTGGTGTTATACGTGAAGTGTTATACGTAGAGTGTGTTATCTGTAGTAGTTTTTATACGGTATTTTATGTGTTAAATTTAGTATGTGTTAAACTGAAATTTTTTAAGGTATTTTTTTAAATGTAGTAGTTGTTATACTGAGTATGGTTAACTGAGTAGTTTTATACTGTAGTAGTTTTTTTAACGTGAGTGTTATACTGATATTTGTTTTATACTGAGTATGTTTAAGCAGTAGTTGTTTTACTGGTAGTGTGTTTTTTAATTTTATAGATAGTTTTTATACGTAGTAGTTTTTTATATTTATGGGTTTTGTTTGTTTAACTGAGTAGTGTGTTATACTGAGTAGTGTGTTTACGAGTAGTGTTTATAACTGAGTATTGTTATATTTAGTAGTGGTTAACTGAGTATGTTTTTATACCTTTTTTAAAAAAATTTTTTAAACTGTATGGGTTTTTTGTTATGTTTTTTTTTTTTTTTTTTTTTTTTTTTTTTTTTTTCTGTATAGTGTGTTAACTGAGTAGGTGTTAAAATCCCCGTAGTTTTATACGTAGAAGTTGTTATACTGTAGTAGTGTTTATACGAGTATGTGTTATACTGTAGTATGGTTATACTGTAGTAGTTTTTATACTGTAGTGTGTTATACGTAGAGGGGGTTTTATACGAGTATGTTTTTATTAGTATTGTTAACTGCAGTAGGTGTTAACGAGTATATTTTATACGTGTAGTTTTTTATACTTAGTATGTGTTTCTTAGTGTTTTTTATACTGAGTAGGGGGTTTTTACTGTATAGTGTTTTATACTGTATAGTTGTTATACTGAAGTGTGTTTACTGAGTAGGGTTTATACTCAGAGTGGTTTACTGGAGTATGTTTTATACTGTAGTATGTGTTAACTGTAGTAGTGTATACTGTAGTATGTTTATACTGAGTATGTTTAAACTGTAGAGTGTGTTAACTAAAAAGTAGTGGTTTATACTGTAGTATTGGTTAACTAGTATTTTTTTTATACTTTAGTAGTGTTTTATACTGTAAGGGGTTATACGGGAATTTTTGGGGGGGGGGTTTTTTTTAATACTGAAAGGTAAGTATGTTTTTACTGTAGGGGTTTGTTATACTTATATTGGTTATATGTAGTAGGTGTTATACGTAGTAGTGTGTTATACTGATAGTGGGGTTATACTGTAGTAGGTTTTTATACTGTAGTAGTGTTTTATACTTAGTAGTGGTTTATACTGAGTAGTTGTTAACTGTAGTAGTTGTTAAAATGTAGTAGTTTTTATACTGAGATTGGGTTATACTGTAGTAGTGTGTTATACTGAGAAGGGGTTTTATACGTAGTTGTTAACTGTAGTAGTTTTTACTGTAGAGGGGTTATACTGTATAGTTGTTATACTGTAGTAGTGTTTTATACTGTAGTTTTATTGTGTTTTACTGTAGTAGTGGTTATACTTTAGAGTGTTTATACTAAAGTAGTGGGTTATACGTAGAGTGTGTTATACTGTTATAGGGTTATACTGTATAGGTGTTAACGTAGTAGTATTTTATATTTTATATGTGGTTTATACTGTAGTAGTTGTTATACGTAGAAAAGTATGTTATACTGATTTAGTGTGTTATCTGTAGTATTTATACTGTAGTAGTTGTATCTGTAGTATGGTTTATACGTAGTGTGGTTATCTTAGTAGTGGTTACGTAGTGTTGTTATACTGTATAGTTTAACTTTTAGTTTTTTTTTTTGTTTTAGTTGTTATCTTATTTAGTTTTTTTCTTTGTTTTAAAATTACCTCTTTCTTCCTTCTCACGTTACAGACGTCGAGGTACAATAATTTTATTAAGTTCTAACTATTTCACAGGGAGCAAAAACAAAAGAAAAAATTTTTAGGGTTTTTAATATATGTTCCAAAAACATACAATAATATTGCTTACCACTCGTATTTTACGAGTGCACAATTATATTTAAAAATAACTATGTACAGGCCCTTTTAAGTTTCATTAACAATCAAAAGGATAAAGTTGCTTTTTATTCCCCGGGAGTTTTTTCAGATCCCCGGGTGACTCTTTGATATTTGGTAAAAAAACAGATAAGCCCCCCCCCCCCCCCCGACACCTTAAGAAAAATCAAAGGTTTTCCAAACAATGCACCTTGAGGGTAATGGGTTTGCTACGACTGTAGTGGGGAGGGGAACCTACATAAGTGGGTCACGTAACACTTAGATTTTATTATTATTAATAAAGGGGGGAACGCAAAACCCGGGAGGTTATACACGCCGGGGGGGGGGGGATGGGGAAAGGGCTTTCAGCAAATTCGGGAACTGGGCACAGACCCAAATTTCCCTAAATCAAGGCCCCTCACCAACATCAAGGAACCCTTTCCTTGGGGGGAATATACACTTAGAGGTGAGCGTGTTAACCAACGGGCTGTTACCAAGTGCTAAACATATCTCACCGTTACACCTAACCTAAAAATTTTACTGTGTACAAAATTTTTACATGTTTCCTCGGGGAAACTCATATGGGCCCACAGATAGTTTATACATCAACTTCTTTTTTTTACCTATTAACAAGTAAGTTGCAATATTTTAAAAAAATAGGGCTCTAATAATACAAAGTTGACCAGTGAAACCCTGTAAAGTTTTTTATATGAATAGGGGTTTTTTATACTGTAGTAGTGTGTTATACTGCAGTACTGTGTTATACTGAAGTATGTGTTAAACTGTAGTATTTGGTTTACGAAGAGTGTGTTAACTGTAGAGTGGTTATACTGTAGTAGTGTGTTATACTGAAGTAGTTGTTAACTGCAGTGTGTTTAACTGCAGTAGTGGTTATACTGCATAGTGTTTTTAAACTGAAGTAGGTGTTATACTGCAGATGTGTATACGCAGATGTTTTAACGCAGACGTGTTAAAAACTGCAGTAGGGTGTTAAAATTTGCAGTAGTGTGTTATACTGTAGTAGTTTTTATACTGCGTAGGTTTATACGGGCAGTAGTGTGTTTACTGTAGTAGTGTGTTATACTGTAGTAGTGTGTTATACTGTAGTAGTGTGTTATACTGCAGTAGTGTGTTATACTGTAGTAGTGTGTTATACTGCAGTAGTGTGTTATACTGCAGTAGTGTGTTATACTGCAGTAGTGTGTTATACTGCAGTAGTGTGTTATACTGCAGTAGTGTGTTATACTGCGTACTGTGTTATACTGCAGTACTGTGTTATACTGCAGTAGTGTGTTATACTGCAGTACTGTGTTATACTGCAGTACTGTGTTATACTGCAGTAGTGTGTTATACTGCAGTACTGTGTTATACTGCAGTAGTGTGTTATACTGCAGTAGTGTGTTATACTGCAGTAGTGTGTTATACTGCAGTAGTGTGTTATACTGCAGTACTGTGTTATACTGCAGTAGTGTGTTATACTGCAGTAGTGTGTTATACTGCAGTAGTGTGTTATACTGCAGTACTGTGTTATACTGCAGTAGTGTGTTATACTGCAGTAGTGTGTTATACTGCAGTACTGTGTTATACTGCAGTACTGTGTTATACTGCAGTACTGTGTTATACTGCAGTACTGTGTTATACTGCAGTAGTGTGTTATACTGCAGTAGTGTGTTATACTGCAGTAGTGTGTTATATTGCAAACATCTTGCTGCTTGACGATTTCAATCTAAGACATACAAAATGGAAGAATGTATCAAATGTTACAGTAGAGACAATCCCTGGAGGAGCTCAGATGAAAAGTCACACACACACAAGTAGCTGAATCTGCGCTGGTCTCAGACCGGGCCGCGGGGGGCGCTGAAATATATACTCGACTTATTCTCACAAATGATGAGACCTGATAAGAAACATCAAAAACAATTAATTCAGATCACAATCTAATCAAAGTGAACACTTGTATGCACAGGGATACTGACCAGTAAAATGCATACTGCTACGAGAGTATCTTCATCAAATACAACCTTAACAATAAGAACATCAACTGGGATCCGGTAAACCACGTCCTAAATGAAACATGTTGGGAAGATATCTTAATAACATGGATCCAAACTAGTGCCTTCAAAGGATCAAGTTTCTGGCAGCTGAAGTATGTTCAAGGCATAGTTCCCCTCGGAAAAAAAAGAAGAGAAAAAGTAAACTAGAAATAGAGGCTCCTCCCACTGGAGAAGGAGAAGAATCACTGAGCTTCTCAAGGGGGCTACATTATCTGAAACGCAGAAGCACTGACCAGGAAAGTGGAGAATATTTAGCTTAAATTAAATGATTCCTACAGGATCCAGTAGAGACAGGAGGCGCTAAAAGCAATTAGTGAAATCGAAAGAAACTCAAAATATTCCTTTTCATATGCCAAAAACATGGCATCTAGTATCGGGGTCCTCGCTCACACAAGATGGATCTTACACAGATGACAACGAAGAGTGAGATAGCGAAGTCTCGTTACGACTCGGTGTTTAATGAGCTATTAATCAGTCTAAACATCGACAATCTAAATTATTTTTTCATGAATGAGCCTCGAAACCCTGTCAATGTATGCCAAATTTCTGACATAATCCTAACGTCACTGACTTTGAGAAAGCCATTGACAACATGCCCATGCACTCAGCCCCAGGCCCAGACTCGTGGAACTCTGTGTTCATCAAGAACTGCAAGAAACCCCTTTCATGTGTCTTAAGTATGCTATGGAGTGGGAGCATAGACACGGGTGAAATCCCACAGTAGCTAAATACAACGGATAAACCCATTCCATAAAGGTGGCAGCAAAGGAATAGCTAAGAACTATAGACCAATAGCTCTAACATCCCACACCATAAAAAATCATCGCGTTCTAAGAAGCAGGACTGTAAATCACTTGAATTCCCAACAACTGCACAATCCAGGGCAGCACAGGTTTCGAGCAGGTCCATCCTGCCTCTAGCAACTACTAGACCACTATGATATTGTCTTGGATGCACTGGAAGACAAATAGAAAGCAGATACACAAATAACCCGCACATAAAAGAGAAGCTTACGACGACGTTTCGGTCCGACTTGGACCATTTCCAAGTCGGACCGAAACGTCGTCATAAGCTTCTCTCTTTTATGTGCGGGTTATTTGTGTATCGTTCCAGTCACGGTATTGTGCTTTTTTTGTTATTTAGAAAGCAGATGTAATATACACAGATTTTGCAAAAGCCTTTGACACGTGCGATCATGGTATAATAGCGCACAAAAACACACGCTAAAGGAATAACTGACAAAATAGGCAGATGGATCTACAACTTTCTAACCAATCGAACAGAGTTTAGTCGGAAGCTGCCACAATGAAAAGCGCTGTTCCACAAGGCACAGCACTCCCACCTATCCTGTTGCTCATCTTCATATCAGAGATAAACCATAGCACCGTGTCAACCTTTGCAGACGATACTAGAATCTGAATGAGACTATCACCCATTGAGGAAACGGTAAACCTCCAAGCAGATATAAACCAAATTTTCCAATAGGTAACGAAAAAAAAATGATATTCCATGAGGACAAGTTTCAACTGAGTATACTACAAACTCTAACCACACAACAGTGCAGAGAACTACATATCTGGAGTTTATCTGGAGAGAGTTCCGGGGTTCAACGCCCCCGCGGCCCGGTCTGTGACCAGGCCTCCTTAGGTCAGTGTCCCAGGATGCGACCCACACCAGTCGACTAACACCCAGGTACCCATTTTACTGATGGGGAACATAGACAACAGGTGGAAAGAAACACGTCCAATGTTTCTACTCTGGCTGGGAATCGAACCCAGGCCCTCACCGTGTGAAGCGAGAGCGTTAACCACCAGGCCACCAGAGCCTGGAAGTCTTAATGTCAGAGCATCTCACTTCAAGGGGAACAACAGTGTCACTATCACATCTGCGAGGAAAACGATAGGATGGATAATGAGAACCTTCAAAACAAGGGATGCCAACCCAATGATTCTTTTTAAATCACTTTTCTCTCTAGACTGGAATACTGTTGTACATTAATATCTCCATTCAAGGCAGGTGAAATCGCAGATCTACAGAATGTACAGAGAACGTTTATTGCACATACAAGTTTTGTCAAACACCTTAATTACTGGGAACGATCTAAGTCACTTGACCTGTACTTGCTGGAGCACAGGCGAGGGATACATCATAATCCACGCCTGGAATATCTTAAGAGGGACTGCTCCCAAATCTGCACAGAGAAATCACTCCCTAAGAAAGCAAAAGACTTGGTGGGCTGTGCAACATACTCGCAATGAAAAGTAGGGGCGCCACTGGTACATTAAGAGAAAACAGTGTCCGGGGCCCAAGACTGTTCAACAGCCTCCCACCAGCCATAAGGGGAATTACCAATAGGCCCCTGGCTGCCTTCAAGAGGGAGCTGGAGAGATACCTAAAGTCAGTACCCTATCAGCCGGGTTGTGGTTCGTATGTTGGACTACGTGTGACCAGCAGTAACAATCTGGTTGATCAGCCAATGATCCACCGGGAGGCCTGGTCAAGGACTGGGCCGCGGGGGCGTTGACCCCCAGAACTCCCTCCAGGGAGTGTTATCTTGTATTAATGTGTTATCTTGAAGCAGTGTGTTATCTTGCAGCAGTGAGTTCTCCCGCAGTAGCGTGTTATCCTGCAGCAGTGTGTTATCCTGCAGCAGTGTTATCCTGCAGCAGTGTGTTATCCTGCAGCAGTGTTATCCTGCAGCAGTGTGTTATCCTGCAGCAGTGTGTTATCTTGCAGCAGTGAGTTCTCCCGCAGTAGCGTGTTATCCTGCAGCAGTGTGTTATCCTGCAGCAGTGTTATCCTGCAGCAGTGTGTTACCCTGCAGCAGTGTTATCCTGCAGCAGTGTGTTATCCTGCAGCAGTGTGTTATCCTGCAGCAGTGTGTTATCCTGCAGCAGTGAGTTCTCCCGCAGTAGCGTGTTATCCTGCAGCAGTGTGTTATCCTGCAGCAGTGTTATCCTGCAGCAGTGTGTTATGCTGCAGCAGTGTGTTATCCTGCAGCAGTGTGTTATCCTGCAGCAGTTGTTCTCCCGCAGTAGCGTGTTATCCTGCAGCAGTGTGTTATCCTGCAGCAGTGTGTTATCCTGCAGCAGTGTTATCCTGCAGCAGTGTTATCCTGCAGCAGTGTTATCCTGCAGCAGTGTTATCCTGCAGCAGTGTTATGCTGCAGCAGTGTGTTATCCTGCAGCAGTGTGTTATCCTGCAGCAGTGTGTTATCCTGCAGCAGTGAGTTCTCCCGCAGTAGCGTGTTATCCTGCAGCAGTGTTATCCTGCAGCAGTGTGTTATCCTGCAGCAGTGTTATCCTGCAGCAGTGTTATCCTGCAGCAGTGTTATCCTGCAGCAGTGTTATCCTGCAGCAGTGTTATCCTGCAGCAGTGTTATCCTGCAGCAGTGTGTTATCCTGCAGCAGTGAGTTCTCCCGCAGTAGCGTGTTATCCTGCAGCAGTGTGTTATCCTGCAGCAGTGTTCTCCCGCAGTAGCGTGTTATCCTGCAGCAGTGTGTTATCCTGTAGCAGTGTTATCCTGCAGCAGTGTGTTATCCTGCAGCAGTATGTTATCCTGCAGCAGTGTTATCCTGCAGTAGCGTGTTATCCTGCAGCAGTGTGTTATCCTGCAGCAGTGTTATCCTGCAGCAGTGTGTTATCCTGCAGCAGTGTTATCCTGCAGCAGTGTGTTATCCTGCAGCAGTGTGTTATCCTGCAGCAGTGTTATCCCGCAGTAGTGAGTTCTCCCGCAGTAGCGTGTTATCCTGCAGCAGTGTGTTATCCTGCAGCAGTGTGTTATCCTGCAGCAGTATGTTATCCTGCAGCAGTGAGTTCTCCCGCAGTAGCGTGTTATCCTGCAGCAGTGTGTTATCCTGCAGCAGTGTTATCCTGCAGCAGTGTTATCCTGCAGCAGTGTGTTATCCTGCAGCAGTGTGTTATCCTGCAGCAGTATGTTATCCTGCAGCAGTGTTATCCTGCAGTAGCGTGTTATCCTGCAGCAGTGTTATCCTGCAGTAGCGTGTTATCCTGCAGCAGTATGTTATCCTGCAGCAGTATGTTATCCTGCAGCAGTATGTTATCCTGCAGTAGTATGTTATCCTGCAGCAGTGTTATCCTGCAGTAGCGTGTTATCCTGCAGCAGTGTTATCCTGCAGCAGTGTTATCCTGCAGTAGCGTGTTATCCTGCAGCAGTGTTATCCTGCAGCAGTGTTATCCTGCAGCAGTGTTATCCTGCAGTAGCGTGTTATCCTGCAGCAGTGTTATCCTGCAGTAGCGTGTTATCCTGCAGCAGCGTGTTATCCTGCAGCAGTGTTATCCTGCAGTGTTATCCTGCAGCAGTGTTATCCTGCAGTAGCGTGTTATCCTGCAGCAGTGTTATCCTGCAGCAGTGTTATCCTGCAGCAGTGTTATCCTGCAGTAGCGTGTTATCCTGCAGCAGTGTTATCCTGCAGCAGTGTTATCCTGCAGCAGTGTTATCCTGCAGCAGTGTTATCCTGCAGCAGTGTTATCCTGCAGCAGTGTTATCCTGTAGTAGCGTGTTATCCTGCAGCAGTGTTATCCTGCAGCAGTGTTATCCTGCAGCAGTGTTATCCTGCAGCAGTGTTATCCTGCAGTAGCGTGTTATCCTGCAGCAGTGTTATCCTGCAGCAGTGTTATCCTGCAGCAGTGTTATCCTGCAGCAGTGTTATCCTGCAGCAGTGTTATCCTGCAGCAGTGTTATCCTGCAGCAGTGTTATCCTGCAGCAGTGTTATCCTGCAGTAGCGTGTTATCCTGCAGCAGTGTTATCCTGCAGCAGTGTTATCCTGCAGCAGTGTTATCCTGCAGTAGCGTGTTATCCTGCAGCAGTGTTATCCTGCAGCAGTGTTATCCTGCAGTAGTGTTATCCTGCAGCAGTGTTATCCTGCAGCGGTGTTATCCTGCAGCAGTGTTATCCTGCAGCGGTGTTATCCTGCAGCAGTGTTATCCTGCAGCAGTGTTATCCTGCAGCAGTGTTATCCTGCAGCAGTGTTTCCTGCAGCAGTGTTATCCTGCAGCAGTGTTATCCTGCAGCGGTGTTATCCTGCAGCGGTGTTATCCTGCAGCAGTGTTATCCTGCAGCAGTGTTATCCTGCAGCAGTGTTATCCTGCAGCAGTGTTATCCTGCAGCAGTGTTATCCTGCAGCAGTGTTATCCTGCAGCGGTGTTATCCTGCAGCGGTGTTATCCTGCAGCAGTGTTATCCTGCAGCAGTGTTATCCTGCAGCGGTGTTATCCTGCAGCGGTGTTATCCTGCAGCAGTTATCCTGCAGCAGTGTTATCCTGCAGCAGTGTTATCCTGCAGCAGTGTTATCCTGCAGCAGTGTGTTATCCTGCAGCAGTGTTATCCTGCAGCAGTGTTATCCTGCAGCAGTGTTATCCTGCAGCAGTGTTATCCTGCAGCAGTGTTATCCTGCAGCAGTGTTATCCTGCAGCAGTGTTATCCTGCAGCAGTGTTATCCTGCAGCAGTGTGTTATCCTGCAGCAGTGTTATCCTGCAGCAGTGTTATCCTGCAGCAGTGTTATCCTGCAGCAGTGTTATCCTGCAGCAGTGTTATCCTGCAGCAGTGTTATCCTGCAGCAGTGTTATCCTGCAGCAGTGTTATCCTGCAGCAGTGTTATCCTGCAGTAGTGTTATCCTGCAGCAGTGTTATCCTGCAGCAGTGTTATCCTGCAGCAGTGTTATCCTGCAGCAGTGTTATCCTGCAGCAGTGTTATTCCTGCAGCAGTGTTATCCTGCAGCAGTGTTATCCTGCAGTAGTGTTATCCTGCAGCAGTGTTATCCTGCAGCAGTGTTATCCTGCAGCAGTGTTATCCTGCAGCAGTGTTATCCTGCAGCAGTGTTATCCTGCAGCAGTGTTATCCTGCAGCAGTGTTATCCTGCAGTAGTGTTATCCTGCAGCAGTGTTATCCTGCAGCAGTGTATCTCCTGCAGCAGTGTTATCCTGCAGCAGTGTTATCCTGCAGCAGTGTTATCCTGCATGTAGTGTTATCCTGCAGCAGTGTTATCACGCAGCAGTGTTATCCTGCAGCAGTGTTATCCTGCAGCAGTGTTATCACGCAGCAGTGTTATCCTGCAGCAGTGTTATCCTGCAGCAGTGTTATCCTGCAGCAGTGTTATCACGCAGCAGTGTTATCCTGCAGCAGTGTTATCACGCAGCAGTGTTATCCTGCAGCAGTGTTATCCTGCAGTAGTGTTATCCTGCAGCAGTGTTATCCTGCAGCAGTGTTATCCTGCAGCAGTGTTATCCTGCAGCAGTGTTATCCTGCAGCAGTGTTATCCTGCAGCAGTGTTATCACGCAGCAGTGTTATCCTGCAGCAGTGTTATCCTGCAGCAGTGTTATCCTGCAGCAGTGTTATCCTGCAGCAGTGTTATCCTGCAGTAGTGTTATCCTGCAGCAGTGTTATCCTGCAGCAGTGTTATCCTGCAGCAGTGTTATCCTGCAGCAGTGTTATCCTGCAGCTATGTGTTATCCTGCAGCAGTGTTATCCTGCAGCAGTGTTATCCTGCAGCAGTGTTATCCTGCAGCAGTGTTATCACGCAGCAGTGTTATCCTGCAGCAGTGTTATCCTGCAGCAGTTGTTTATCCTGCAGCAGTGTTATCCTGCAGCAGTGTTGTCCTGCAGTAGCGGTTATCCTGCAGCAGTGTTATCCTTGCAGCAGTGTTATCCTGCAGCAGTGTGATCCTGCAGCAGTGTTATCCTGCAGTAGCGTGTTATCCTGCAGCAGTGTTATCCTGCAGCAGTGTTATCCTGCAGCAGTGTTATCCTGCAGCAGTGTTATCCTGCAGCAGTGTTATCCTGCAGCAGTGTTATCCTGCAGCAGTGTTATCCTGCAGCAGTGTTATCCTGTAGCAGTGTTATCCTGCAGCAGTGTTATCCTGCAGCAGTGTTATCCTGCAGTAGCGTGTTATCCTGCAGCAGTGTTATCCTGCAGCAGTGTATACCTGCAGCAGTGTTATCCTGCAGCAGTGTTATCCTGCAGTAGCGTGTTATCCTGCAGCAGTGTTATCCTGCAGCAGTGTTATCATGCAGCAGTGTTATCCTGCAGCAGTGTTATCCTGCAGTAGCGTGTTATCCTGCAGCAGTGTTATCCTGCAGTAGCGTGTTATCCTGCAGCAGTGTTATCCTGCAGCAGTGTTATCCTGCAGCAGTGTTATCCTGCAGCAGTGTTATCCTGCAGCAGTGTTATCCTGCAGCAGTGTTATCCTGCAGCAGTGTTATCCTGCAGTTATCTCGTACAACACTTAAAGGTTTTATTAGTATGCAATTATAATTAGTGATTATATTTATCCACTTCAATAAGACCAGGAACCAGTACATCACCTGCCAGGTCACCATCACTCACCTGCCAAGGACGTTTCTGGGGCTCAATGTCCCCCTCAACTCGGTCCCAGACCTCGCCTCCCGGTGAATCAAGGTCTTTATCATACCAGACTGTTACCGCTGGCCGCAAGCTGTCCAGTGTACGAAACAGCCTAGTTGTCAGAGTGGACAGCCAGAGGTTTGTTGGTACTTGTCTTTATGCAAGAAGGGATGACCTCATTCTCCTCCTGTTCTTCAAGATTCTCCTTTGTATGGACTGATGAAGCCACTGTGTGGCGAAACGTTTCCTCAATAAAGATACCCAAGAGTTGCACATGTGTCTAATTTATTAAGAAGGGATGACGTTGAAGAGTCTGGGACCTCTGACGCTTATCGAGTTCTCTTAATGTACTCGTCACGTCCCTGCTTTTTAGTGGAGGCATTTTGTGCCGTGTGTCAACCCTCTTGTTTTGATACAGAGTGATTTTAGTGTTCAGGTTTGGGAACAGTCCCTCCAGAATTTTCCGGGTGAAAATTATATACCTTTCCCGGCTATGTTCCAAGTAATACATCTGTAGAGACTTCAAAGATTCTTAACAGTTCAGATGACGGAGTGTAACCGAGCAGTGAAGGTTGTCTGTATGTTCTTTTTTTTTAGTTCAGCAATTGTACCTCCGTTAAGGGGACCGTTGGCATACTGCAAAGAACAAGCAACTTAAAGAGTATCATCACTGACTCGCCATCTTTTGTCTTGAAAGTTCTAATTATCCAGCCTATCATCTTCCTTGCAGTAGCAATAACAACACTTGTGATCCTTGAATGGGAGATCTTCTGACATCATTACACATAAGTCTCGCACATACAACTGTCACCCTACTGAATGATCTGAGTGTCCTGTATTCCATTAGTCTTTATTTCCTCCTCTCTTCCTCAGCGGAGCAACTGGAACTTGTCCCACTGGCAGACTTGATTTATATCCGCCTGAAGATTCGATACATCT
Source organism: Cherax quadricarinatus (assembly GCF_026875155.1). Taxonomy (NCBI): domain Eukaryota; kingdom Metazoa; phylum Arthropoda; class Malacostraca; order Decapoda; family Parastacidae; genus Cherax; species Cherax quadricarinatus. The sequence continues at coordinate 22,641,444 of NC_069456.1, read as the reverse complement.
TCGATGGATGCCACTCTCAAAGACTCTGACGTCAATATCAAAGGATGTTATGGTTTTAAGATTTATGTTCTTGTCAATGTCGGATATAAGAATGAAAAGCATAAGTGGGGCGAGTACTGTACCTTAACTAAGAGAACTCTTCACTGTTGAAGCCTCTGGCATCACTCTCTTTACTACTAGTCTCTGGGTTCTATTTGTCAAGACGTTAAATATCTATCTGCTTACTTTTTAGTTAATCCTTTTGTACGCATCTTGTGCGCAGTCACACAATGGCTGCACTTTTTCCACGATTTTGTAAAATCAGTGTAGAGTGCATCAGCATTTAGCTTGTCTTCAAGAGCATCCAGGACCACATCATAATGATTTAATAATCGTGAAAGACAGGAGCGATGTTCCCTAAACCCACGCTGTTCTGGATTGTGCAACTGTTGTGATTCCATGTGATTGGCAATCTTGCTTCTTAGGACGCGTTCAAAGTTTCTGATTGCGTGTGAAGTTAGGGCAATTGGTCTTCAGTTTTCACAACTGCTTTACTATCATCTTTGTGAGGCGGGGTAATATCAGTGGTTTTCAAGGACCGTGGGATGATGCCTGTGTCCAGGTTCCTTCTCCACAAAATACAAAAGGTTGACAGAATTGTCTCTCTCAATTTTTGATGAGTATAAAATTCCACGAGTCTGGGCCTGGAGCAGAATGCATGGTCATGCTGTCAATGACTTATTATCAACTTGGAAGAGTTACATCGAAAACTGTGGAGATGTTAGCAGCGTTTTGAATTCATTCATGAAAAATTCGTTTGGGTCTTCGATCTGTAGACTGATGATGAGTGGTTTACGGAACACAGTCGTATTTTGACTTCATAATCTCACTCATGTCATCTGTGCATGTTTCATCTCCTTTTAAGTAAAGGCTCTCTATTTGTCCACTGGCTGAGGGAATTCCCGAGAAAATGAAATGTACGTTACGTTACTCTAAGTTTTACTTAGTTGGTCATCCGAGTGAGGAGAAAAATCAGGATAGACTTCCTCTAACCCGACACTGACAAAATGGCATCTTTTGTCGTGGCTCGCAACAGAATTTTTGTCTCCAGTATTTAGTTATATGGGGAAGTGAAATAGCAATATCTTACTTATAATTAAATATTTATTTCAACGATAATTTAAAAAGATATTAAGGATATTACACATCCCTGTGGAAGTTGCTTCGTGGTTTTGACACAATCCATAATTAACGCTTTTAAGGCCGTGATTCCTTAGTACAGATGATAAACAAATATGCACTATGAATAGGCACCAACATTCAATGGTTACTGTAGCAAGAATAGTAAATTACTCTGCTTTGAAAATTGTCGACTGAGCCTTATGACCAATTTCTGTTCAATGAAAGATTGTGTCTGATATTTCAGGTTAACCTGTCAAGTTTTGTACAACAAAATGGCGGCGAGAGTTGTGAAGTTTACAGCCTATTCCGAGTCGTCATTGTACAGTAAAAAGCACATGTGTAACAGATCATCCTTAGAGTAAACTTCAGGTACTGACAATGTGCGGAAGAGCATACAGGAAGCCGCACTGATCACGAGTGATACAGTTAACAAGAGATTTAGGGTAACAGATGACTGTCATTTGAACAGTGTTACAAGAATTACTTATTAAAGAAAAAAATTACCAGAAAAAAGTTTCTGTTAGAGTAAATATTCACTTCAGTGCAACATTTGATCAAGAAGCACTTCCGGTCAAGTGATCAGTGTGAAGCTTGCAATCACAGTTGTGTAATCTTTGATTTTGTGAAGCACAAAATAGTCAATAAAACTGATCGCATTTCAGACACGGACAGAACTGAAAAACTTTTGGACTTAAGTGTATTCGTGGAAGATGAAGTTTACACCAGAACTACCTGGAGTTTACCTGGAGGGTATTCCGGGGATCAACGCCCCCGCGGCCCGGTCCACGACCAGACCTCCCGGTGGATCAGGGCCTGATCAACCAGGCTGTCACTGCTGGCCGCACGTAGTCCAATGTGCAAACCACAGTCCGGCTGATCTGTCACCGACTTGAAGTATCTGTCCAGCTCCCTCTTGAAAGCAGCCAGGGGCCTATTGGTAATTCCCCTCATGCATGCTGGGAGGCTGTTGAACAGTCTTGGGCCCCGGACACTTATTATGTTTTCTCTTAGTGTACCATTGACGCCCCTACTTATCATTGGAGTATTTTGCACCGCCTTCCCAGTCTTTTGCTTTCGTAGGGAGTGATTTCTGTGTGCAGATTAGGGGACATTCCTTCTAGGATTTTCCAAGTGTAGATTATAATACATCTCTCTTACCTACGTTCCAATGATTTAAAAAGGATCATTGGCTTGGCATCTCTTGTTCTGAACGTTCTCAATATCCATCTTATCATTTTCTTCGCAGTTGTGATCGTGGCACTGTTGTGATTCTTGAAAGTGAGATTCTCAGACATTACCACTCCCAGGTCCCTCACATTATTTTTCACTCTATATGATTAGAGTTTGTAGTATACTCAGTTCTAATTATCTCCTCCAGTTTTCCATAACGAAGTAGTTGAAATTTGTCTTCAATGAACATACTGTTTTCCGTTTCCCATTGGACAACTTGGTTTATATCTTCTTGGAGGTTAACTGTATCCTGAATGGCTGACAGTCTCGTGCAGATCCTGGTATCGTCTGCAAAGGATGACACGTTGGTGTGGAATACATCTCTATGTCTGATATGAGGAAGAGGAACAGGATAGGGGCGAGTACCGTGCCTATTGGAACAAAGCTTTTCACAATGGCAGTTTCCGATTTAACTCTATTTACCACTACTCTTTGTGTTCGATTGGTTACAAAGTTGTAGATCCATCTGCCCACTTTGCCAGTTATCCCTTCAGCGCGCACTTTATGCTCTATTACATCATGATCACACTTGTCAAAGACTTTTGCAAAGTCTGTGTATATTACATCTGCATTTCGTTTTTCTTCCAGTGCATCCAAGACCATATCATAGTGATCCAGTAGTTGTGAGAGACAGGAGCGACTTGCCCTGAACCCATGTTGCCCTGGATTGTGAAGTTTTTGGGAATCCAAGTGATTTGCAATCGTCAATCTTAGTACTCTTTCAAAGATTTTATGTGGGACGTTAGAGCTATTGGTTTATAGTTCTTGGCTATTACTTTGCTGCCACCTTTATGGAGTGGGGTTCTATCAGTCGTTTTTAGTGACGAATTTCACCCATGTCCATGCTCCTTCTCCATAGTATACTTAGGGCACACGAAAGGGGGTTTCTTGCAGTTCTTAATGAACACAGAGTTCCACGGCTTACAGGACATATATTCAGTATTTGGAGGCAGACTTATATTCTCATAAAACCTGTATGAGCTGATGTTTCTTTATGTACTTGCAAGCACTGCAACGTACAAGCACTGTAACGTACAAAAATAATGAATCCATCATTGAAGATACAGATTACAGAGGTACATAATGGGCCCAGTCCCTGGACCCATTATGTACCTCTGTAATCTTTTGACTACTGCCCACAGGACGGGCATGGGGTGACTACTGCCCACAGGACGGGCATGGGGTGACTACTGCCCACAGGACGGGCATGGGGTGACTACTGTCCACAGGACGGGCATGGGGTGACTACTGCCCACAGGACGGGCATGGGGTGACTACTGTCCACAGGACGGGCATGGGGTGACTACTGCCCACAGGACGGGCATGGGGTGACTACTGCCAACAGGACGGGTATGGGGTGACTACTGCCCACAGGACGGGTATGGGGTGACTACTGCCCACAGGACGGGTATGGGGTGACTACTGCCCACAGGACGGGCATGGGGTGACTACTGCCCACAGGACGGGCATGGGGTGACTACTGTCCACAGGACGGGCATGGGTGACTACTGCCCACAGGACGGGCATGGGGTGACTACTGCCCACAGGACGGGCATGGGGTGACTACTGCCAACAGGACGGCAGGGGGTGACTACTGCCCACAGGACGGGTATGGGTGACTACTGTCCACAGGACGGGCATGGGGTGACTACTGCCCACAGGACGGGCATGGGGTGACTACTGCCCACAGGACGGGCATGGGGTGACTACTGCCCACAGGACGGGCATGGGGTGACTACTGCCCACAGGACGGGCATGGGGTGACTACTGTCCACAGGACGGGTATGGGGTGACTACTGTCCACAGGACGGGCAGGGGGTGACTACTGCCCACAGGACGGGCATGGGGTGACTACTGCCCACAGGACGGGCAGGGGTGACTACTGCCAACAGGACGGGCATGGGTGACTACTGCCCACAGGACGGGTATGGGTGACTACTGTCCACAGGACGGGCATGGGGTGACTACTGCCCACAGGACGGGTATGGGGTGACTACTGTCCACAGGACGGGCATGGGTGACTACTGTCCACAGGACGGGCATGGGTGACTACTGCCCACAGGACGGGCATGGGGTGACTACTGCCCACAGACGGGCATGGGGTGACTACTGCCTACAGGACGGGTATGGGGTGACTACTGTCCACAGGACGGGCATGGGGTGACTACTGCCCACAGGACGGGTATGGGGTGACTACTGTCCACAGGACGGGCATGGGGTGACTACTGTCCACAGGACGGGCATGGGGTGACTACTGCCCACAGGACGGGTATGGGGTGACTACTGCCCACAGGACGGGCATGGGGTGACTACTGCCCACAGGACGGGCATGGGGTGACTACTGCCCACAGGACGGGTATGGGGTGACTACTGTCCACAGGACGGGCATGGGGTGACTACTGCCCACAGGACGGGTATGGGTGACTACTGCCCACAGGACGGGCATGGGGTGACTACTGCCCACAGGACGGGCATGGGGTGACTACTGCCCACAGGACGGGTATGGGGTGACTACTGTCCACAGGACGGGCATGGGGTGACTACTGCCCACAGGACGGGTATGGGGTGACTACTGTCCACAGGACGGGCATGGGGTGACTACTGTCCACAGGACGGGCATGGGGTGACTACTGCCCACAGGACGGGTATGGGGTGACTACTGCCCACAGGACGGGCATGGGTGACTACTGCCCACAGGACGGGCATGGGGTGACTACTGTCCACAGGACGGGCATGGGGTGACTACTGCCCACAGGACGGGTATGGGGTGACTACTACCCACAGGACGGGCATGGGGTGACTACTGCCCACAGGACGGGTATGGGGTGACTACTGCCCACAGGACGGGCATGGGGTGACTACTGCCCACAGGACGGGCATGGGGTGACTACTGCCCACAGGACGGGCATGGGGTGACTACTGCCCACAGGACGGGCATGGGGTGACTACTGCCCACAGAACGGGCATGGGATGACTACTGCCCACAGGACGGGCATGGGGTGACTACTGCCCACAGAACGGGCATGGGGTGACTACTGCCCACAGGACGGGCATGGGGTGACTACTGCCCACAGGACGGGCATGGGGTGACTACTGCCCACAGGACGGGCATGGGGTGACTACTGCCCACAGGACGGGCATGGGGTGACTACTGCCCACAGGACGGGCATGGGGTGACTACTGTCCACAGGACGGGCATGGGGTGACTACTGTCCACAGGACGGGCATGGGGTGACTACTGCCCACAGGACGGGCATGGGGTGACTACTGCCCACAGGACGGGCATGGGGTGACTACTGCCCACAGGACGGGCATGGGGTTTGACTACTGCCCACAGGACGGGCATGGGGTGACTACTGCCCACAGGACGGGCATGGGGTGACTACTGCCCACGGGAGGGGCATTGGGTGACTACTGCCCACAGGACGGGCATGGGGTGACTACTGCCCACAGGACGGGCATGGGGTGACTACTGCCCACAGGACGGGCATGGGGTGACTACTGCCCACAGGACGGGCATGGGGTGACTACTGCCCACAGGACGGGCATGGGGTGACTACTGCCCACAGGACGGGCATGAGGTGACTACTGCCCACAGGACGGGCATGAGGTGACTACTGCCCACAGGACGGGCATGGGGTTACTGCCCACAGGACGGGCATGGGGTGACTACTGCCCACAGGACGGGCATGGGGTGACTACTGCCCACAGGATGGGCATGGGGTGACTACTGCCCACAGGATGGGCATGGGGTGACTACTGCCCACAGGATGGGCATGGGGTGACTACTGCCCACAGGAAGGGCATGGGGTGACTACTGCCCACAGGATGGGCATGGGGTGACTACTGCCCACAGGATGGGCATGGGGTGACTACTGCCCACATGATGGGCATGGGGTGACTACTGCCCACAGGATGGGCATGGGGTGACTACTGCCCACAGGATGGGCATGGGGTGACTACTGCCCACAGGATGGGCATGGGGTGACTACTGCCCACAGGATGGGCATGGGGTGACTACTGCCCACAGGATGGGCATGGGGTGACTACTGCCCACAGGATGGGCATGGGTGACTACTGCCCACAGGATGGGCATGGGGTGACTACTGCCCACAGGATGGGCATGGGGTGACTACTGCCCACAGGATGGGCATGGGGTGACTACTGCCCACAGGATGGGCATGGGGTGACTACTGCCCACAGGATGGGCATGGGATGACTACTGCCCACAGGATGGGCATGGGGTGACTACTGCCCACAGGATGGGCATGGGGTGACTACTGCCCACAGGATGGGTATGGGGTGACTACTGCCCACAGGATGGGTATGGGGTGACTACTGCCCACAGGATGGATATGGGGTTACTACTGCCCACAGGATGGGTATGGGGTGACTACTGCCCACAGGATGGGTATGGGGTGACTACTGCCCACAGGATGGGTATGGGGTGACTACTGCCCACAGGATGGGTTTAAGGGTGACTACTGCCCACAGGATGGGTATGGGGTGACTACTGCCCACAGGATGGGTATGGGGTGACTACTGCCCACAGGATGGGTATGGGGTGATTACTGCCCACAGGATGGGTAAGGGGTGACTACTGCCCACAGGATGGGTATGGGGTGACTACTGCCCACAGGGTGGGTATGGGGTTACTACTGCCCACAGGATGGGTATGGGGTGACTACTGCCCACAGGAATGGGTAAGGGGTGACTACTGCCCACAGGATGGGTATGGGGTGACTACTGCCCACAGGATGGGTATGGGGTGACTACTGCCCACAGGATGGGTAAGGGGTGACTACTGCCCACAGGATGGGTATGGGGTGACTACTGCCCATAGGATGGGTATGGGGTTACTACTGCCCACAGGATGGATAAGGGGTGACTACTGCCCACTGGATGGGTATGGGGTGACTACTGCCCACAGGATGGGTATGGGGTTACTACTGCCCACAGGATGGGTATGGGGTGACTACTGCCCACAGGATGGGTAAGGGGTGACTACTGCCCACAGGATGGTTATGGGGTGACTACTGCCCACAGGATGGGTATGGGGTGACTACTGCCCACAGGATGGATATGGTTTTACTACTGCCCACAGGATGGGTATGGGGTGACTACTGCCCACAGGAAGGGTATGGGGTGACTACTGCCCACAGGATGGGTAAGGGGTGACTACTGCCCACAGGATGGGTATGGGTGACTACTGCCCACAGATGGGTATGGGGTGACTACTGCCCACAGGATGGGTATGGGGTGACTACTTCCCACAGGATGGGTATGGGGTGACTACTGCCCACAGGATGGGTATGGGGTGACTACTGCCCACAGGATGGGTAAGGGGTGACTACTGCCCACAGGATGGGTATGGGGTGACTACTGCCCACAGGATGGGTATGGGGTGACTACTGCCCACAGGATGGGTATGGGGTGACTACTGCCCACAGGATGGGTAAGGGGTTACTACTGCCCACAGGATGGGTATGGGGTGACTACTGCCCACAGGATGGGTAAGGGGTTACTACTGCCCACAGGATGGGTATGGGGTGACTACTGCCCACAGGATGGGTAAGGGGTGCATAATAAACATATTAATCTAACATTACTTGAAAACAAAATTTTGGATGAACATAAAAAAATCGAGACTGGTCTGGAAAATGTTGACGAATATGAACTCTTACGTCCGGGACTCTAGCAATAGTTATATTGGATTCAGAAAGCCATGAAAGTAGACCTAATATCAGAAAGTCATGAGGGTAGGACTAGTGTCGGCCATGAAAGCAGGCCTAGTGTCAGCCATGAAAGCAGGTCTAGTGTTAGCCATGAAAGCAGGCCTAGTGTCAGCCATGAAAGCAGGCTTAGTGTCAGCCATGAAAGCAGGCTTAGTGTCAGCCATGAAAGCAGGCCTAGTGTCAGCCATGAAAGCAGGCCTAGTGTCAGCCATGAAAGCAGGTCTAGTGTCAGCCATGAAAGCAGGCCTAGTGTCAGCCATGAAAGCAGGCCTAGTGTCGACCATGAAAGCAGGCCTAGTGTCGACCATGAAAGCAGGCTTAGTGTCAGCCATGAAAGCAGGCCTAGTGTCAGCCATGAAAGCGGGCCCTAGTGTCAGCCATGAAAGCAGGCCTAGTGTCAGCCATGAAAGCAGGCCTAGTGTCAGCCATGAAAGCAGCCTAGTGTCAGCCATGAAAGCAGGCCTAGTGTCAGCCATGAAAGCAGGCTTAGTGTCAGCCATGAAAGCAGGCCTAGTGTCAGCCATGAAAGCAGGCCTAGTGTCAGCCATGAAAGCAGGCCTAGTGTCGACCATGAAAGCAGGCCTAGTGTCGACCATGAAAGCAGGCCTAGTGTCGACCATGAAAGCAGGCCTAGTGTCGACCATGAAAGCAGGCCTAGTGTCGACCATGAAAGCAGGCCTAGTGTCGACCATGAAAGCAGGCCTTGTGTCAGCCATGAAAGCAGGCCTAGTGTCAGCCATGAAAGCAGGCCTAGTGTCAGCCATGAAAGCAGGCCTAGTGTCGACCATGAAAGCAGGCCTAGTGTCGGCCATGAAAGCAGGCCTAGTGTCAGCCATGAAATCAGGCCTAGTGTCGACCATGAAAACAGGCCTAGTGTCAGCCATGAAAGCAGGCCTAGTGTCAGCCATGAAAGCAGGAATAGTGTCGGCCATGAAGGCAGGCTTAGTGTCAGCCATGAAAGCAGGCCTAGTGTCAGCCATGAAAGCAGGCCTAGTGTCGACCATGAAAGCAGGCCTAGTGTTGACCATGAAAGCAGGCCTAGTGTCGATCATGAAAGCAGGCCTAGTGTCGACCATGAAAGCAGGCCTAGTGTCGACCATGAAAGCAGGCCTAGTGTCGACCATGAAAGCAGGCCTAGTGTCGACCATGAAAGCAGGCCTAGTGTCGACCATGAAAGCAGGCCTAGTGTCGACCATGAAAGCAGGCCTAGTGTCGACCATGAAAGCAGGCCTAGTGTCAGCCATGAAAGCAGGCCTAGTGTCAGCCATGAAAGCAGGCCTATGTCAGCCATGAAAGCAGGCCTAGTGTCGACCATGAAAGCAGGCCTAGTGTCGGCCATGAAAGCAGGCCTAGTGTCGGCCATGAAAGCAGGCCTAGTGTCGGCCATGAAATCAGGCCTAGTGTCGACCATGAAAACAGGCCTAGTGTCAGCCATGAAAGCAGGCCTAGTGTCAGCCATGAAAGCAGGAATAGTGTCGGCCATGAAAGCAGGCTTAGTGTCGACCATGAAAGCAGGCGTAGTGTCGACCATGAAAGCAGGCCTAGTGTCAGCCATGAAAGCAAGCCTAGTGTCAGCCATGAAAGCAGGCCTAGTGTCAGCCATGAAAGCAGGCCTAGTGTCAGCCATGAAAGCAGGCCTAGTGTCAGCCATGAAAGCAGGCCTAGTGTCAGCCATGAAAGCAGGCCTAGTGTCAGCCATGAAAGCAGGCCTAGTGTCAGCCATGAAAGAAGGTCTAGTGTCAGCCATGAAAGTAGGCCTAGTGTCAGCCATGAAAGAAGGCCTAGTGTCAGCCATGAAAGAAGGCCTAGTGTCAGCCATGAAAGCTGGCCTAGTGTCAGCCATGAAAGAAGGCCTAGTGTCAGCCATGAAAGCAGGCCTAGTGTCAGCCATGAAAGCAGGCCTAGTGTCAGCCATGAAAGCAGGCCTAGTGTCAGCCATGAAAGCAGGTCTAGTGTCAGCCATGAAAGCAGGCCTAGTGTCAGCCATGAAAGCAGGCCTAGTGTCAGCCATGAAAGCAGGCCTAGTGTCAGCCATGAAAGCAGGTCTAGTGTCAGCCATGAAAGCAGGCCTAGTGTCAGCCATGAAAGCAGGCCTAGTGTCGACCATGAAAGCAGGCCTAGTGTCGACCATGAAAGCAGGCCTAGTGTCGACCATGAAAGCAGGCCTAGTGTCGACCATGAAAGCAGGCCTAGTGTCGACCATGAAAGCAGGCCTAGTGTCGACCATGAAAGCAGGCCTTGTGTCAGCCATGAAAGCAGGCCTAGTGTCAGCCATGAAAGCAGGCCTAGTGTCAGCCATGAAAGCAGGCCTAGTGTCGACCATGAAAGCAGGCCTAGTGTCGGCCATGAAAGCAGGCCTAGTGTCAGCCATGAAATCAGGCCTAGTGTCGACCATGAAAACAGGCCTAGTGTCAGCCATGAAAGCAGGCCTAGTGTCAGCCATGAAAGCAGGAATAGTGTCGGCCATGAAGGCAGGCTTAGTGTCAGCCATGAAAGCAGGCCTAGTGTCAGCCATGAAAGCAGGCCTAGTGTCGACCATGAAAGCAGGCCTAGTGTTGACCATGAAAGCAGGCCTAGTGTCGACCATGAAAGCAGGCCTAGTGTCGACCATGAAAGCAGGCCTAGTGTCGACCATGAAAGCAGGCCTAGTGTCGACCATGAAAGCAGGCCTAGTGTCGACCATGAAAGCAGGCCTAGTGTCGACCATGAAAGCAGGCCTAGTGTCGACCATGAAAGCAGGCCTAGTGTCGACCATGAAAGCAGGCCTAGTGTCAGCCATGAAAGCAGGCCTAGTGTCAGCCATGAAAGCAGGCCTAGTGTCAGCCATGAAAGCAGGCCTAGTGTCGACCATGAAAGCAGGCCTAGTGTCGGCCATGAAAGCAGGCCTAGTGTCGGCCATGAAAGCAGGCCTAGTGTCGGCCATGAAATCAGGCCTAGTGTCGACCATGAAAACAGGCCTAGTGTCAGCCATGAAAGCAGGCCTAGTGTCAGCCAAATGAAAGCAGGAATAGTGTCGGCCATGAAAGCAGGCTTAGTGTCGACCATGAAAGCAGGCGTAGTGTCGACCATGAAAGCAGGCCTAGTGTCAGCCATGAAAGCAAGCCTAGTGTCAGCCATGAAAGCAGGCCTAGTGTCAGCCATGAAAGCAGGCCTAGTGTCAGCCATGAAAGCAGGCCTAGTGTCAGCCATGAAAGCAGGCCTAGTGTCAGCCATGAAAGCAGGCCTAGTGTCAGCCATGAAAGCAGGCCTAGTGTCAGCCATGAAAGAGGTCTAGTGTCAGCCATGAAAGTAGGCCTAGTGTCAGCCATGAAAGAAGGCCTAGTGTCAGCCATGAAAGAAGGCCTAGTGTCAGCCATGAAAGCTGGCCTAGTGTCAGCCATGAAAGAAGGCCTAGTGTCAGCCATGAAAGCAGGCCTAGTGTCAGCCATGAAAGCAGGCCTAGTGTCAGCCATGAAAGCAGGCCTAGTGTCAGCCATGAAAGCAGGTCTAGTGTCAGCCATGAAAGCAGGCCTAGTGTCAGCCATGAAAGCAGGCCTAGTGTCAGCCATGAAAGCAGGCCTAGTGTCAGCCATGAAAGCAGGCCTAGTGTCAGCCATGAAAGCAGGCCTAGTGTCAGCCATGAAAGCAGGCCTAGTATCAGCCATGAAAGCAGGCCTAGTGTCAGAAAGAGAGGTTATGGTGCTTCTTATTAACCTCTCTGGGGATAGGGTTTACTTTTGTAAGTCAAAACAATTAAATCCGTGATGTTTTTAGCAACAAAATAACAGCTGAGAAAATGGCTGGAACCAACTGATGTAGTGATCCATCAAGAAGAATGTCAGCTGAGTTAATACACCAGTCATTATTAGACGCTGACTTTCAACTTAGATTTATTATTATTATTATAATCAAAAAGATTTCAACTTAGAAATCAGTTTTGTGATTCTACTGATTTGAAAACTTCCTGGAATTATGTACCGATACCAAAACTTCTTTTGAGGTTTTTGAAACACCGTTCAATTTTGATGCTAATGAATAATGCATGGAATCATGATAGCGGTGGACTCATTGGTGATGAGAACTCTGGTGTCTCTAAATCTAAAAGCTGACAGGTGTACAGCTAAATATTGGAGCCAAAAATTCTACCATGGTCATGAAGAGATTATATTTTCACACTACAAAGTTAGAGGATGTTTGGCCAGATTTTTTTCATCATTCAAATGATCAACTACGTGAAACTAAACAGTAACTTTGGGTAAATTTTACATACACGACCCCCTACCCTTACTCCTCCTCAACCGATGCATTATATACAAGATGGTTTCACTCTGGATTTTACATAGGAAAAGAAGTATCTGGGATTTCTTCTAATTTCATTTATGACTCTTTGCTCTCTGTCTCTCCTGGACTCTACATGATGCAAGAAGTTTGTGCATGATGTTCTCCATTTCTTTAACCAGAGTTTCTCTTCGTGTTTCACAGAGTCTGCTGCCTTTGAGATCTGTTATCTGTCGTCTTCTCCTGCAGAAGGAGCGCCTCTCACGAGCCAGCATCATCACTGCTGTAGAAGTACGTGTCTGAGGTATACTTCGAGCACCAAAGAGTTCATTCTCCCGAGAAACTGGTTTAGTTCTTGAGTGATCATGCTATCATTCTAGTACATCTCAAGTTTGCGATTTATTTGGTCTCTGTTGATGTTCTTGTTGAAGCAGAATCTGTTGAACTTGCCCTTATGACTGATCGTGTTTTTCTCTCCAAAGCCACTGGGCACGCAAGTCTCAAACTTGATTAGTTAAATCAATCAATCATAGTTTATTCTCTATAAGGATTACAATGCAGGGTTTACAGATTTTGGTTATTGTGTGGTTTACATGTAGTAAAATAATAATTAAAGAGGGGGTCACTAGAACACCTATCAAGGTTAGGTCAGACTGCGGTCTTCAACACCATTATGACAGATAACATTGTTTGCTAATACAAGGTTTGGGGTATTTCCCAGTCTGGTTGGTTTCGCAGTCTGCTGGAAGAAGGTGAATGTATTGCAGCGAGTCATTATTCAGATCAAACTATCATGGCTACTGTGAATGTGGTTTTGTTTTGGTTCCAGAATTTTGTAATGGCGCTAAACCATCACAGCTGCTGCCTAGATAGTTTTGTTATGATTCTAGATATTTGTCATGTTTAACCATCACTGTTGCTGCCTATATCTGCAACAGTTTCAGTGTTGCGTGGGGTGGGGGGTCGGGGGTCGGGGGTGGGGGGTCGGGGGTCGGGGGCGGAGGTTGGGGGTGGGGGGTTGGTGTGTAGTTGTGTGGTAGTAATTAACTGGATGCGAGGCTCTTCATATGGTAGGCTCGTTACCCGTCCATCATAACAAAACCCCCAACCCTTCCCTTCCCTTCTTATTCTTCTCCCCATTCCTTCACCTTCCACTTTTATTCTCCGGATTCCTTCACCTTCCACTTCTTATTCTTCTCCCCATTCCTTCACCTTCCACTTCCTATTCTCCCCATTTCTTCGCCCTCCACGTCTTATTCCCCTCGCAATTTCTTCAACCTCCACCCATTACTCTTCCTCTCCCTATTTCTTCACCTTCCAATTATACTTCCTCTCCCTATTTCTTCACCTTCCAATTATTCTTAGTCTTCCTATGTCTTCACCTTCCACCTATTCCGCCTCCTGGTATCATTGCTTCACATACAACACGAGGATCATGAAGGATGCATCTCACCATCAGATAAATACACTTTAAGCCCCAAAACAGTGTTTATACACTTACATGCAACTCTTTGTATATACAGAGATATACATCTCTGTGTTTATATCCGGAGTTTTTACATTGACTTTGCTGTGTATATTATTCTCTGAATACACCTGTTAATACAATTATATGTTTGTATGTCTGACTTAGAGAGTGGCAATCTCACTCTCGGATCCTAATGTTACCTAGCTCAAGTGTAGTGTTACCTAGCTCAAGTGGTAGTGATACTTAGCTCAAGTGGTAGTGTTACCTAGCTCAAGTGGTAGTGTTACCTAGCTCAAGTGTAGTGTTACCTAGCTCAAGTGGTAGTGATACTTAGCTCAAGTGGTAGTGTTACCTAGCTCAAGTGGTAGTGTTACCTAGCTCAAGTGTAGTGTTACCTAGCTCAAGTGGAAGTGTTACCTAGCTCAAGTGTAGCGTTACCTAGCTCAAGTGGTAGTGTTACCTAGCTCAAGTGTAGTGTTACCTAGCTCAAGTGGTAGTGATACTTAGCTCAAGTGGTAGTGTTACCTAGCTCAAGTGGTAGTGTTACCTAGCTCAAGTGGTAGTGTTACCTAGCTCAAGTGGTAGCGTTACCTAGCTCAAGTGTAGTGTTACCTAGCTCAAGTGGTAGTGTTACTTAGCTCAAGTGGTAGTGTTACTTAGCTCAAGTGGTAGTGTTACTTAGCTCAAGTGGTAGTGTTACTTAGCTCAAGTGGTAGTGTTACCTAGCTCAAGTGTAGTGTTATCTAGCTCAAGAGGTAGTGTTACCTAGCTCAAGTGGTAGTGTTACCTAGCTCAAGTGAAGTGTTATCTAGCTCAAGAGGTAGTGTTACTTAGCTCAAGTGGTAGTGTTACCTAGCTCAAGTGGTAGTGTTACCTAGTTCAAGTGGTAGTGTTACCTAGCTCAAGTGGTAGTGTTACTTAGCTCAAGTGTAGTGTTACCTAGCTCAAGTGTAGTGTTACCTAGCTCAAGTGTAGTGTTACCTAGCTCAAGTGGTAGTGTTACCTAGCTCAAGTGGTAGTGTTACCTAGCTCAAGTGGTAGTGTTACTTAGCTCAAGTGTAGTGTTACCTAGCTCAAGTGGTAGTGTTACCTAGCTCAAGTGGTAGTGTTACCTAGCTCAAGTGGTAGTGTTACCTAGCTCAAGTGGTAGTGTTACTTAGCTCAAGTGGTAGTGTTACCTAGCTCAAGTGGTAGTGTTACCTAGCTCAAGTGTAGTGTTACCTAGGTCAAGTGGTAGTGTTACTTAGCTCAAGTGGGAGTGTTACTTAGCTCAAGTGGTAGTGTTACCTAGCTCAAGTGTAGTGTTACCTAGCTCAAGTGGTAGTGTTACTTAGCTCAAGTGGTAGCGTTACCTAGCTCAAGTGTAGTGTTACCTAGCTCAAGTGGTAGTGTTAGCTCAAGTGGTAGTGTTACCTAGCTCAAGTGGTAGTGTTACCTAGCTCAAGTGGTAGTGTTACCTAGCTCAAGTGGTAGTGTTACTTAGCTCAAGTGGTAGTGTTACTTAGCTCAAGTGGTAGTGCTACCTAGCTCAAGTGGTAGTGTTACCTAGCTCAAGTGTAGTGTTACCTAGCTCAAGTGGTAGTGTTACCTAGCTCAAGTGGTAGTGTTACTTAGCTCAAGTGGTAGTGTTACTTACCTCAAGTGGTAGTGTTACTTAGCTCAAGTGGTAGTGTTACCTAGCTCAAGTGGTAGTGTTACCTAGCTCAAGTGGTAGTGTTACCTAGCTCAAGTGTAGTGTTACCTAGCTCAAGTGTAGTGCTACCTAGCTCAAGTGGTAGTGTTACCTAGCTCAAGTGGTAGTGCTACCTAGCTCAAGTGGTAGTGTTACCTAGCTCAAGTGTAGTGTTACCTAGCTCAAGTGGGAGTGTTACCTAGCTCAAGTGGGAGTGTTACCTAGCTCAAGTGGTAGTGTTACTTAGCTCAAGTGGTAGTGTTACCTAGCTCAAGTGGTATTGTTACCTAGCTCAAGTGGTAGTGTTACCTAGCTCAAGTGGTAGTGTTACTTAGCTCAAGTGTAGTGTTACCTAGCTCAAGTGGTAGTGTTACTTAGCTCAAGTGGTAGTGTTACCTAGCTCAAGTGGTAGTGTTACCTAGCTCAAGTGGTAGTGTTACTTAGCTCAAGTGTAGTGTTACCTAGCTCAAGTGTAGTGTTACCTAGCTCAAGTGGTAGTGTTACTTAGCTCAAGTGGTAGCGTTACCTAGCTCAAGTGGTAGTGTTACCTAGCTCAAGTGGTAGTGTTACTTAGCTCAAGTGGTAGTGTTACTTAGCTCAAGTGTAGTGTTACCTAGCTCAAGTGGTAATGTTACTTAGCTCAAGTGGTAGTGTTACTTAGCTCAAGTGGTAATGTTACCTAGCTCAAGTGG
This sequence comes from Cherax quadricarinatus, assembly GCF_026875155.1. NCBI lineage: Eukaryota > Metazoa > Arthropoda > Malacostraca > Decapoda > Parastacidae > Cherax > Cherax quadricarinatus. Next base: position 22,625,229 of record NC_069456.1, on the reverse strand, counting down.
TAGTGTTACTTAGCTCAAGTGGTAGTGTTACCTAGCTCAAGTGGTAGTGTTACTTAGTTCAAGTGGTAGTGTTACCTAGCTCAAGTGGTAGTGTTACTTAGCTCAAGTGTAGTGTTACCTAGCTCAAATGGTAGTGTTACCTAGCTCAAGTGGTAGTGTTACTTAGCTCAAGTGGTAGTGTTACTTAGCTCAAGTGGTAGTGTTATTTAGCTCAAGTGGTAGTGTTACTTAGCTCAAGTGGTAGTGTTACCTAGCTCAAGTGGTAGTGTTACCTAGCTCAAGTGGTAGTGTTACCTAGCTCAAGTGGTAGTGTTACCTAGCTCAAGTGGTAGTGTTACCTAGCTCAAGTGGTAGTGTTACCTAGCTCAAGTGGTAGTGTTACTTAGCTCAAGTGGTAGTGTTACCTAGCTCAAGTGGTAGTGTTACCTAGCTCAAGTGTAGTGTTACCTAGGTCAAGTGGTAGTGTTACTTAGCTCAAGTGGTAGTGTTACCTAGCTCAAGTGGTAGTGTTACCTAGCTCAAGTGTAGTGTTACTTAGCTCAAGTGGTAGCGTTACCTAGCTCAAGTGTAGTGTTACCTAGCTCAAGTGGTAGTGTTAGCTCAAGTGGTAGTGTTACCTAGCTCAAGTGGTAGTGTTACCTAGCTCAAGTCGTAGTGTTACCTAGCTCAAGTGGTAGTGTTACTTAGCTCAAGTGGTAGTGTTACTTAGCTCAAGTGGTAGTGCTACCTAGCTCAAGTGGTAGTGTTACCTAGCTCAAGTGTAGTTACCTAGCTCAAGTGGTAGTGTTACCTAGCTCAAGTGGTAGTGTTACTTAGCTCAAGTGGTAGTGTTACTTACCTCAAGTGGTAGTGTTACTTAGCTCAAGTGGTAGTGTTACCTAGCTCAAGTGGTAGTGTTACCTAGCTCAAGTGGTAGTGTTACCTAGCTCAAGTGTAGTGTTACCTAGCTCAAGTGTAGTGCTACCTAGCTCAAGTGGTAGTGTTACCTAGCTCAAGTGGTAGTGCTACCTAGCTCAAGTGGTAGTGTTACCTAGCTCAAGTGTAGTGTTACCTAGCTCAAGTGGGAGTGTTACCTAGCTCAAGTGGTAGTGTTACTTAGCTCAAGTGGTAGTGTTACCTAGCTCAAGTGGTATTGTTACCTAGCTCAAGTGGTAGTGTTACCTAGCTCAAGTGGTAGTGTTACTTAGCTCAAGTGTAGTGTTACCTAGCTCAAGTGGTAGTGTTACTTAGCTCAAGTGGTAGTGTTACCTAGCTCAAGTGGTAGTGTTACCTAGCTCAAGTGGTAGTGTTACTTAGCTCAAGTGGTAGTGTTACCTAGCTCAAGTGTAGTGTTACCTAGCTCAAGTGGTAGTGTTACTTAGCTCAAGTGGTAGCGTTACCTAGCTCAAGTGGTAGTGTTACCTAGCTCAAGTGGTAGTGTTACTTAGCTCAAGTGGTAGTGTTACTTAGCTCAAGTGTAGTGTTACCTAGCTCAAGTGGTAATGTTACTTAGCTCAAGTGGTAGTGTTACTTAGCTCAAGTGGTAATGTTACCTAGCTCAAGTGGTAGTGTTACTTAGCTCAAGTGGTAGTGTTACCTAGCTCAAGTGGTAGTGTTACTTAGTTCAAGTGGTAGTGTTACCTAGCTCAAGTGGTAGTGTTACTTAGCTCAAGTGTAGTGTTACCTAGCTCAAATGGTAGTGTTACCTAGCTCAAGTGGTAGTGTTACTTAGCTCAAGTGGTAGTGTTACTTAGCTCAAGTGGTAGTGTTATTTAGCTCAAGTGGTAGTGTTACTTAGCTCAAGTGGTAGTGTTACCTAGCTCAAGTGGTAGTGTTACCTAGCTCAAGTGGTAGTGTTACCTAGCTCAAGTGGTAGTGTTACCTAGCTCAAGTGGTAGTGTTACCTAGCTCAAGTGGTAGTGTTACCTAGCTCAAGTGTAGTGTTACCTAGCTCAAGTGGTAGTGTTACCTAGCTCAAAAGGTAACATTGTGACATAGCTCAAGGGGTAACTATGCTACTCAGCTCAAGGGGTAACTATGCTACTCAGTTCAAGGGGTAACTATGCTACTCAGCTCAAGGGGTAACGATGCTACTCAGCTCAAGGGGTAACGATGCTACTCAGCTCAAGGGGTAACGATGCTACTCAGCTCAAGGGGTAACGATGCTACTCAGCTCAAGGGGTAACGATGCTACTCAGCTCAAGGGGTAACTATGCTACTCAGCTCAAGGGGTAACGATGCTACTCAGCTCAAGTGGTAACTATGCTACTCAGCTCAAGGGGTAACTATGCTACTCAGCTCAAGGGGTAACTATGCTACTCAGCTCAAGGGGTAACAATGCTACTCAGCTCAAGGGGTAACAATGCTACTCAGCTCAAGGGGTAACAATGCTACTCAGCTCAAGGGGTAACTATGCTACTCAGCTCAAGGGGTAACAATGCTACTCAGCTCAAGGGGTAACAATGCTACTCAGCTCAAGGGGTAACGATGCTACTCAGCTCAAGGGGTAACTATGCTACTCAGCTCAAGGGGTAACAATGCTACTCAGCTCAAGGGGTAACAATGCTACTCAGCTCAAGGGGTAACAATGCTACTCAGCTCAAGGGGTAACTATGCTACTCAGCTCAAGGGGTAACAATGCTACTCAGCTCAAGGGGTAACAATGCTACTCAGCTCAAGGGGTAACGATGCTACTCAGCTCAAGGGGTAACGATGCTACTCAGCTCAAGGGGTAACTATGCTACTCAGCTCAAGGGGTAACTATGCTACTCAGCTCAAGGGGTAACTATGCTACTCAGCTCAAGGGGTAACTATGCTACTCAGCTCAAGGGGTAACTATGCTACTCAGCTCAAGGGGTAACTATGCTACTCAGCTCAAGGGGTAACTATGCTACTCAGCTCAAGGGGTAACGATATTACTCAGCTCAAGGGGTAACGATGCTACTCAGCTCAAGGGGTAACGATGCTACTCAGCTCAAGGGGTAACGATGCTACTCAGCTCAAGGGGTAACTATGCTACTCAGCTCAAGGGGTAACGATGCTACTCAGCTCAAGGGGTAACGATGCTACTCAGCTCAAGGGGTAACTATGCTACTCAGCTCAAGGGGTAACTATGCTACTCAGCTCAATGTTTTTCCTCGAGGGGAGACTCGAGAAAAATCATTGTCTTCGTTTAGAGGAGAAATTGAGGAGGAAAACTTATTAAGGCTGAGAGAGAACACACATTTAATTAACTAGAAGAGAGCGGTTGTCTGTTTGTTGACTTCCACCACAATAACACCACTGTGTGCATCCCACACACTATGTATAGACCGAGAGGTGTGTATCACTGTTTAAACACACCGATAGTTATATACCTGTACAGTAAGTCCTCACTTAACGTTATTTCGTTATAGCGTTGATGAAAAAAAATTGTTCCCGGGCCTGGGCCACTCTGGTGTGTGTGTGTGTGTGTGTGTGTGTAGAGCTAGCATTTTCGTTGCTGACCTGCCTGGTTGTAAGAGGTGCGCCTTACAATTATCGCTTTGCAAAAATTTTTTCCTCAAATTAAACTGTTGCAATGACTGCTAAAGGTGCACTGTGCACCCCCTGATGCTATATCAATTAGCTTATGGTAAAATTTGTTTCGCTATACGTCGTTTTGCTTAAAGTCGCAGTTTCCAAGAACCTATCGACGACGTTAAGTGAGGAATTACTGTATATAAAAAAGTATGTATCTATATACACCCACAGATGTATATATTAAAGTATACACATTGAGAGATGCATATCTCTCAGCAATATTCCCCTCACTTTCCTTGTTGTAATAAGAGTTATAACGTGGGAAGTGTTATATTAACCTGTGATGTACTCCACCAGTCTGCAGGAAAATCTGCCGAGTTATTACCATACAATAATTGGTTCTCAAGTTGGGATCAGCGGACCCTTAGGGTGGCGCTGCTGTGTATTCCAAATCTGGGCAGCAAGTATCCCTCCTCCAGTCAAAGCTTTATTTCCTGTTATCCATTAACGTTTATCCCCACCAAGCCTACACGACGCAGTATTGATTTCTGTTGTTTAAAAGGGGATCTTCCTACTTGAAAAGGTTGGTAATCAAGGTCACAGAATTCAGAGAAGTTTTACAAAAAAAATCAATGAGCAGCTACGATTAAATTTAAAATTATATATACATTTTTTTGTACAAAATTCCCTTTCATTTTGAAAATGCAAAATAATGGATAAATTGTTGATAAAATATACTACTAACCAGGGAACGGGTGGGATCTGAACCCATGTTGGGCGAGTTTTACGACTCGCTCGCCACAATAAGGGAACACTGTATCAACATCCGGGGTTCCAGACTATTCAACATTTTACCAGAAGACATCAGATACACGGCTGGAACAAGTGTAGAAGCCTTCAAGAGGAAACTGAACAAGTATCTTGACCAGACAAGCACCAGAAGAGCCTGGCCCATGGCCGAGCTCAGAGAGCAGAGAAACTCCTGAAACTTTGCAAAGGTATATATCAAAGGTATGGGTTCAACCCCCACCCGTTTCGTGGTTTGTTTTCAATCGTGTTATTACGATTTCGTGAGTCACAACATACTACTCACTGAGATGTACTCGCTGAGTCGTGTTTGTGGGGGTGGAGAGAGTGCCCCCTGACTCCGTCTCCAACACTACATTGTGCCCCTGGCTCCGCCTCCAACACTACATTGTGCCCCTGGCTCCGCCTCCAACACTAACTGATCACCAGTATCGATTTCTCACTTCTGGAGCCTTGTCACATTTACTTTGGAACATTAATCCACACATGGGAAAACTCCAAACCTGTGAGTGTCATTCAAATTAAACTGCGTATCGAGTTTTTGACCTGGATTGTTTCACCCAACTCATTCCATTTTTCATCTACCCTGACAATTTTTTATGAGAGAGCCACAGAATTTGGTAAACACAAGCCTATCTGACGTTATCCTGACGCCAAATGACTTCAAACAGGCGATAAATGACATGCCCATGCACTCTGCCCCAGTCCCAGACTCATGGAACTCCGTGTTCATCAAGAACTGCAAGAAGCCCCTATCACGGGCTTTTTCCATCCTATGGAGAGGGAGCATGGACACGGGGGTCGTCCCACAGTTACTAAAAACAACAGACATAGCCCCACTCCACAAAGGGGGCAGTAAAGCAATAGCAAAGAACTACAGACCGATAGCACTAACATCCCATATCATAAAAATCTTTGAAAGGGTCCTAAGAAGCAAGATCACCACCATCTAGAAACCCATCAGTTACACAACCCAGGGCAACATGGGTTTAGAACAGGTCGCTCCTGTCTGTCTCAACTATTGGATCACTACGACAAGGTCCTAGAGGCACTAGAAGACAAAAAGAATACAGATGTAATATACACAGACTTTGCTAAAGCCTTCGACAAGTGTGACCATGGTGTAATAGCACACAAAATGCGTGCTAAAGGAATAACAGGAAAAGTTGGTCGATGGATCTATAATTTCCTCACTAACAGAACACAAAGAGTAGTACTCAACAGAGTTAAGTCTGAGGCGGCTACAGTGAAAAGCTCTGTTCCACAAGGCACAGTACTCGCTCCCATCTTGTTCCTCATCCTTATATCCGACATAGACAAGGATGTCAGCCACAGCACCGTGTCTTCCTTTGCAGATGACACCCGAATCTGCATGACAGTGTCTCCCATTGCAGACATTGCAAGGCTCCAGAAGGACATCAACCAAATCTTTAAATGGGCGCAAGAAAACAATATAAAGTTCAACGATGAGAAATTTCAATTACTCAGATATGGTAAACACGAGGAAATTAAATCTTCATCAGAGTACAAAACAAATTCCGGCCACAAAATCGAGCGAAAAACAACGTCAAAGACCTGGGAGTTATCATGTCGGAGGATCTCACCTTCAAGGACCATAACATTGTATCAATCGCATCTGCTAGAAAAATGACAGGATGGATAATGAGAACCTTCAAAACTAGGGATGCCAAGCCCATGATGACACACTTCAGGTCGCTTGTTCTATCTAGGCTGGAATATTGCTGCACACTAACAGCACCTTTCAAGGCAGGTGAAATTGCCGACCTAGAAAATGTACAGAGAACTTTCACGGCACGCATAACGGAGATAAAACACCTCAATTACTGGGAGCGCTTGAAGTTCCTGAGCCGCCTGTATTCCCTGGAACGCAGGCGGGAGAGATACATGATTATATACTCCTGGAAAATCCTAGAGGGACTAGTACCGAACTTGCACACGAAAATCACTCACAATAAAAGCAAAAGACTTGTCAGACGATGCAACATCCCCCCAATGAAAAGCAGGGGTGTCACTAGCACGTTAAGAGACAATACAATAAGTGTCAGGGGCCTGAGACTGTTCAACTGCCTCCCAGCATACATAAGGGGGATTACCAATAGACCCTTGGCTGTCTTGAAGCAGGCACTGGACAAGCACCTAAAGTCAGTACCTGACCAGCCGAGCTGTGGTTCATACGTTGGATTGCTTGCAGCCAACAGTAACAGCCTGGCTGATCAGACCCTGATCCACCATGAGGCCTGGTCACAGACCGGGCCGCGGGAACGTTGACCCCAGGAAGTCTCTCCAGGTAAACACTTAAAAACAGTAATTCCTAAAATTTCCACAAATCTGTGTCTTCAGTTTGATACGTAGGAGAGTACCAGGACCTACGTCGTCTTGTTTATGCTCACAGTATGGAGGAGCGACTTATACACATGTGCAACATTTGGGTATCTTTAGTGAGGAAACGTTTCGCCACACAGTGGCTTCATCAGTCCATACAAGGGAGAATGGTGAAGAACAGGAGGAGTTTGAGGTAATCAGTCCCTCAGCCTTGAGTTCTTGGCACATATGCTGCATTCTTTTCAAGACTGATGGACTGATTACATGGACTCCAGGCTGAGGGACTGATTACCTCAAACTCCTCCTGTTCTTCACCATTCTCCCTTGTATGGACTGATAAAGCCACTGTGTGGCGAAACGTTTCCTCACTAAAGATACCCAAATGTTGCACATGTGTCTAATTTATCAACTTGTCGGTTCTGTGAACCATTCATCTACAGGAGCGAGTTATTCACTACCATGAATGATGCAGAAGTTGTGGCAGCAAAAACTGAAAAATCAGAATCTTTTTATTGTATCTGTAGATAAACCGTCAGACACAACTTCCCAGCTGTTCAAAACCTACCCACTGAATATGAATTACGGTCTTGAAAAAAAATTCAAACCCGGCCCGTAAATATTATGTTGCTTGGTGATTTAAAATTAAGACAACTAGGTAAAGAGTGAGGAAAATGATGTCACGCAGGAAATTCGGGGAAACATGTATATTAAAACCAGCAGTGGTTGATAAAGCAGACGGGAGAACAGGTATGGTGGTCCCAAACAGTTGTTGATAAAACATCGGGGAAAAAACGGGTATGGTGGTACCAGCAGTATTTTTGTAAAGACATGACTGGAAACGGTATTTTTGGTACCAGCATTGTGTTGAAAGACTGCGGGAAACAGGTATGGTGGTCCCCGCGTATGTTGAAAAGACATGACGGGAGAACGGTAGGGTGGTACCAGCAGGTGTTGATAAAGCAGATGGAAAACGGTATGGGGGTCCCGCAGTTGTGAAAAAGCATGACTAAAGAACTTTTGGTGGTCCCAGATGTTGATAAAAGACATGACTGGAGAACGGTTTGGGTGGTACCACCCTATGTTGTAAAGACATGACTGGGAACATTTGGTGGGTCCCCAGCGTGTGTTGATAAAGAATAAATGGAGAACAGGTATGGTGGTACCAGCGATGTTGAAAAGACATGATGGAAAAAAGGTATGGGGGTCCCAGCAGTGTTTTTAAAGACTGACTGGAGAACAGTTGGTGGTCCCCATGTTTTGTAAAGACATGACTGGAGAACAGGTATGGTGGTACCAGCAGGGTGTTGATAAAGACATCTGGAGAACAGGTAGGGGTGGACCAGCGTATTTTGATAAAAAACATGACTGGAGAACAGGTATGGTGGCCAGCGTATTTTGATAAAGACATGACGGGAGAACAGGTATTTTCCCAGCGTGGTTGAAAAGTGAGGGAGAACGGGTTGGTGGTACCAGCGTGTTTTTGAAAAGACAGACTGGAGAACGGTTTTTTGGGTACCACAGTGTGTTGAAAAAGACAGGGGAGAAAGGATGGTGGTACCAGAGTGTGTTGATAAAAACTGCGGAAAACAGGATGGTGGACCGCGGGTTGTTGATAAAAGAATGAGGGAACAGGTATGTGGTACCAGCGTTTTTTAAAAACATGACTGGAAAACGGGTGGGGTGGTCCAGCAGTGTGTTGATAAAGCTGATGGAGAAAGGTATGGTAAACCAGCAGTTTTTTTTAAAAAGACATGATGGAGAAAGGATGGGGTACCAGCAGTGGTTGATAAAGACATGACGGAAACAGGTAGGGGTCCACATATGTTGATAGACATACTGGAAACGGGTATGGGTTACCAGAGTATTTTAAAAAGACATGATGGAGAACAGTATGGTGGTACCCGATTTTGATAAAGACTGACTGGAAAAAGGGTTGGTGGTACCGCAGTATGTTGATAAAAAGACTGAAGGAGAACAGGTATGGTAATACCAGCAGTGCTTTGATAAAGCACATTTCAAGACATTTACTGGGGAAAAATGCTTCCCCATGTCGGCTTCTTCACCCTCAGCAAAAACGTTTTCGTCAATAGCACCTAATTGTGCACTTTTTCTATTACACCCAAAAAACAGCTGGGAGGAATTTGGATGAAAACTAAAAACAAATGAACTATTGAAAATCTGTAATAAAATTCCTAAGTCAGAAATAGTGGAATCAACCCACGGAAAAATTTGTCTTGGCCATATGTTCCAAATAATGGGATTGGTGGGAAGATAACGGTTTGAGGACAGCAAGCAAACTAAATATCAAGAGGGCTCCCAAAAGGGCCCTTATAAAAACACAATGAGACATAAAATTACCTTCAAGAAATTCAACTTTAACAATAAAGGCATCTATTGGGATCAAATAAATCTTGACCTTACTGAAATATGCTGGGAAGATAGGTTAAATCACAGGAAGCCTGGCTCATGGCGGGATTCCGGGAGAAGAAAAACTCCGAACTCATCAAAGGTATAAGAGTCTCGGGAGGATCAGCTCTGACACTATAAGGTTTACTCAAAACACATGCCATTAAGAAAAAAGAAGAGAAGAAGCAACTTAGAGAGACGCTTCCTCTACATGCACAACCCTGGGCTGTCGCTCCTGCCTCTCACAACCCTGGGCTGTCGTTCCAGCCTCTCACAACCCTGGGCTGTCGCTCCTGCCTCTCACAACCCTGGGCTGTCGTTCCAGCCTCTCACAACCCTGGGCTGTCGCTCCTGCCTCTCACAACCCTGGGCTGTCGTTCCAGCCTCTCACAACCCTGGGCTGTCGCTCCTGCCTCTCACAACCCTGGGCTGACGCTCCTGCCTCTCACAACCCTGGGCTGTCGCTCCTGCCTCTCACAACCCTGGGCTGTCGCTCCTGCCTCTCACAACCCTGGGCTGTCGCTCCTGCCTCTCACAACCCTGGGCTGTCGCTCCTGCCTCTCACAACCCTGCGCTGTCGCTCTTGCCTCTCACAACCCCGGGCTGTCGCTCCTGCCTCTCACAACCCTGGGCTGTCGCTCCTGCCTCTCACAACCCTGGGCTTTCGCTCCTGCCTCTCACAACCCTGGGCTGTCGCTCCTGCCTCTCACAACCCTGGGCTGTCGCTCCTGCCTCTCACAACCCTGGGCTGTCGCTCCTGCCTCTCACAACCCTGGGCTGTCGCTCCTGCCTCTCACAACCCTGCGCTGTCGCTCCTGCCTCTCACAACCCTGGGCTGTCGCTCCTGCCTCTCACAACCCTGGGCTGTCGCTCCTGCCTCTCACAACCCTGGGCTGTCGCTCCTGCCTCTCACAACCCTGGGCTGTCGCTCCTGCCTCTCACAACCCTGGGCTGTCGCTCCTGCCTCTCACAACCCTGCGCTGTCGCTCCTGCCTCTCACAACCCTGGGCTTTCGCTCCTGCCTCTCACAAACCCTGGGCTGTCGCTCCTGCCTCTCACAACCCTGGGCTGTCGCTCCTGCCTCTCACAACCCTGGGCTGTCGCTCCTGCCTCTCACAACCCTGGGCTGTCGCTCCTGCCTCTCACAACCCTGGGCTGTCGCTCCTGCCTCTCACAACCCTGGGCTGTCGCTCCTGCCTCTCACAACTACTGGACCATTACAACTTGGCCACATGTGCAATGGAAGACAAACAAAATGCAGATGTAGTTTACACAGACTTTGCATAAGCCATCGACAAATATAATCAATGCGTAACAGCACATAAAATGCATGCAAAAGAAAAGACTGGAAGACTGGACAGATGGATTTTGAACATAATAAAAGGAGCCCCAAAAGTAATAGTTAACAAAGAATAATAAAAATGCCACAGTAAAAGGCTTCAATTCTCTTTGCACAAGACACTAAAATCTGAATAAGTTACATCCACTGAGGATGTAGCAGATCTTTATGCTGATATAAAAGTAACATTTCCCAGTGGGCCACAGTAAAGTAACATTTCCCAGTGGGCAACAGTAAAGTAACATTTCCCAGTGGGCCACAGTAAAGTAACATTTCCCAGTGGGCAACAGTAAAGTAACATTTCCCAGTGGGCCACAGTAAAGTAACATTTCCCAGTGGGCAACAGTAAAGTAACATTTCCCAGTGGGCCACAGTAAAGTAACATTTCCCAGTGGGCCACAGTAAAGTAACATTTCCCAGTGGGACACAGTAAAGTAACATTTCCCAGTGGGCCACAGTAAAGTAACATTTCCCAGTGGGCCACAGTAAAGTAACATTTCCCAGTGGGCCACAGTAAAGTAACATTTCCCAGTGGGCCACAGTAAAGTAACATTTCCCAGTGGGCCACAGTAAAGTAACATTTCCCAGTAGGCCACAGTAAAGTAACATTTCCCAGTGGGCCACAGTAAAGTAACATTTCCCAGTAGGCCACAGTAAAGTAACATTTCCCAGTGGGACACAGTAAAGTAACATTTCCCAGTGGGCAACAGTAAAGTAACATTTCCCAGTAGGCCACAGTAAAGTAACATTTCCCAGTGGGCCACAGTAAAGTAACATTTCCCAGTGGGCAACAGTAAAGTAACATTTCCCAGTAGGCCACAGTAAAGTAACATTTCCCAGTGGGCACAGTAAAGTAACATTTCCCAGTGGGACACAGTAAAGTAACATTTCCCAGTAGGCCACAGTAAAGTAACATTTCCCAGTGGGCCACAGTAAAGTAACATTTCCCAGTGGGACACAGTAAAGTAACATTTTCCAGTGGGCCACAGTAAAGTAACATTTCCCAGTGGGCCACAGTAAAGTAACATTTCCCAGTGGGACACAGTAAAGTAACATTTTCCAGTGGGCCACAGTAAAGTAAAATTTTCCAGTGGGACACAGTAAAGTAACATTTCCCAGTGGGACACAGTAAAGTAACATTTCCCAGTGGGCAACAGTAAAGTAACATTTCCCAGTGGGCCACAGTAAAGTAACATTTCCCAGTGGGACACAGTAAAGTAACATTTTCCAGTGGGCCACAGTAAAGTAACATTTTCCAGTGTGCAACAGTAAAGTAACATTTCCCAGTGGGCCACAGTAAAGTAACATTTCCCAGTGGGCCACAGTAAAGTAACATTTCACAGTGGGCCACAGTAAAGTAACATTTTCCAGTGTGCAACAGTAAAGTAACATTTTCCAGTGGGCCACAGTAAAGTAACATTTCCCAGTGGGCCACAGTAAAGTAACATTTCCCAGTGGGCCACAGTAAAGTACCATTTCCCAGTGGGCCACAGTAAAGTAACATTTCCCAGTGGGCCACAGTAAAGTAACATTTTCCAGTGGGCCACAGTAAAGTAACATTTTCCAGTGGGCCACAGTAAAGTAACATTTCCCAGTGGGACACAGTAAAGTAACATTTCCCAGTGGGCCACAGTAAAGTAACATTTCCCAGTGGGACACAGTAAAGTAACATTTCCCAGTGGGACACAGTAAAGTAACATTTCCCAGTGGGACACAGTAAAGTAACATTTCCCAGTTGGACACAGTAAAGTAACATTTCCCAGTGGGATACAGTAAAGTAACATTTCCCAGTGGGCCACAGTAAAGTAACATTTCCCAGTGGGCAACAGTAAAATAACATTTCCCAGTGGGCCACAGTAAAGTAACATTTCCCAGTGGGCCACAGTAAAGTAACATTTCCCAGTGGGCAACAGTAAAGTAACATTCCCCAGTGGGCAACAATAAAGTAACATTTCCCAGTGGGCAACAGTAAAGTAACATTTCTCAGTGGGCAACAATAAAGTAACATTTTCCAGTGGACCACAGTAAAGTAACATTTCCCAGTGGGCCACAGTAAAGTAACATTTTCCAGTGGGCAACAGTAAAGTAACATTTCCCAGTGGGCCACAGTAAAGTAACATTTCCCAGTGGGCAACAGTAAAGTAACATTTCCCAGTGGGCAACAGTAAAGTAACATTTCCCAGTGGGACACAGTAAAGTAACATTTCCCAGTGGGCCACAGTAAAGTAACATTTCCCAGTGGGCCACAGTAAAGTAACATTTCCCAGTGGGCCACAGTAAAGTAACATTTCCCAGTGGACCACAGTAAAGTAACATTTCCCAGTGGGCCACAGTAAAGTAACATTTCCCAGTGGGCCACAGTAAAGTAACATTTCCCAGTGGGCCACAGTAAAGTAATATTTCCCAGTGGGCCACAGTAAAGTAACATTTTCCAGTGGGCAACAGTAAAGTAACATTTCCCAGTGGGCCACAGTAAAGTAACATTTCCCAGTGGGCCACAGTAAAGTAACATTTTCCAGTGGGACACAGTAAAGTAACATTTCCCAGTGGGACACAGTAAAGTAACATTTCCCAGTGGGACACAGTAAAGTAACATTTCCCAGTGGGACACAGTAAAGTAACATTTCCCAGTGGGACACAGTAAAGTAACATTTCCCAGTGGGACACAGTAAAGTAACATTTCCCAGTGGGCAACAGTAAAGTAACATTTTCCACTGGGACACAGTAAAGTAACATTTCCCAGTGGGCCACAGTAAAGTAACATTTCCCAGTGGGCAACACTAAAGTAACATTTCCCAGTGGGCAACAGTAAAGTAACATTTCCCAGTGGGCAACACTAAAGTAACATTTCCCAGTGGGCCACAGTAAAGTAACATTTCCCAGTGGGCAACACTAAAGTAACATTTCCCAGTGGGCAACACTAAAGTAACATTTCCCAGTGGGCCACAGTAAAGTAACATTTCCCAGTGGGCAACACTAAAGTAACATGCTCACTAAAGACAAAATTTAATTACACAACTATGGAAACAAAATAACGAAATATAGACTGGGATGGCGAATAAAACATACTCGAATCAATTAATGCAGCAGAGGATTGTGAGAGATTTAGGAATAATAATGTCAAAGATTCTTATATTCAATATAATAACAATGTTATTACCACAACCAAAACGAAAATAATAGTCAGTATTGATACTCTCAAGTTATTCGTTCTCTCTCTCTCTCTGGGCTGGAATATTGCTATACTCGAACAGCTCTTTTAAATTAGGTAACTTTAGAGTTCTTTGATGAGTTCCGAGAGTTTTTCTACTCCCAGAGCCCGGCCTTAAGTCAGGCTTGTCTGGTGCTTTACATCTGGAGAATGTGAAGAGAACCTTCCCTCCCCTAAAAAAATCCAACACCTGAATTACTGGATGCACTAGAAGTCCCTGGAATTAAAGAGTGAAACGAAGCATATGACAAACTCAACTTATTTAATAAGAGCGGAAGTTCAGTGTGAGAGACCTGGGAGTGACAATGACAGATGATCTCACAGTCAAAGATCACAACGTTATCTATATACTAACCGCTCCCTTCTAGGAAGGAGAAATTGCAGAGCCGGAAAACAGAGAATCTTCAATGCTCGCATTAATTCGGCAAACATCTGAATTGCTGGAAATTCTTGAAGTCTTCTAAACTGTACTCCTTCGAATGTAAGAGAGATATCTTATAATATACAATGGAAAAATTCTGGTGGGATTGGTCCCAAACCCGAATACAGACCACTCCTAATGAAAGTAAGAGGCATGACAGACGTTACAAAATACCTCCAGTGGAAAGCAGGTGTGCAATGAGACGTCCCACATTATCAACACCTTTGAATTTTAAGGAGTGCTAATCACGTGGAACAACAACACTAGCACAACCCAGGGCAAAATGGGCAACATGCCACTTACATTTGCTGGACCACTACAACGTGGTCTTAGATGCGCTGGAACACAAGCAAAATACACAGATTTTGCAAAAGACTTCGACAAGTGTGACCTGGAGACCTGGAGTTTACCTGGAGAGAGTTCCGGGGGTCAACGCCCCCGCGGCCCGGTCTGTGACCAGGCCTGGTATAACAGCACACAAAATGCATTCAGAAGAAATAATTGGAAAAGTAGGTGTGTGGACATTCAACTTTCTAACAAATATAACTGAAAGTGCAATAAAGAACTGAGTGAAATCAGAGGCTGCCCCAGTGAAAAACTGTTCGCCAAGTACTGGCCCATGTTCTTTTTTCTCATTCTCATATGTGACACACACAGATAAATCACTGACCAGTATCATCGTATCAGAACTTGCATGAGAGTGGTATCCCTTAGGGACACTACAAACCAATATAGTCATCCAGTGGGCCACAGACTGCAATATGATAATCAACGCGGACAGCTGTCACCTACTCCACTAAGAAAAAAAATTATTTTATAACAGAGTATAAAACAAATTTAAATCACTGAGCAGAACAAAAGATTAACGTGAAGGACTTGGGAATGATAATGTTACAAGATGTTATTTTCAAGGATCACAACAGTGTTATTATCACAACCTCAAGAAAATTTATAGTCTGAGCAATTAAACCTTCAAAACAAGAGATGGTCAGACAATGATGATACTCTAAGTCATTTGCTCTCTCTAGGCTGAAATATATTGCTGAACAACCCCTCTTAAGGCAGGAAAAATTACAGATCTGGAGAATGTACAGAGAACCTTCACTGCTCACACAGATTCTGTCAAGAACCTTAACAGTGAAAATACTTGATGTCCCTCAATCTATGCTTCTTGGAAACTAGGCTAGATATATAATGATAAATACCTGGAAAAATTCTAGAGAAATTGGTCCCTAATTTGCACACAAAAATCACTGCCTATGAGTCTTGGTAGACAGTGATAAGATAAGATTTCGTTCGGATTTTTAACCCCGGAGGGTTAGCCGCCCAGAATAACCCAAGAAAGTCAGTGCGTCATCGAGGACTAACTTATATCCATTGGGGTCCTCAATCTTGTCCCCCAGGATGCGACCCACACCAGTCGACTAACACCCAGGTACCTATTTGCTGCTAGGTGAACAGGACAACAGGTTTAAGGAAACGTGTCGAAATGTTTCCACCCCGTCGGGAATCGAACCCGGGCCCTCCGTGTGTGAAGCGGGAGCAGTGTGAGTTGAAATCCAAGGGTAAATACACTAAAAGAACTCAGAAGCATAATGGACTAAGACTCTTCAATACCCTAACTTCATACACAAGGGAGATTACCCAAAAAAACCTAGCTGCCTTCAAGAGGGAAGTTGATTAGTTTCTAAATTCAGTTCCTGATCAGTCGGGCTGTGGTACATACGTTGGTCTGTGTGCAGCAAGCATCAACAGCATAGTCGATTAGGTCAGCAACCGGGATGTCTGGTCTATGACTGAGCTATGGGGGCAGTGACTCTTTCTCCACTTGGTCCAAATAGTCTTCTTAAGTAGCCTTCAAGTAACTGAAAGACAAGGGAGACAGCTGCTGTGTGATAATCACACAAGAGTGAAAGATACCTGAAGGACGCTTCTGGGAGTCAATGTTCCCGCGGTCTGGTCCCAGGCCAGGCCTCCTGGAGGATCTAACCCTGATCAATCAGGCTCTTGCTGCTGGCCTCACGCAGCCCATCGTACGCCCCACAGCCCAGCTGGCTAGGCACTGACTTGAGAAACATGTCCATTTTTTTTTTTTTTTTTGAAGACAACCAGAGGTTGGTTGGTAATACTCCGTATACACGCATACGACGTTAAAGAGTAGGACACTTCTGACACTCATCGAGTTGTCTTTTGGTGCACTCGTCATGTCCCTGCTTTCTCGTGGAGGTATCCTGAACTGTCTGCCAAATTTCATGTCATATGGAGTGATTTTGGTGCTCAGGTTTGGGACCAGTCCCTCAAGGATTTTCCAGGTGTAAAATATGTACCTTTCTCGCCTATATTCCAAGGAATACAGCCGAAGGGACTTCAAGCGTGCATGGTGGTTCCGATGCTTGATTATGTATGAACAGTGAAAGTTGTCTGTGTGTTTTCCAGTTCATCAATCTGGCCTGCCTTGAGGGAGGGAGGGGCCTCACTATACAGCAGTATTCCAGCTTGGAGACAATAAGTGACTTAAAGAGTATCACCATTAGCTCAGCGTCTCCTGTCTTGAAACTTCTAATTATCCAGCCTATCAATCCGACATCATTACTCCTAAGTCTTGCACATGCAGCTTTCATCCTACTGAGTGATTGAACTTTGTCCTGTAGGCCATTGCAGTCTTTATTTCCTCCTTTCTTCCATAGCGGAACAAGTGAAACCTGTCTTCGCTAAACATCACCAGAAGACTTGATTTTTATCCGCCTGAAGATTCCGTGTGTCTTAGACGGACGTCACTCTCACAGAAATTCTAGCGTCATCAGCAAATGATGTTACGGTATTATTATTCATGTGCTTGTCAATATACAAGTATGAGAAACATTAGTGGGGCGTGTACCGTGCGTTGAGGAACAGAGCTTTTCACAGTGGCGGCCTCCGATTTCACTCTTTACTAATACTCTCTGGGATCTATTTGCTTAGAAGTTAAATATCCATCTGCCAACTTTTCCAGTTATTCCTTTTGTATGAAGTTTGTGCACAACCACACAATGGTCGCACCTGTAGAACGCTTTTGTAAAACCAGTGTACACTACATCAGCCTTTGTCTTCCAGAGTATCCAGGACCACATCGTAATGATCTAGTAATTGTGAAAGACAGGAGCGATCTTCCCTAACCAGATGCTGTCCTGGACTGTTCAATTTTTGTGATTCCACGTGAATGGCAATCTTGCTGCTTAAGACCCTTTCGAAGATTTTGGTCTATTTTTTTTAACTGCTTTACTGCCTCTCTTGTGAAATGGGACAATATCAGTGGTTTTCAATGACTGTGGATGGCATCTGTGTACAGGCTCCATCTCCATAAAATACTTAGGACCCGAGATAGTGGTATAGATGTAACAGCAAGTGAAACAAGAGTCCGCAGTTGATATCTAAGGTAACGAAAGAACAATACTGAAAAATAAGTAATACTGTAACAGTGAACGCTTTCTGAGAGTGTCAGAGGACTGAAGAAGGTTCACGGAAGTTGTAGTATGCGAAATGACCACGGGAAACTTCACACATTAAGACGTGACACTACAACCGTCGAGGATAATGTCTGGTGAAGCAGGAAAGACAACAGACAACAGATGGTGGTGGTGGAGGTGAATGCTCCAACACGCTGAGAAACACACACAACTGTTATTCCTGGTAAACATTATTACATACGCGGAGGGAAGGGAGTGAGGAGGAAGGAAGTGATTCGCAGGTATTTCTCCTGATGGCGCCTTCAATTTACGCTGTTGCTAGTTTAACAGTAAATAAAAAAAAATCACCTGTCCGAGAAAAGGCACAAAATAAATTTTATGCCATACATTTGATGTACCCTTGATTGGTTTCGAGAGTTTTCCTACTCCCGGAGCCCGACCTTGTGCCAGCTTGGGCATTATACTGATTACGTTAATTCGTCAGGGACAAATTGATATAGTCTCTGGTGGACGATAAGTCTTCAGAGTGAAATGCCACACACAGCATATTCTCTCTTACTTCACACACTCAACGATACATTTTATTGTTGATAAAGGTACGTCACTTGAGACGGGTGCTCAGGAACCTGGGGGAGGGGAAGGTACGTCACTTGAGACGGGTGCTCAGGAACCTGGGGGGAGGGGAAAGGTACGTCACTTGAGACGGGTGCTCAGGAACCTGGGGGAGGGGAAGGTACGTCACTTGAGACGGGTGCTCAGGAACCTGGGGGAGGGGGAAGGTACGTCACTTGAGACGGGTGCTCAGGAACCTGGGGGAGGGGAAGGTACGTCACTTGAGACGGGTGCTCAGGAACCTGGGGGAGGGAAGGTACGTCACTTGAGACGGGTGCTCAGGAACCTGGGGGAGGGGAAGGTACGTCACTTGAGACGGGTGCTCAGGAACCTGGGGGAGGGGAAGGTACGTCACTTGAGACGGGTGCTCAGGAACCTGGGGGAGGGGAAGGTACGTCACTTGAGACGGGTGCTCAGGAACCTGGGGGAGGGGAAGTTACGTCACTTGAGACGGGTGCTCAGGAACCTGGGGGGAGGGGAAGGTACGTCACTTGAGGACGGGTTGGGCTCAGGAACCTGGGGGAAGGGAAGGTACGTCACTTGAGACGGGTGCTCAGGAACCTGGGGGAGGGGAAGGTACGTCACTTGAGACGGGTGCTCAGGAACCTGGGGGAGGGGAAGGTACGTCACTTGAGACGGGTGCTCAGGAACCTGGGGGAGGGGAAGGTACGTCACTTGAGACGGGTGCTCAGGAACCTGGGGGAGGGGAAGGTACGTCACTTGAGACGGGTGCTCAGGAACCTGGGGGAGGGGAAGGTACGTCACTTGAGACGGGTGCTCAGGAACCTGGGGGAGGGGAAGGTACGTCACTTGAGACGGGTGCTCAGGAACCTGGGGGGGGGAAGGTACGTCACTTGAGACGGGTGCTCAGGAACCTGGGGGAGGGGAAGGTACGTCACTTGAGACGGGTGCTCAGGAACCTGGGGAGGGGAAAGGTACGTCACTTGAGACGGGTGCTCAGGAACCTGGGGGAGGGGAAGGTACGTCACTTGAGACGGGTTGCTCAGGAACCTGGGGGAAGGGAAGGTACGTCACTTGAGACGGGTGCTCAGGAAACCTGGGGGAGGGGAAGGTACGTCACTTGAGACGGGTGCTCAGGAACCTGGGGGAGGGGAAGGTACGTCACTTGAGACGGGTGCTCAGGAACCTGGGGGAGGGGAAGGTACGTCACTTGAGACGGGTGCTCAGGAACCTGGGGGGAGGGAAGGTACGTCACTTGAGACGGGTGCTCAGGAAACCTGGGGGAGGGGAAGGTACGTCACTTGAGACGGGTGCTCAGGAACCTGGGGGAGGGGAAGGTACGTCACTTGAGACGGGTGCTCAGGAACCTGGGGGGAGGGGAAGGTACGTCACTTGAGACGGGTTGCTCAGGAACCTGGGGGAGGGAAGGTACGTCACTTGAGACGGGTGCTCAGGAACCTGGGGGAGGGGAAGGTACGTCACTTGAGACGGGTGCTCAGGAACCTGGGGGGAGGGGAAGGTACGTCACTTGAGAGGGTGCTCAGGAACCTGGGGGAGGGGAAGGTACGTCACTTGAGACGGGTCTCAGGAACCTGGGGGAGGGGAAGGTACGTCACTTGAGACGGGTGCTCAGGAACCTGGGGGAGGGGAAGGTACGTCACTTGAGACGGGTGCTCAGGAACCTGGGGGGAGGGGAAGGTACGTCACTTGAGACGGGTGCTCAGGAACCTGGGGGAGGGGAAGGTACGTCACTTGAGACGGGTGCTCAGGAACCTGGGGGGAGGGGAAGGTACGTCACTTGAGACGGGTGCTCAGGAACCTGGGGGAGAGGGAAGGTACGTCACTTGAGACGGGTGCTCAGGAACCTGGGGGAGGGAAGGTACGTCACTTGAGAGGGTGCTCAGGAACCTGGGGGAGGGAAGGTACGTCACTTGAGACGGGTGCTCAGGAACCTGGGGGAGGGGAAGGTACGTCACTTGAGACGGGTGCTCAGGAACCTGGGGGGAGGGGAAGGTACGTCACTTGAGACGGGTGCTCAGGAACCTGGGGGGAGGGGAAGGTACGTCACTTGAGACGGGTGCTCAGGAACCTGGGGGGGAAGGGGAAGGTACGTCACTTGAGACGGGTGCTCAGGAACCTGGGGGAGGGGAAGGTACGTCACTTGAGACGGGTGCTCAGGAACCTGGGGGAGGGGAAGGTACGTCACTTGAGACGGG
The DNA here is from genome assembly GCF_026875155.1 of Cherax quadricarinatus. Taxonomy (NCBI): domain Eukaryota; kingdom Metazoa; phylum Arthropoda; class Malacostraca; order Decapoda; family Parastacidae; genus Cherax; species Cherax quadricarinatus. Next base: position 22,604,987 of record NC_069456.1, on the reverse strand, counting down.
TGCTCAGGAACCTGGGGGAGGGGAAGGTACGTCACTGAGACGGGTGCTCAGGAACCTGGGGGAGGGGAAGGTACGTCACTTGAGAGGGTGCTCAGGAACCTGGGGGAGGGGAAGGTTACGTCACTTGAGACGGGTGCTCAGGAACCTGGGGGAGGGGAAGGTACGTCACTTGAGACGGGTGCTCAGGAACCTGGGGGAGGGAAGGTACGTCACTTGAGACGGGTGCTCAGGAACCTGGGGGAGGGGAAGGTACGTCACTGAGACGGGTGCTCAGGAACCTGGGGGAGGGGAAGGTACGTCACTTGAGACGGGTGCTCGGAACCTGGGGAGGGGAAGGTACGTCACTTGAGACGGGTGCTCAGGAACCTGGGGGAGGGGAAGGTACGTCACTTGAGACGGGTGCTCAGGAACCTGGGGGAGGGGAAGGTACGTCACTTGAGACGGGGTGCTCAGGAACCTGGGGGAGGGAAGGTACGTCACTTGAGACGGGTGCTCAGGAACCTGGGGAGGGGAAGGTACGTCACTTGAGACGGGTGCTCAGGAACCTGGGGAGGGGAAGGTACGTCACTTGAGACGGGTGCTCAGGAACTGGGGGAGGGGAAGGTACGTCACTTGAGACGGGTGTCAGGAACCTGGGGGAGGGGAAGGTACGTCACTTGAGACGGGTGCTCAGGAACCTGGGGAGGGGAAGGTACGTCACTTGAGACGGGTGCTCAGGAACCTGGGGGAGGGGAAGGTACGTCACTTGAGACGGGTGCTCAGGAACCTGGGGAGGGGAAGGTACGTCACTGAGACGGTGCTCAGGACCTGGGGGAGGGGAAGGTACGTCACTTGAGACGGGTGCTCAGGAACCTGGGGGAGGGGAAGGTTACGTCACTTGAGACGGGTGTCAGGAACTGGGGTAGGGGAAGGTACGTCACTTGAGACGGGTGCTCAGGAACTGGGGAGGGGAAGGTACGTCATTGAGAGGTGTGCTCAGGAACCTGGGGGAGGTGGAAGGTACGTCACTTGAGACGGGTGCTCAGGAACCTGGGGGAGGGGAAGGTACGTCCTTAGACGGGTGCTCAGGAACCTGGGTAGGGAGGTTTACGTCACTTGAGACGGGTGCTCAGGAACTGGGTGGTAGGGGAAGGTACGCACTTGAGACGGTGCTCAGGAACCTGGGGGACAGGGAAGGTACGTCACTTGAGACGGGTGCTCAGGAACCTGGGGGAGGAAGGTACGTCCTGAGAGGGTGCTCAGGAACCTTGGGGGAGGTGGAAGTACGTCACTTGAGAACGGAGTGCTCATGGAACCTGGGGTAGGGGAAAGGTACGTCACTTTGAGACGGGTGCTCAGGAACCTGGGGGAGGGGAAGGTAGTATTTGAGACGGTGCTCAGGACCTGGGGAGGGAAGGTACGTCACTTGAGACGGTGCTCAGGAACCTGGGGCGAGGGGTAAGGTACGTCACTTGAGACGGGTGCTCATGGAACCTGGGGGAGGGCGAAGGTACGTCACTTGAGAGGGTGCTCGGAACCTGGGGGAGGGGAAGTAGTCACTTGAGACGGGTGCTCAGGAACCTGGGGGAGGGGAAGGTACGTCACTGAGACGGGTGCTCAGGAACCTGGGGGAGGGAAGTACGTCACTGAGACGGGTGCTCAGGAACTGGGGAGGGGAAGTACGTCACTTGAGACGGGTGCTCAGGAACCTGGGGAGGGGTAAGGTACGTCACTTGAGACGGGTGCTCAGGAATCTGGGGGAGGGGAAGGTACGTCACTTGGACGGCTGCTCAGGAACCTGGGGGAGGGGAAGGTACTCACTTGAGACCGGTGCTTCTCAAGGAATCCCGGGGAGGGGAAGGTACGTCACTGAGACAGGGTGCTCAGGAACTGGGGGAGGGGAAGGTACGTCACTTGAGACGGGTGCTCAGGAACCTGGGGGAGGGGAAGGTACGTCACTTGAGACGGGTGCTCAGGAATCTGGGGGAGGGGAAGGTACGTCACTTGAGACGGTGTGCTCAGGAATCTGGGGGGGGGAAGGTACGTCATTGAGACGAGGTGCTCAGGAACCTGGGGGAGGGAAGGTACGTCACTTGAGACGGGTGCTCAGGAATCTGGGGGCGAGAAAGTCGTATCTATAAAACATTTGAAAGTAAATCTGTCAGTATTACGTGAAATGTTTGTGTTTAGTGGTGGGTAAGGAAGTGGAGCTCAGCAGACCACGGTGTTGACGGTTCTGCTGTAATTTGTTGTGTTTGTATTGCGCAACCAAGTGAGGCTCTTGAGACTTGCATAGAGGAATTTCTTTATACAGGAGTTGATCACTTGGAAAGCCGGAAGTTGATGTTTCCAGTTTATTGAACTAATGTAATGAACTGTTTAATGTAGCCTTATTGTAGATGCTAATTTATCAACAAGCTTTATGTGCAATAAAACGTCTTTGTTAGATAAAAAATTTGTTAAACGTGTGTTAATAAAACTTTTTAAAAAATGAGTAACATGAAAATGGGAAAGTGACAGTTTTTTACCCGGACAATTATGTCCTCAATTATATTTTTTTGCCCAAATTGTCAGGCAGTGTTGAGGCGGTGTAATGAGCCAGTGATGACCGTCAAGGTTAATACCATCACACACTTGACTGTTCTCACCCAGACTCACCTCATGCTCGCTAAGCTTTCTTTCAGTGACACAAATGATGCCATCCACTCACTCCAAGACTATGTAATAATGCGAAATACTATTACTAACACACACAACTTTAATCATTCACTCCATCAGTGTCTTGCCAGAGGGTTGCCTACACTAGTTATATAACTGCAACATCAACACTCCTCCTTCAGAGTGCAGGCACTGTACTTCTGACTTCCAGGACCCAAGTCCGGCTTGCCAGTTTCCATGAATCCTTCATAAATGTTACATTGCTCACAAACCACTTGTCTCCACTCGCTCCTAACACGCTCACGCATGCCTACTGTATGTCCAAGCCTGCTTGCACACAAAACCTCTTTTAACCCCTCCCTCCAACCTTTCCTAGGCCGACCCCAACCCCGCCTTCCTTCCACTACAGATATATACACTCTCCAAGTCATTCTATTTTGCTCCATCCTCTCTAAATGTCCAAACCACCTCAACAGTCACCTCCTCAGCCCTCGGATAATTCTTTTAGCAACCCCACACCTCCTAATTTCCAAACTACGGATTCTCTACATTATACACACACACACACACACACACACACACAACACACACACACACACACACACACCACACATTGCCCTCAGACATGACATCTCCTCTGCCTTCTTGTTGCAACATTCACCACCCATGACTCACACCCATATAGGAGCATTGGTATAACTATACTCTCATACAGTCCCATCTTTGCTTCCATAGATAACAATTTTTGTCTCCACAGACTCCTCAATGCACCACTAACCTTCCCCCCCCCCTCATCAATTGTATGATTCATTTCGTCTTTCATAGATTCATCTGCTGACAAGTCCACTCCAAAATATCTGAATTCATTCACTTCTTCCATACTCCCTTCAGTCTGATATCCAATCTTTCATAATCTCAATTTTTTATCACCTTACTTTTTCCTACTGTCACTTTTAATTTCCTTCTTTTATATACCCTTCCAAACTCGGTCACCAACCTCTGCAACTTCTCTTCAGAATCTCCCAAAAGCACAGTGTCATCAGCAAACAGCAACTGTGACAACTCCCACTTTGTGTTAGATTCTTCATCTTTTAACCCCACACCTCTCTGCCAACACCCTCGCATTCACTTCTCTTACAACCCCATCTTTAAATATATTGAACAACCATAGTGACATCACACATCCCTAAGGCCTGAGCCTCACTATCCTCGTAAAAACTCTTCATTGCTTTCAGTAACCCACCTATTCCATATATTTGCAACATCTGCCACATTGCCCCCCCCCTACATACCATATGCGCCTTTTCCACATCCATAAATTATCTAAATACTGTATAATTATATATATATATATATATATATATATATATATATATATATATATATATATATATATATATATATATATATACGTAAAATACGTAAAACTTGCCGTTTTGGCTTAAATAGTTTGCCCTATCATTGCTGAATAGGGCAAGCGAAAATTTGTGTATGCAATAATTTCGCAAAAATTATCCCGAACCTAACGATAAAAATATATTTCACCGTGTTGTTTATTAAATTAATATAAACTTATATAAAATATATTTAGTTGGATTAGTCTAAATTAAATTGCGATTGTTATAATAAGGTTAGGTAAGTTTCCTAAGGTTGTTTTGGTATAAAATCATTAATTTTTTATAACATAAATGAAAAAATATATAAAAATGTACAAGAGAAAATTTTAGAAAGTACTTAATTCTAAGAGAGTTCTTGCTAATTGACCAGTTTTACCTATTCGGCACGACACACACACACACTCCTGGCGGGGCCAGGAGCTCGGACTCGACCCCCGCAACCTCAACTAGGTGAGTACTATATATATATATATATATATATATATATATATATATATATATATATATATAAATATATATATATATATATATATATATATATATATATATATATATTTTGTGGGACACCCTATTAATGCAGACGACTAGACCAGGTGAAACTTCAGCTCATAAACACTGCAGCTGGGACAGCCTCGTAATGGAATATGCTGCTGCAGGTATGCTAGCAGCCGTAAGTTCTGCTAACGAGAGAGTTTGTCTTTTAGCGGTGAATGCGCCCCACTCGGGCGTCTAACAGTTCCCATCTCCACGACTGGCACACGTCTTGCACCCGAAGACCCTTTGTACGGCAGTGGATCTTTGCCTTGCTGCTCCAATTCACACTGAGTACAAGTGTACTTGAGGTAAAGTGGTAGTCAGCCAGTACGGTTTGAATTGTTCAGGTTTCAAAAGTTGGCATGTCAGACACAATGAAGTCAACGAGATTAAGAGAGGCTTTACTACAGCCTTGTGTCCAGTCCAGAGAAAATCTCCATCTTGATTACTAGCACCTCGGGTGTGCCCGCCTGCCACTCTCAAGGGATCACATTATATCCCTGGAAGAATGCAAGATTTCTGGTGTGGGACTACTAGTGGATCTACCCTGGTCGATACCCACATACTTTATACTGCTGGTCGGTAGAGCGGTGCTGCGGATCGCAGGGAAGATCACAAGTTTAACATGAGTACACGGATTTTTTCCACCATTACAACTCCATTCTGATAGGATCAGAAACCTTTGGCTCCTGAGGGAAAACATGTCATGGGTTTCTTCAAGGAGCTGAGCTTCAGTTTCAGTGAAACCACCAGAGACCCGAGGGCGGCCGCCTTTCATTTCCAGTGCCTCAGTGTGGCAATCCAGAGAGGGAACGCCTGCTGCATCTTGGGTCACCGACTTGCGTCCGAGGAGCTCCACAAGTTAGTGCTTCTCCATACTTTTTGCAATTCCACATGTATGCAAATTTCTTTACTCATATATATGCAGCAGTAACAGCCTGGTTGATCTGACCCTGATCCACCATGAGGCCTGGCCTCAGACCGAGCCGCGGGGGCGTTGACCCCCGAAACACTCTCCAGGTAAACTCCAGGTAATGTAATCATGCAGTATAATCGTAAAAAGACACTCCAATGTATCACCGTGTGTGTGTGTGTGTGTGTGTGTGTGTGTGTGTGTGTGTGTGTGTGTGTGTGTGAGTGTGTGTGTGTGTGTGTGTGTGTGTGTGTGTGAGTGTGTGTGTGTGTGTGTGTGTGTGTGTGTGTGTGTGTGTGTGTGTGTGTGAGTGTGTGTGTGTGTGTGTGTGTGTGTGTGTGTGTGTGGTCTGTGTGTGTGTGTGTGTGTGTGTGTGTGTGTGTGTGTGTGTGTGTGTGTGTGTGTGTGTGTGTGTGTGTGTGTCTGTGTGTGTGTGTGTGTGTGTGTGTGTGTGTGTGTGTGTGTGTGTGTGTCTGTGTGTGTCTGTGTGTGTGTGTGTGTGTGTGTGTGTGTGTGTGTGTGTGTGTCTGTGTGTGTGTGTGTGTGTGTGTGTGTGTGTGTGTGTGTGTGTGTGTGTGTGTGTGTGTGTGTTTGTTGTTGTGCCGAATAGGTAAATCTGGTCAATTAGCATGAACTCATTTAAAATTAAGTTCTTTCTAAAAAAAATTTCTTATGCCGATATATCTTTTTCATTTATGCTACAAATATTAATGATTTTGCACCGAAAGGACCTCAGAAAATTTACCTAACCTTATTATAACAAGCGCAATTTAATTTAGCCTAATCCAACTAAATATATTTTAGACAAGTTTACAATAGTTTAATAATAAAAAAACACAATGAAATATATTTTTTTCGTTAGATTCAGAATGATTTTTGTGAAATTATTGCATACACAAATTTTCGCTTGCCTTATTGACCAGCTGAGGATGGAGTCAGGACTCTCGCCAGCCTCAAGAGAAGCAGGACAAACCACTGACGCCATAGACAACCAGACCACCTCGGCACAATAATGGTAGGAAGTCAATGGCACTGCTAGCAATGTTTACCCTAGCGCCGGCCACATAACACCGGCCACGCTAACGGTATGTGAATGAAATTAATCCTGTACCTTAAGGCTTTTGTACGGTATATCCTATGAGGAGATTAATGGAGTTATACCTGATAACATTAGAGGATCACAGGCGATATGATGATAACGTACAAAATACTGATAGTAATTAATAGGGTGGACTGACCTAGGCTAACAGAGAGACGGGAATTAAACTCACGAGGGAACAACTCGAAGCTGAAAACACAGACGAGTCTCAGTGAAGTTATGAAGTATTTCTTCAATCTTAGAGTAGTCAAGAAGAACGACCTGGACAGTGGAGTGGTAGAGGCAGATACGATCGGACCCTCGAAACTTTGTGTGAACCCAGTAGCAAAGAGGCGGTGCCAGGAACTGAGACCCGACCCCTGCAACCATATAGAGGTGAGGACATATTGGTGAATACACACACACACACACACACACACACACACACACAACTACCCGAGATCTGGAAAACAGTAAATATAGCCCCAACATTAAAACAACAGAGGCAAGAAGTGTTAAACCAGAGAGCAGTATCACTGACTTGTATACTATGTAAGGTAATAGAGAATATTATCAGAAGAGTGGTAGAACACTTGGAAAGAAGTGGTTTCATTAACAATAACTAGTAATAACTGGAGCTCTATGATAAAGTAACATATGAGGCATAAGAGGAATGGGTGGACTGCATATGCTTAGAGTGCAACAAGGAATCTGATATTGTACCTACCAAGTGTTGAGCAAAAACTTGAGGAACAGATAGGAATAACAATGAATATACTACAGTAGATCAAAGAGCACCTCATGGAAAGGAGACAAAAGTGATTGTCCGAGAAGAAATGTCAGAATGGTGAAGTGTAACAAGTGGGGTTCCACAAGGATCGGTATTATTCCCAATACTGTTTCTGATGAATGTGAATGACATACCAGGAGAGATGGGTTTGAAAAATCTCTGTTTGGAGATAATATACATGTAATATACCTATGGCAAGTTTCAAAGGAACTTCTACCTGGAGCCCGACCCGAGGCCAGGCTTCCCTGAACACCTGGTCAACATGGCTGTTTGTGATAGCGACGCCCAGCCCCTCATACCCATGACAACCCGATTATTTCGGTATTTGTGGTAGGAAGTTGTTCAGTTTTATCTTAAAAAATTCTATCTTTGTTCCGGAAATACATCTTATATCTCATAGCAAAACACTAAAGTCTTGAATCACGGTGTTGTAGACATAGCCACGTATTCTTTAATTGCTCTATTTTATATTTTTTCCCATACCTTTCATTCCACTAAGTTGTTATAGCAGTGAGTAGGTTAGGAACCTGTCTCTCAAGCATCGTCTGTGTACAGGTTATCAGGTATCTTTCTCTTCTCCACTCCAGAGAGAACAAAGTACCTTGAAGCATTCCTAAATATCTTAAGATATTATACTGATTCTATCCCGGTATTACATATACCGTTGTACATTTTCCAGCTGTGTTATCTCCTGCCTTGAAACACAGGAGAGAGATATATGATTATATACACTTGGAAAATCCTAGAGGGATTAGTACCAAACTTGAACACGAAAATCACTCCTACGAAAGCAAAAAACTTGGCAGACGATGCAACATCCCCCCAATGAAAAGCAAGGGTGTCACTAGCACGATAAGAGACAACACAATAACTTTGAGAGGCCCTAGACTGTTCAACTGCCTCCCAGCATACATAAGAGGGGTTACCAATAGACTCCTGGCTGTCTTCAAGTAGGCACTGGACAAGCACCTAAAGTCAGTACCTGACCAGCCGGGCTGTGGTTCCTACGTCGGGTTGCGTGGGCGTTGACCCCCGAAAGCCTCTCCAGGTATACTCCAGGTATACTCCAGGTATACTCCAGGTATACTCCAGGTATACTCCAGGTATACTCCTGGTATACTCCAGGTATACTCCAGGTATACTCCAGGTATACTCCAGGTATACTCCAGGTATACTCCAGGTATACAGTCAACACAGAACAGTATTCAGGTCGTAAAAGCACTACACATATTATGTCAAAATAATAAATCCCTCAACAACTAATGTAATTTTAAGAGTAAAAACTGAAACATCAGAATCAAGTACATAAACTAGGAGTGTACGTAAGTACCGTATCAGTATCGGTATCTGCTATATTAATGGTATCGGTGAATTTTTTTTTTTTAAATATTTAATAATAGGTGAGTAATGTTAAGACAGACGGTGACATGTGACTCAGTGAGGTGCCTTTGTAAGTTCAAGTGAACACTGCCTCAGCCAACACTTTGTTCATAATACAGTGTTGGTGCACTTAGAGTGATGTCATTTCCTGGATCCCACACAGCTGCGGACATCACCCACATTGTTCACGAAATAGTGTATGACTTCAACACAGTGGTGAAGCCGGCCGGACCCCAGGCCCCGGACCCCAGGCCCCGGACCCCAGGCCCCGGACCCCAGGCCCCGGACCCCAGGCCCCGGACCCCAGGCCCCGGACCCAGGGCCCCGGTACTAGGCACATTATTGGGCCCCCCTCTACCAGGGTGGTAGCCAGCCACCCGGGCCCCGGTGCTAGTAACAGCCCCCCCCCATCCATTCCCCATCTACCGAAAATAAAACAAAAGTCTCAGTAACAAAGTTCAGAGTGAAGATATAACAAGACAACAATGAAGTTTTTAACAGAATATTACTAATTGTTTCATCACGGTTCATTCCTTCTAATACCGGAGGTATCAGCTAATATCCATGGTATCGGTATCAATGTCAATACCGGGGGTATCAGCTAATATCCATGGTATCGGTATCAATGCCAATACCGGGGGTATCAGCTAATATCCATGGTATCGGTATCAATGTCAATACCGAGGGTATCAGCTAATATCCATGGTATCGGTATCAATGTCAATACCGGGGGTATCAGCTAATATCCATGGTATCGGTATCAATGCCAATACCGGGGGTATCAGCTAATATCCATGGTATCGGTATCAATGCCAATACCGGGGGTATCAGCTAATATCCATGGTATCGGTATCAATGCCAATACCGGGGGTATCAGCTAATATCCATGGTATCGGTATCAGGAAAAATTTGCTTCGTTCCGTCACTATTAAGTAACACACCTTCTAGCACTTGATGCAAGTGTATTCTTATTGAAAAATTTACTGAAAATATTTCACGACACAACTATACGTCTTACTGAAACTGTCTCAGAAATATTGCCTCGTGGCCAATATTTTGACACATTTCATCAACAAAATTTAGAGTGATCCAAGATTCTTAAGCTTACGTAACACTATCAGGTCTCCAAGCTTCGAGTGATCCAATCTTCAGCTTGCGTAACACTATCAGGTCTCCAAGCTTCGAGTGATCCAATCTTCAGCTTGCGTAACACTATCAGCTCTCCAAGCTTCGAGTGATCCAATCTTCAGCTTGCATAACACTATCAGCTCTCCAAGCTTCGAGCGATCCAATCTTCAGCTTGCGTAACACTATCAGCTCTCAGGGTGTCAGTGTTAACTAGGTTGGAGAGTTACACCAGTGACTAACACGATACTCAGCGTACTTGTAGATCCTCGATATGAGAATAACTTCTTCAATGTTAATGCACCGGATGAATCATCCACAACGAACATTGGCAGTACTGAGAATGACCTCAAAGACACTCGGGAGAGAATTCAGCAGCTGAGAGAGTGCAGCTGGTTTGGCAGCAGCATCCAGCAAAGAAGACCGCAGACAGAGTATAGGCTAAGAGGCCAAAGACTGCAAACCTCACTCAAGGAGAAAGACCTACGAGCGAGTATAATACCGAGTACATAGCCAGAAGCACATTAACCAGATAACTGCTGCGGCATATTGGCGCCTGGCAAACCTGAGAATAGTGTTCCGGTACTTCAGTAAGGAATCGTTCAAGACTTTATACACTGTGTATGTCAGGCCCATACTGGAGTACGCAGCACCAGTTTGGAACCCACACCTGGTCAAACACGTCAAGAAATTAGAGAAAGTGCAAAGGTTTGTAACAAGGCTAGTTCCAGAGCTAAGGGGAATGTCCTATGAAGAAAGGTTAAGGGAAATCGGTCTGACGACACTGGAGGACAGGAGGGTCAGGGGAGACATGATAACGACATACAAAATACTGCGAGGAATAGATAAGGTGGACAGAGACAGGATGTTCCAGACAGGGGACACAGAAACAAGGGGTCACAATTGGAGGCTGAAGACTCAGATGAGTCAAAGGGATGTTAGGAAGTATTTCTTCAGTCACAGAATTGTTAGGAAATGTGATAGTCTGGCAAGCGATGTAGTGGAGGCAGGAACTATACATAGTTTTAAGGCGAGGTATGATAAAGCTCATGGAGCATGGAGAGGGAGGACCCAGTAGCGGTCACTGAAGAGGCGGGGCCAGGAGCTAAGTCTCGACCTCTGAAGCCACAATTAGGCGAGTACAAATAGGTGAGCAGCTGGTCTGGCAGCAACATCCTGTCTGATTCCTAGAGATGGGAAGAACAGCGCCTGCACTCTGAAGGAGCGGTGTTAATGATGCAGTTTCCTAGCTGTAGTTTAATAAGCGTGCCTCTGCCTAGACAGTGAAGGAATGAATGATGAAAGTTTTTCTTTTCAGGTCACCCTGCCTTGGTGGGAGACGGCCGATATGAAGAAAGTCAAGATGGTGTAACAAGGATTAGAGAACTTGATCAGTTTGATTTTAATAAACGTTATTAAAGTGTGCATCCAGCATTCACAACAACAGCTCCTCACAAACATCTACCTCACAAAAAGCAGCATAAAAATAACATGCTAATATTTGTGTTGCCAGGAACACAAACACAAAAACAGACAAATATATGGCAACTGTGTTATCGCATAAAGAAGGAAATTCACTTGAATGATGGAGAGAAAATATGATAGTTCTTCCATCTTGAGCAAACCTTGCCAGTAATATCTGAGTTTACCTTCCTCTGTAGGAGAGTAACAATGTTCTGTAGTGGAGGGAACGTCTACTCTCCTCCTAGCAACGTCTACTCTCCTCGTAGCAACGTCTACTCTCCACGTAGCAACGTCTACTCTCCTCGTGGCAACGTCTACTTTCCTCGTAGGAACGTCTACTCTCTTCGTAGGAACGTTACTTTCCTCGTAGCAACGTCTACTTTCCTCGTAGGAACGTCTACTCTCCTCGTAGGAACGTTAGTTTCCTCGTAGGAACGTCTACTTTCCTCGTAGCAACGTCTACTTTCCTCGTAGCAACGTCTATTTTCCTCGTAGCAACGTCAACTTTCCTCGTAGGAACGTCTACTTTCCTCGTAGAAACGTCTACTTTCCTCGTAGGAATGTCTACTCTCCTCGTAGGAACGTCTACTTTCCTCGTAGCAACGTCTACTTTCCTCGTAGCAACGTTACTTTCCTCGTAAGAACGTCTACTTTCCTCGTAGGAACGTCTACTCTCCTCGTAGGAACGTTACTTTCCTCGTAGCAACGTCTACTTTCCTCGTAGGAACATCTACTCTCCTCGTAGGAACGTTACTTTCCTAGTAGGAACGTCTACTTTCCTCGTAACAACGTCTTCTTTCCTCGTAGCAACGTCTACTTTCCTCGTAGGAACGTCTATTCTCTTCGTAGGAACGTTACTTTCCTCGTAGGAACGTCTACTTTCCCCGTAGGAACGTCTACTCTCCTCGTAGGAACTTTAGTTTCCTCGTAGGAACGTCTACTTTCCTCGTAGCAACGTCTACTCTCCTCGTAGGAACGTCACTTTTCTCGTAGCAACGTCTACTTTCCTCGTAGCAACGTCTACTCTCCTCGTGGCAACGTCTACTCTCCTCGTGGCAACGTCTACTCTCCTCGTGGCAACGTCTACTCTCCTCGTGGCAACGTCTACTCTCCTCGTGGCAACGTCTACTCTCCTCGTAGCAACGTCTACTCTCCTCGTAGCAACGTCTACTCTCCTCGTGGCAACGTCTACTCTCCTCCTAGCAACGTCTACTCTCCTCCTAGCAACGTCTACTCTCCTAGCAACGTCTACTCTCCTCCTAGCAACGTCTATTCTCCTCCTAGAAACGTCTACTCTCCTCCTAGCAACGTCTACTCTCCTCCTAGCAACGTCTACTCTCCTCCTAGCAACGTCTACTCTCCTCCTAGCAAAGTCTACTCTCCTCCTAGCAACGTCTACTCTCCTCCTAACAACGTCTACTCTCCTAGCAACGTCTACTCTCCTCCTAGCAACGTCTACTCTCCTAGCAACGTCTACTCTCCTCCTAGCAACGTCTACTCTCCTCCTAGCAACGTCTACTCTCCTCCTAACAACGTCTACTCTCCTCCTAGCAACGTCTACTCTCCTCCTAGCAACGTCTACTCTCCTAGCAACGTCTACTCTCCTCCTAGCAACGTCTACTCTCCTCCTAGCAAAGTCTACTCTCCTCCTAGCAACGTCTACTCTCCTCCTAGCAACGTCTACTCTCCTCCTAACAACGTCTACTCTCCTCCTAGCAACGTCTACTCTCCTCCTAGCAACGTCTACTCTCCTAGCAACGTCTACTCTCCTCCTAGCAACGTCTACTCTCCTAGCAACGTCTACTCTCCTAGCAACGTCTACTCTCCTCCTAGCAACGTCTACTCTCCTCCTAGCAACGTCTACTCTCCTAGCAACGTCTACTCTAATCCTAGCAACGTCTACTCTCCTCCTAGCAACGTCTACTCTCCTCCTAGCAACGTCTACTCTCCTAGCAACGTCTACTCTCCTCCTAGCAACGTCTACTCTCCTCCTAGCAACGTCTACTCTCCTCCTAGCAACGTCTACTCTCCTAGCAACGTCTACTCTCCTAGCAACGTCTACTCTCCTCCTAGCAACGTCTATTCTCCTCCTAGAAACGTCTACTCTCCTCCTAGCAACGTCTACTCTCCTCCTAGCAACGTCTACTCTCCTCCTAGCAACGTCTACTCTCCTCCTAACAACGTCTACTCTCCTCCTAGCAACGTCTACTCTCCTCCTAGCAACGTCTACTCTCCTAGCAACGTCTACTCTTCTCCTAGCAACGTCTACTCTCTCCTAGCAACGTCTACTCTCCTCCTAACAACGTCTACTCTCCTCCTAGCAACGTCTACTCTCCTCCTAGCAACGTCTACTCTCCTAGCAACGTCTACTCTCCTAGCAACGTCTACTCTCCTCCTAGCAACGTCTACTCTCCTCCTAGCAAAGTCTACTCTCCCCCTAGCAACGTCTACTCTCCTCCTAGCAACGTCTACTCTCCTCCTAACAACGTCTACTCTCCTCCTAGCAACGTCTACTCTCCTCCTAGCAACGTCTACTCTCCTAGCAACGTCTACTCTCCTAGCAACGTCTACTCTCCTCCTAGCAACGTCTACTCTCCTAGCAACGTCTACTCTCCTAGCAACGTCTACTCTCCTCCTAGCAACGTCTACTCTCCTCCTAGCAACGTCTACTCTCCTAGCAACGTCTACTCTCCTCCTAGCAACGTCTACTCTCTTCCTAGCAACGTCTACTCTCCTCCTAGCAACGTCTACTCTCCTAGCAACGTCTACTCTCCTAGCAACGTCTACTCTCCTAGCAACGTCTACTCTCCTCCTAGCAACGTCTACTCTCCTCCTAGCAACGTCTACTCTCCTCCTAGCAACGTCTACTCTCCTCCTAGAAACGTCTACTCTCCTCCTAGCAACGTCTACTCTCCTCCTAGCAACGTCTACTCTCCTCCTAGCAACATCTACTCTCCTCCTAGCAACGTTTACTCTCCTCCTAGCAACATCTACTCTCCTCCTAGCAACGTCTACTCTCCTCCTAGCAACATCTACTCTCCTCCTAGCAACATCTACTCTCCTCCTAGCAACGTCTACTCTCCTCCTAGCAACGTCTACTCTCCTCCTAGCAACGTCTACTCTCCTCCTAGCTACGTCTACTCTCCTCCTAGCAACGTCTACTCTCCTAGCAACGTCTACTCTCCTAGCAACGTCTACTCTCCTCCTAGCAACGTCTACTCTCCTCCTAGCAACGTCTACTCTCCTCCTAGCAACGTCTACTCTCCTCCTAGCAACGTCTACTCTCCTCCTAGCAACGTCTACTCTCCTAGCAACGTCTACTCTCCTCCTAGCAACGTCTACTCTCCTCCTAGCAACGTCTACTCTCCTCCTAGCAACGTCTACTCTCCTCCTAGCAACGTCTACTCTCCTCCTAGCAACGTCTACTCTCCTCCTAGCAACGTCTACTCTCCTCCTAGCAACGTTTACTCTCCTCCTAGCAACGTCTACTCTCCTCCTAGCAACGTCTACTCTCCTAGCAACGTCTACTCTCCTCCTAGCAACGTATTAACCGGTAAACATTAAAATTTCTTCAGCTGAGAATTTTTAATTTTACTAGTTAAAATAACAAATATTTTTAATTTCAGTTGTTAGAATAACTGATGACGTCGTTGTAGTTTAATAATGAAGACAGAGTTTCTGGTTTAACTTCTCAACTATAATTTTAGACTTTCAATTTCCAGCTAAAACAATAAAAGACGTTTTTCTCAGTTTTCAAAAAATAAAGATTGAAATTAAGAATATCTTGAGAGAGTTTTATTATAACTTTTAATATAACTAAATTATACAGACTTTTATTTTGCTCATATCTAATTATATTTTCATCAGTTTACTAAACATGTGGATAATTTCAGAAATTTTATGGTTTCGTTTTGTAAGCGCACTCAGCTGACACACTGAGGTCCGTGGTTCGATCCCCGGTACAGGTGGAAATATTAGGACGTGCTTCCTTAAGACACCTGCTGTCGATGTTCACCCACCAGTAAAATAGGTACCTGGGTGTTAGTCGACTGGTGTGGGTCACATCCTGGGACAAAATTGACCTAGTTTGCCCAAAATGTTCAGCATAACAAGAGGCTTTCTATATAGTAGTACGTGACTGATGTCAGCTATGATCTGTAAAGCGTGTATCAGTATTATTAAACTGGCATCTCAGACAATATAAGTTGTTGAACCTCGCTGGGTTATTTAATACCTACTGACCAATAAACATTCCCTTAGATATTGAACATAATTTAAAAAAAAATAAGAAAAAGTATGGTTGATCAGGCCCTGATCCATCGGGAGGCCTGGTCATGGACCGGGCCGCGGGGGCGTTGATCCCCGGAATAACCTCCAGGTATTGCCTAATGATATTGGCCTAACTATGAGTATTGGTATTTGTTACGCAGAAAAGTGGGACAGCTGGGGGCTAGAGCCTTGTCTAAGGGCAAAGGTAAAAGTTACATCTCAAGCATAAACAGGCCATCCAGGGCTATCCCAGTCTAACCAGAAAGCGCTAAACCAGTATTTACTTCAATAGGTTGGTTAACAGAGGGTTAGGCAAAAATCCTAGTTAGGAAAATATATCTATTTATTCATCATAACACTATACACACTCCAGAAAACATCTTCATGTGCCTGCCATCCTAAACGGCCACATAGCGGGCACAAGAAGCAGGTGGCTGGCGGTCCAGTAACCATAACACTCAGCCTAGTCAACATCAGGCCGTCACTACAATACCAACCCCATTTCTAATTTCCTCACTCATCCCACAGGACCCTGACCATGTCAGAGCCCAGGTGAACATACAGGTAAACCATAGAAAAGCCAAATGGCTTGAGTTAGCTAAACAAAAGGAGTACACAACTACAAAACTTAGCTTAAATACACAGCATCTCCGACGCCAACCAGCATGCCATGCTGACTCCACGTAATTCCCCAGCCACGCTCATCACCGTATCAAAATACAGTTGGAAAATAAATCTCTGGCAGGATTTCTTTATAATTCCGGTTTAATCTACTTTACAGTACCCTGAAATGCACATTATGAATTATAAAATTATGCTTTACAATTATAACATTCATACTGTTATGACACCCTTCTCTACTGTATATACGTTATGTCATGCAGAACCCTGCATAACAGTGTTGACCTAACAGAGTACCAGTGTTGACCTAACAATGAGTACTAGTGTTGACCTAACAGAGTACTAGTGTTGACCTAACAATGAGTACCAGTGTTGACCTAACAATGAGTACCAGTGTTGACCTAACAATGAGTACCAGTGTTGACCTAACAATGAGTACCAGTGTTGACCTAACAAAGAGTACTAGTGTTGACCTAACAATGAGTACCAGTGTTGACCTAACAAAGAGTACTAGTGTTGACCTAACAATGAGTACCAGTGTTGACCTAACAAAGAGTACTAGTGTTGACCTAACAATGAGTACCAGTGTTGACCTAACAAAGAGTACTAGTGTTGACCTAAAAATGAGTACCAGTGTTGACCTAACAAAGAGTACTAGTGTTGACCTAACAATGAGTACCAGTGTTGACCTAACAAAGAGTACTAGTGTTGACCTAACAATGAGTACCAGTGTTGACCTAACAAAGAGTACTAGTGTTGACCTAACAAAGAGTACCAGTGTTGACCTAACAAAGAGTACTAGTGTTGACCTAACAAAGAGTACTAGTGTTGACCTAACAATGAGTACCAGTGTTGACCTAACAAAGAGTACTAGTGTTGACCTAACAATGAGTACCAGTGTTGACCTAACAAAGAGTACTAGTGTTGACCTAACAAAGAGTACTAGTGTTGACCTAACAATGAGTACCAGTGTTGACCTAACAAAGAGTACTAGTGTTGACCTAACAATGAGTACCAGTGTTGACCTAACAAAGAGTACTAGTGTTGACCTAACAATGAGTACCAGTGTTGACCTAACAAAGAGTACTAGTGTTGACCTAACAAAGAGTACTAGTGTTGACCTAACAATGAGTACCAGTGTTGACCTAACAAAGAGTACCAGTGTTGACCTAACAATGAGTACCAGTGTTGACCTAACAAAGAGTACTAGTGTTGACCTAACAATGAGTACCAGTGTTGACCTAACAAAGAGTACTAGTGTTGACCTAACAGAGTACTAGTGTTGATCTAACAAAGAGTACTAGTGTTGACCTAACAAAGAGTACTAGTGTTGACCTAACAAAGAGTACTAGTGTTGACCTAACAGAGTACTAGTGTTGATCTAACAAAGAGTACTAGTGTTGATCTAACAAAGAGTACTAGTGTTGACCTAACAAAGAGTACTAGTGTTGACCTAACAAAGAGTACTAGTGTTGACCTAACAAACAGTACTAGTGTTGACCTAACAAAGAGTACTAGTCCTGACCTAACAAAGAGTACTAGTGTTGACCTAACAAAGAGTACTAGTGTTGACCTAACAGAGTACTAGTATTGACCTAACAAAGAGTACTAGTGTTGACCTAACAAAGAGTACTAGTGTTGACCTAACAAAGGGTACTAGTGTTGACCTAACAAAGAGTACTAGTGTTGACCTAACAAAGAGTACTTGTGTTGACCTAACAAAGAGTACTAGTGTTGACCTAACAGAGTACTAGTATTGACCTAACAAAGAGTACTAGTGTTGACCTAACAAAGAGTACTAGTGTTGACCTAACAGAGTACTAGTGTTGACCTAACAAAGAGTACTAGTGTTGACCTAACAAAGAGTACTAGTGTTGACCTAACAAAGAGTACTAGTATTGACCTAACAAAGAGTACTAGTGTTGACCTAACAAAGAGTACTAGTGTTGACCTAACAATGAGTACCAGTGTTGACCTAACAAAGAGTACTAGTGTTGACCTAACAAAGAGTACTAGTGTTGACCTAACAAAGAGTACTAGTGTTGACCTAACAAAGTACTAGTGTTGACCTAACAAAGAGTACTAGTGTTGACCTAACAAAGAGTACTAGTGTTGACCTAACAAAGAGTACTAGTGTTGACCTAACAAAGAGTACTAGTGTTGACCTAACAAAGTACTAGTGTTGACCTAACAAAGTACTAGTGTTGACCTAACAAAGAGTACTAGTGTTGACCTAACAAAGAGTACTAGTGTTGACCAAACAAAGAGTACTAGTATTGACCTAACAAAGAGTACTAGTGTTGACCTAACAAAGAGTACTAGTGTTGACCTAACAAAGAGTACTAGTGTTGACCTAACAAAGTACTAGTGTTGACCTAACAAAGAGTACCAGTGTTGACCTAACAATGAGTACCAGTGTTGACCTAACAATGAGTACCAGTGTTGACCTAACAAAGAGTACTAGTGTTGACCTAACAAAGAGTACTAGTGTTGACCTAACAAAGAGTACTAGTGTTGACCTAACAAAGAGTACTAGTGTTGACCTAACAAAGAGTACTAGTGTTGACCTAACAGAGTACTAGTATTGACCTAACAAAGAGTACTAGTGTTGACCTAACAAAGAGTACTAGTATTGACCTAACAAAGAGTACTAGTGTTGACCTAACAAAGAGTACTAGTGTTGACCTAACAAAGTACTAGTGTTGACCTAACAAAGAGTACTAGTGTTGACCTAACAAAGAGTACTAGTCCTGACCTAACAAAGAGTACTAGTGTTGACCTAACAAAGAGTACTAGTCCTGACCTAACAAAGAGTACTAGTGTTGACCTAACAAAGAGTACTAGTGTTGACCTAACAAAGAGTACTAGTGTTGACCTAACAGAGTACTAGTATTGACCTAACAAAGAGTACTAGTGTTGACCTAACAATGAGTACTAGTGTTGACCTAACAAAGATTTACTAGTGTTGACCTAACAAAGAGTACTAGTGTTGACCTAACAAGAGTACTAGTGCTGACCTAACAAAGAGTACTAGTGTTGACCTAACAAAGAGTACTAGTGTTGACCTAACAAAGAGTACTAGTGTTGACCTAACAAAGAGTACTAGTGTTGACCTAACAAAGAGTACTAGTGTTGACCTAACAGAGTACTAGTATTGACCTAACAAAGAGTACTAGTGTTGACCTAACAAAGAGTACTAGTGTTGACCTAACAGAGTACTAGTATTGACCTAACAAAGAGTACTAGTGTTGACCTAACAAAGAGTACTAGTGTTGACCTAACAGAGTACTAGTATTGACCTAACAGAGTACTAGTGTTGACCTAACAAAGAGTACTAGTGTTGACCTAACAGAGTACTAGTGTTGACCTAACAAAGAGTACTAGTGTTGACCTAACAAAGAGTACTAGTGCTGACCTAACAAAGAGTACTAGTGTTGACATAACAAAGAGTACTAGTGTTGACCTAACAAAGAGTACTAGTGTTGACCTAACAGAGTACTAGTGTTGACCTAACAAAGAGTACTAGTGTTGACCTAACAAAGAGTACTAGTGTTGACCTAACAGAGTACTAGTGTTGACTAACAAAGAGTACTAGTGTTGACCTAACAAAGAGTACTAGTGTTGACCTAACAAAGAGTACTAGTGTTGACCTAACAGAGTACTAGTGTTGACCTAACAAAGAGTACTAGTGTTGACCTAACAAAGAGTACTAGTGTTGACCTAACAGAGTACTAGTGTTGACCTAACAAAGAGTACTAGTGTTGACCTAACAAAGAGTACTAGTGTTGACCTAACAAAGAGTACTAGTGTTGACCTAACAATGAGTACTAGTGTTGACCTAACAGAGTACTAGTGTTGACCTAACAGAGTACTAGTGTTGACCTAACAGAGTACTAGTGTTGACCTAACAAAGGGTACTAGTGTTGACCTAACAGAGTACTAGTATTGACCTAACAAAGAGTACTAGTGTTGACCTAACAGAGTACTAGTATTGACCTAACAAAGAGTACTAGTGCTGACCTAACAAAGCACCTAGATACAACTTGTCAGCAGTTCAAAGTTCTGTTATTAACATGGAATACTGTCTTGAAAATTTTTCCAAGTCGGCCCCAAACAGCCTGTTGCTGGTGACTCAAATAGAGACATGTAAAATGGAAGAATGTGGTAAATACTGTAATAACAGAAAAATCCCAGAACGTAATTCAGATGACCAGTCTCACACAGATTAGCTAGTAAGACTATGATGTAACAGTGATATACCTGTGATCGATTTCGAGACTGTCTTCCGGCCTGGGACCAGGCTTCTTTGCTGACTTCAACCAGGCTGTTGCTGTTGGCAGCCCGCTGGCCCACATTTCTCCTTGATAACTTTACATTTATTCCAGAAATATTTTTGATATCTACAGGTTGTAAGTTCAGTACTCCCGGACTTATGTTGACAGTGTTACCTTAGTCCGCCCACTGCACCAACAGTCAGTATCCTTTCCAGAAAGAGCTTAGATCTGTAGATGAAAAGAGCACAACTCCACTGTCAACAGTGTACATAATACTTTTGTGTTATATATCAGGTACAAGTAGGTTCGCCAGGACGGGTTCTGACTGGCTCGGGTCTTCTCCATGTGGTGACCCGGCAGTATAGTATATATCGTTACAGCAGCTCCATTTTATAGGCAGGCTCCCTAGTCAAGCCTAGTTACATGACCCCCTTTGAACTATGCACGTAGGCCGCCGGTCAGGGACCTCTGCCTCAGATTCGACCAGGTCTAGCAGACGAGCAGACATGGATAAGCTGGGCTCCACCACGATTATCAACGCAACGCCTCCATGACAGTTTAACCTTTGTTTCCTTAACAACGCTGCACAATATAGCCGGTAACTGACTAGTAACCTGAGTACTGAACATCAGATAAGTCTTTGAGACGCTAAATAACAGCTTTATAGCAAAGAATGACGTACATAACCCAAGCCAGCGTAGAGTTAGGGTTGGAAAACCATGCTTGTTATGTCTATTAAACTATCAAGATAAAATTACGGAGCTGTTAACAGAAAACCACGGATTTTGCGAAGGCATTTGACAAATGTCATCGTGGAGCGACAGCACAAAGTGAGATCCTTAGGTATAACGGGAACAATAAGCAAATGGATATTCAATTTTCTGACGAATAAAACAGAAAAGAATGGTAATAAACAAAGTCCAGCATAAGCAAAGTAAAAAGCTCAGTACCCAAAGGCACTGTCCTGGCGCCTTTATGGTTTCTAATCCACATAGTTGACATTGACAAATACACTCACTACCGCTTCATATCATGATTTACAGAAGACACCAAAAATAAGTATGCCAACCACCTCGGTAGAAGACACGGAAAAACTGTCTGAGGATATATGCAAGGTCTTTCAGTAGCAGTGAAGAACATGACGGTCAGTGGTGGTAAGTTCCAACTACTTAGATATGGAAAGAATGAAGAACTCAAAAGGGACATTGTATACAGAGCACAAGATCAAAACGAAAGAAACACGTGCTGAACCCGAGTGTAATAATATCAGCTGACCAGTCTTTTAGAGAACTCTAAGGTAAAGGTCACGACAGTCAGGAAAATGAAGAGGTGGATAATGAAAACTTGAAATGAAAATAATATTAATAGTTATAATGTTCAAATCACTTGTGTTCACTCACTTTAGTGTTCAGTGTTGACGACTCCGTTCAGGGCAGGAGATATATCAGAGCTGCAATAGAGATAATTTTCGGTCCACAGAGCCAATTTAAATTACTGGGAAAGCCTCAATGTCTTCAATATGCACTCGCTGGACCAGAAGAGGGACACATGATAACACATACGTGGAAAATACTTGAGGGTGTGGTCTCAAATTTGCACACTGCCACAACAACATACTGGAGTGAGAGATAAGGGAAAAGATGTAAAATAAACCCAGTGAAAAAGCAAGGGTGCCGCGAGCACAATAAGAGAACACTGTGTTAACCTGCGTGGTCCAAGATTAACACTTGACTACCAGAAAATATGAGAAACTGCCGGGACAAGTGTAAAAGTTTTCAATACGAAACTCAACAAGTACCTCCGCTAAGTGTCAGATCAACCAGGCTGTGATGGATACGTGGGCCAGAGGGCCGCCAGCAGCAACAAGCTGGTTGACTAGGTAAGGACCAGAGAAGCCTACTCAGGGCCGGTCTACGAGAGTAGGAAAATTCTAAAAAGCAATCAAAAGTATACCACAGGGTATGACAAGTCATCCACCAGGAGCCCTGGTCTGAGGCCGACCCTGAGAGAAGGGCGGGGGGCGGTGATCCCTGGAATCTTCAGGTAAACACTGATTTGAAAAGTGTCTACCTGGAGGGTGCCCCAGGGGTCAACACCCCCCGCGGTCCACTCCTTAAAAGCGATGCCTCTCTTGTTTACAAAGTTCTCATAACCAGCAGTGGTCCATCAAGACTGACGGATTAAACACAGCGACTCCAGCTCAGGGACTGATTATCTCATTCTCATTATCTTCCACCGTTTTTCTCTGTACTGGACTGAAGAAGACACTGGCTGGCGAAACGTTTCCTCAATAAAGATTCCCAAGTGTTGCTCAAGTGTCTCATTTTTCAACTTGTCGGTTTTCTAAACCATTACAACACAAATAACGGTCCAACATCTCAAAATAACAATAACGACAATAATAACAATAATAATAGTAACAATAATAATAATAATAATAATAATAATATTATTATTATTATTAAAGCTATTTCATGACTATATCGTTGGTCAACGCTAGGAAGAAACAGTGAAGTCAAAGGTGTGGAAGGTAGCAGAAAGGTGTGGAAGAGAGGTAGAAAAGTGTGGAAGGTAGTAGAAACGTGTGGAAGAGGGTGGAAGGGGGGTAGAAAAGAGTGGATGGGGGGTTAAAAAGGGGATGGAAGGGTAGAAAGGGGTAAAAATGTGTGGGAAGTAAAAAATGGGGGGAAGAGGGGCAAACATGGCTGGGAGGGGGAGCAAAAGGGGTGGAAGGTGGCAGAAAGGGGCAGAAGGTGGTAGAAAAGTATGGAAGGGGGAGTAGAAAAGCGAGGGAAGTGAGATGGAAGAGGAATCAGGCGTTTGATAGGTGATGGAAGGGGAAGGGTGGGTGTGTGGGCGAGAGGGTTGAGTGATGGAGGGAGCTGTGTGGGTAATGGGAAGGGAGTGGCTCAGCCTCCTGGCAGGATGAACGACTTGCCAAACTGATTAACAGGTGTGTGATTTTGTGCACCGCACACCCACCCATACACACAAACACACACACACACACACACACACACACACACACACACACACACACACACACACACACACACACACACACACACACACACACAGTTTTAGTGGATGGGCGTGTTGTTAATGGCTTTCTCAGAGTAGAGTTTGGGTCAGGATTACATCACGAAATTCTGGAGATGTTTACAAGAGTCTCGTTCGTGAAGAACAGGTTCGTGAAGAACAGGTTCGTGAAGAACAGGTTGGGATTGTCAGTATTTAGTCTCATTAACGACGCTGAACACTAATATTGAGACCAGTATTTCACTGATTTCTTTGCTATAATCAGTGAAAGTTTTATTTTGTTTGAGCAAGGAGCCCCATGGTCTCACTGACAGTGCTCCAGGTGGTGGAACAAGCTGGGAGCCTCAGCTTCCTGACCGGTGGAACAAGCTGGGAGCCTCAGCTTCCTGACCGGTGAAACAAGCTGGGAACCTCAGCTCCTGACTGGTAAAAACAAGCTGGGAACCTCAGCTTCC
Source organism: Cherax quadricarinatus (assembly GCF_026875155.1). NCBI lineage: Eukaryota > Metazoa > Arthropoda > Malacostraca > Decapoda > Parastacidae > Cherax > Cherax quadricarinatus. The sequence continues at coordinate 22,581,011 of NC_069456.1, read as the reverse complement.
TGGCCGTTGGAACAAGCTGGGAACCTCAGCTTCCGGCCGGTGGAAAAAGGGCTGGGAACCCAGCTTCCTGACCGGTGGAACAAGCTGGGAACCTCAGCTTCCTGGCCGGTGGAACAAGCTGGGAACCTCAGCTTCCTGGCCGGTGGAACAAGCTGGGAGCCTCAGCTTCCTGACCGGTGGAACAAGCTGGGAGCCTCAGCTTCCTGACCGGTGGAAACAAGCTGGGAGCCCCCAGCTTCCTGACCGGGGAACAAGCGGGGAACCTCAGCTTCCTGACTGGTGGAACAAGCTGGGAACCTCAGCTTCCTGGCCGTGGAACAGGGGAACCTCAGCTTCCTGGCCGGTGGAACAAGCTGGGAACCTCAGCTTCCTGACCGGTGGAACAAGCTGGGAACCTCAGCTTCCTGGCCGGTGGAACAAGCTGGGAACCTCAGCTTTCTGGCCGGTGGAACAAGCTGGGAGCCTCAGCTTCCTGACCGGTGGAACAAGCTGGGAGCCTCAGCTTCCTGACCGGTGGAACAAGCTGGGAGCCTCAGCTTCCTGACCGGTGGAACAAGCTGGGAGCCTCAGCTTCCTGACTGGTGGAACAAGCTGGGAGCCTCCTTCCTGACCGGTGGAAACAAGCTGGAAACCTCAGTTTCCTGACCGGTCAACAAGCTGGGAGCCTCAGCTTCCTGACTGGTGGAACAAGCTGGGACCCCTCAGCTTCCTGACCGGGGAACAAGCTGGAAACCTCAGCTTCCTGACCGGTGGAACAAGCTGGAAACCTCAGCTTCCTGACCGGTGGAACAAGCTGGAAACCTCAGCTTCCTGACCGGTGGAACAAGCTGGGAACCTCAGCTTCCTGACCGGTGGAACAAGCTGGAAACCTCAGCTTCCTGACCGGTGGAACAAGCTGGAAACCTCAGCTTCCTGACCGGTGGAACAAGCTGGGAGCCTCAGTACAGCGACTAACTGTTAGAACTGTATGCCTGAGACTGGTTTCGAGAGTTTTCCTACTCCCACAGCCCGGCCTGGGCTAGGCCTGTCTGGTGCTTGCCAGGTCAACCAGGCTGTAGCTACAGACAGTCCCGTAGCCCCCACAGCCATCACGTGACTGAGGTAGTGAGCCAGTTTCCTGTTCAACATTTCTACACTCATTTCAGCAATATTTCTGACATCTGCTAGTAACAGGTTGAATAGTCTTGGGTCACGTATGTTGATACAGTGCTCTCTTGTGGCCATAATGACCATGCTTATACACTTCCTTCCATATTTCTCACTCCAGTACGTTGTTATGGTAGTGAGTAGATGTGGAACTTTGTCCTCAAGTATCTGCTACGTATATTGTGTATCACTCTCCTCTGCTTTACAGAGCACATATTCAGTACTTTGAGACGATACGAGTAATTCAAATGCCTTACTGGTTCTATCTGGGAAGCAGACAATGTGTGTTGCAAGTGTGGTACCTCTCCTGCTGTGAGCAGAGCCGTCAACACTGAACAACAGTCAAGGTGATAGTACTTTTCACCTGAGTGTCACTACTTCGAACTTAATACAGTGATGTATGAGCATTATCTGTAGATTATTTGTGGTCGATTTCGTGGGTCACCACCCCCGTGGTAGGTGTGGCATGACACCTACACCAAGTATCGGTCAGAGGAGACCAAATATCAGTCAGAGGAAAGACCTGTGTGAAAGTCAGACCATCAGGGGTCACTGTCTATACTGATAGTAGTAAACAGTGAAGTCGGAGGCCGCCACAGTGAAAGGCTCAGTTATTCAAGGCCTGGTACTCGTCTCACTTCTGCTTCTCATTCCTATATCCGACACTGACAAGGATACAATCATAGCGCCTTAACATCCTTTGCTGATGATACCAGAATCTGAGAGTGGCACCCATCTTAGACAACGAATCTTTAGGTGGATATAAATTAAGTTTTCCAGTGGGTTTCAGACAACAATATAATATTTAACGAGGACAAGCTTCAATTGCTCCACTAAGAACGGAGGTAATAAAACCTGGAACGAAGTACAGCATAAACTCAAATCATTCAACTGAAAGTCCCATGTGCAAGATTTAGGAGTAATGATGTCAGAATATATCATGTTCAAGTATCACAACAGTGTTGTTATTGCTACCGCAAAGAAAATAATAGTCTGGATAACTGGAAGTTCGTGCCCATTATGCTCTGCATATAAGGGGCTTTTGGCATGTATACCTAACTACTATAATTCCTTGTACAACTATGTATCATGTCTAAATAAACTATTATTAAGAGATGTTGAGCCGCTGATGATACTCTAAGTGACTCGTTACTTCCAGGTTAAAATACTGATGTTTATTAACGGTCCCTTGAAAACAAGCCAGATTGTTGAGTTAGAAAAGAGAATCTTCACTGCTCTTATACACTCAAATCAACCATCTGAACTACCAGCACTGTTTGAGGTCCATTTAGCTGAGCTCCTATGAACGAGCATCAAACCTCTGGCTTCAAGATGGAAATGAACAAGCTCCTAATATCAGTGCCTGATTAAACGGGCTGTGGTTCGTATGTAAAATTGAGTATGGCCAGTAGTAACAGCCTGGTTGATAAGGCCGGGCAGCGGGGGGTGTTGATCCCCGAAAGCATCCTTTAGACCACTAGCATTTATGTATTGTGATAGAGAATAACCATAAAAAGAATAACCAGAGAGAGAGAGGAGGAGGGGGAGGGAATGAACAAGCAAGTCTGGTCATTGTGTTCACCCAAGTGATTCTGTCACAGGAGTCAGACTATAAGAGGCCCCTGGATGCTAGCGACCAGTCTTGAGTATCGACTAAATTATGCAAAAAAAAAAAAAAAACTTGGAGAAAAACATAACACAAGAAGAAATCAGACTTCTAAAGAGACTAAACAGGCAAGAGACCACTCCTGAATAAATTGCAGTGGGAAAAAAACTAGAAGGAAAGACAATAAATGAAGTACGTAGCAGGAGAATGCCAGGAGGCAGAGGAGAAACTCATACCCAAGAGAAGAAGCATCACAGGTAAGCAAAGAGTGAGCATATGGCTCACCCACACGGGCAGAGAAACGAAAACTAAGAAGTACATGAGTATGGAATAAATGTAGAAAGCAAAGAACAGAGGAAAACCGCAATTTAAGCAGAAGAGCCTGAAACAAATGCACAGAGGTAAGAAGAGAAACTCTGCAACAATCTGAGACTGAAGAAGGAAGAGTTCACAGGAGATGACAAAGAAAGAATGACGAAGGCACAGTGGAAATAGATGCATTGCTATAGAATCAAAGAAAAACCACATCGAGTACTGCATCCAATAGACACGACAGGAGATGTTAGGCAACTGTGATACCTAGAAAACGATGGAACCAGATCCTCACTCTCACTCTCATTCTCTCTCTCTCTCTCTCTCTCTCTCTCTCTCTCTCTCTCTCTCTCTCTCTCGGAGTTCTGAAAGAGGAAGCAGGAACACTGTCAACAACTAGCTAAAAATTATAAGTGACACAGGGCAACTGGCAGACATGTGGTACACAAAGGCTGGAGTACCAAGTTTTCAGACAAGGGACAGACAGGTAGTGTTAAACTAGCGAGCAGTGTTACGGATGTGTATAGTATAGTGGGTTATGGAGAAGATTACCAGGTAATGACGACTGGAGGAGCACCTTGACACAACACCACCGCCACCTACACACCACCCTTTAAACAGCGCCACCATCCCCGACGCAGCAGCAAACACCACCTTGACACCCCCACCAACATCTTCACACACCACCACCACAACCGTCACACGGTACCACCCCACCGTCATGCAGTACCACCACCGTCACACAGTACCACCACTGTCACACAGTACCACCACCACTACCGTCAAACAGTACCACCACCACCGTCACACAGCACCACCACTACTGCCACACACCACCAGCACTGTCACACAGCACAATTACCACCGTCACACAGCACCACCACCGTCAGGCAGTGGCCAAGACAGGAGCAGATGAGAGGTGTGTTTAGTTCAGTACGAGTCGGGTGGTGACGGGGGTGAAGTCGTCATGTTTGGGCTGTAGTTTGAGTAGGTAATTTTGGTAAGTTTTTTAGTGTATACTATAGGTGTTTAAGTGTCTCATGTTTATTTGTAAAGCCCTAGTATGCAGGGGCCTGTGTTTTGGGGAGTATTTAACGTTTCCATGGTAGGCTATGTAGCCTGCAGGAAGGAAGGGGGTGTGATGGAGCCTCCCTGTTCATAAATGTTCATTTTTGTTTAACGCATTAGTAGCAGTGTGCTAGTGAGTTAATGTGAACTGTAGTGTGGTGGTTTTTTGTAGTAGATTGTAAGTTGTATACAAGTTATTATTATAATTAATATATACATACATTTTTATAACCCCTAGACAGCAGTGTGAGCAGCCTTTAGCAGCCAGGAACATTTTATTTAAGTTATGACATCAAAGTCTTAACATACCGTCACACAGCACCACCACCATCACACAGCACCACCACTCACACAACACCATCACACAGCACCACCACTCTCACACAGCACCACCACCGTCACACAGCACAACCGTCACACAGCACCATCACACAGCACCACCACCGTCACACAGCACCACCGTCACAGCACCACCACCATCACACAGCACCACCATCCTCGGGTTACTCACCTCAGCAGCAACAAGTGAGCCACATCAACTGACCTGAAATCAGTAAATAATAATGTTAACATCACATAACACAGACTGACATGTGTCACGTCACAAACTGACATGTCTAGTATTATTAGTACCAGTATTACTACTACTAATATTATCTTTCCGGGAAAGCTTCAAACCCGTATGGGAGGTAATCAGGATTGATCCACTCTGAAGCTGGTTATATACTCAACTCCCATGCACCTGAGCTCTCATCCACCACCTCAACTCTCATCCACCACCACAACTCTCATCCACCACCACTACTCTCATCCACCACCACAACTCTCATCCACCACCACTACTCTCATACACCACCACTACTCTCATACACCACCACTACTCTCATCCACCACCACTACTCTCATCCACCACCACTACTCCTCACCACCACACTACTCTCATACACCACCACTACTCTCATCCACCACCACTACTCTCATCCACCACCACTACTCTCATCCACCCCCAACAACCCTCATCCACCACTACTCTCATACACCACCACTACTCTCATCCACCACCACTACTCTCATCCACCACCACTACTCTCATCCACCACCACAACCCCTTATCCACCACCACAACTCTTATCCACCCACCAAAACTCATTCACCACCACTACTCTCATCCACCCACCACAACTCTCATCCACCACCACAACTCTCTCCACCACCACTACTCTCATCCACCACCACTACCTCATCCACCACCACTACACTCATCCACCACCACTACACTCATCCACCACCAATACACTCATCCCCCACCACTACACTCATCCACCACCACTACTCTCATCCACCACCACTACACTCACCCACCACCACAACTCTCATCCACCACTACTACTCTCATCCACCACCAATACATTCACCCACCACTACTACTCTCATCCACGCCCCACTACTCTCATCCCCCACCACAACCTCATCCCCCACCACAACCCTCATCCCCCACCACACTCTCTCCACCACCACTACACTCATCCACCACCACTACACTCATCCACCACCACAACTCTCATCCACCATCACTACTCTCATCCCCACCACTACACTCATCCACCACCACTACACTCACCCACCACCATACACTCATCCACAACCACAACTCTCATCCACCACCACTACTCTCATCCACCACCTCAACCCTCATCCCCCACCAAAACCCTTCCTCCCCCACCACAACCCTCATCCCCACGACAACCCTCATCCCCCACCACAACCCTCATCCACCACCACTACACTCACCCACCACCACTACACTCATCCACCACCACTACACTCATCCCCCCACCACACTCTCATCCACCACCACTACTCTCATCCACCACCTCAACCCTCATCCACCACCATACTCTCATCCACAACCTCAACCCTCATCCACCACTACTCTCATCCACCACCTCAACCCTCATCCACCACACTACTCCATCCACCACCACTACTCTCACCCACCACCACTATTCTAAATCCACCACCTCAACCCTCATCCACCACCACTACTCTCATCCACCACCACTACATCATCCACCACCTCAACCCCATCCACCACCACAACTCTCATCCACCACCTCAACCCTCATCCACCATCACTACTCTCTCCACCACCACTACTCTCATCCACCACCACTACTCCCCATCCACCACCACTACTCTCATCCACCACCACAACCCTTATCCACCACCTCAACCCTCATCCACCACCACAACCCTCATCCACCACTACTATCATCCACCACCACTATTATCACCCCACCACCACTACTATCATCCACCACCACTACTATCATCCACCACCACTACTCTCATCCACCACCACTACTCTCATCCACCACCACTACTCTCATCCACCACCACTACATCATCCACCACCACTACTCTCATCCACCACCACTACTCTCATCCACCACCACTACTTTTCATCCACCACCAATACTCTCACCACCACCATACTCTCATCCACCACCACAACCCTCATCCACCACCTCAACCCTCATCCACCACCACAACCCTCATCCACCCACCATACTATAAATCCCCCACCACTACTACCCATCCACCACCACTACTATCATCCACCCCCAAACCCTCATCCACCACCACTACTACCATCCACCACCACTAGTACCATCCACCACCACTACTCTCATCCACCACCAAAACCCCTAAACCACCCACCACAACCCTCATCCACCACCACTACATCATCCACCACCACAAACTATCATCCACCACCACTACTCTCATCCACAACCACTACTCTCATCCACCACCACTACTCTCATCCACCACCTCAACCCTCATCCACCACCACAACCCTCATCCACCACCACTACTCATCCACCACCACTACTATCTACTATCATCCACCACCACACTCTCTCTCCACCACCACAACCCTCATCCACCACCACTACTATCATCCACCATCACTATCATCCACCACCACTACTCTCATCCCCCACCACTACTCTCATCCCCCACCACTACTCTCATCCACCACCACTACTATCATCCCCACCACTACCTCTTTCCACCACCACTACTATCATCCCCCCCACTACTATCGTCCCCCACCACTACTCTCATCCACCACCACTACTCTCATCCACCACCACTCTCATCCACCACCACTACTCTCATGAAACTACCACAACCCTCATCCACCACCACTACTCTCATCCCCCACCACTACTCTCACCACAACCACAACCCTCATCCACCACCACTACTCTCATCCCCCACCACAACCCTCATCCACCACCACTACTATCATCCACGACCACAACCCTCATCCACCACCACTACTCTCATCCACCACCATACCCCTCATCCCCCACAACCCTCACCACCACCACAACCCTCATCCACCACCACTACTCTCATCCCCCACCACAACCCTCATCCACCACCACTACTCTCATCCCCCACCAAACCCTCATCCACCACCATACTCTCAACCCCCACCACAACCCTCATCCACCACCACTACTATCTCCACCACCTCAACTCTTAATCCCACAGATTACATCTATATATATATATATATATATTTTATATATATATATATAACTTTTACTTTTCTCCCAGGAGTTACTGAGTCAGGTAATTAAAGACTGGATACAAAAGGCTTCAATTATCGTGAGTTTTAAAGACAGAATTTACTAACTTAGCTCATTCAACAAAGATCACTGTAATATATAAGCCAAGGTGATAGCTGCTTGTTCATCACAATGCTATTATACGTCACTGGTATTGAATATTCTCTGAGTTGGGTTTGATTGTACCTGTTCGGGATCGACATCAATGGTATACAGTACCGTCAACGTCAAGAATCACACACAAAAGCGACATTCTAGACGTTCCGCCATCCAGTGACTTTATCAGTATAATGCAAGGACATAATGTGAAGACTAAAACTATATACAAAACATGAAGTAATCTGTCCCTCAGTCTTGAAGAGCACCGTAGTCGTGAAGAGCATTGTAGTCTTGAAGAGCACCGTAGTCTTGAAGAGCACCATAGTCTTGAAGAGCACCAAGTCTTGAAGAGACCATATCTTGAAGACACCGAAGTCTTGAGAGCCCGTAGTCTTGAAAGCACCATAGTCTTGGAGCACCTTAGTCTTAAAGGCACCATGCTTAAAGGCCCGAGCTTGAAGGCACCATAGTCTTAAAGAGCACCATAGTCTTAAAGACACCATAGTCTTGGGAGCACCATGTCGAAGGCACCATAGTCTTGAAGCACCATATTTCTTGAAAGCACATGTCTTAAAGAGACCATGTCTTGAAGTGTCAGTGGGGTTTTCGTCGTGGAAGGGGAAGATTACTCAGTAGCGGTATTTTAGATAAATTAAGGGGAAGTAGGGAAAAGGGCCCCCAACACCGACCTGCCTCTCTTGCTCCCTAACTTGACCCCCTGTGCTACGAGTGAGGGTTTTTGAAATCCGCTAGGGTCACCGCAAGAATACATCGGATTCACGCAGAGAGGGTTTGGGAAGTGATCACTACGGGTACAGGGTTTTTTACTGGTAAGGGTTTACTAGGAACTGGTATATACGAGAGCTCTGGACCTAACGATGTCGCCCAACAAACAACTAATACAAATTTAGGGGACGGCAGGTGTACGGCTTGGGTGATTCTATAAAATGTCAAATTTACACACAATTAAACATTTAACATACAAAGTAGAACATTGGGAATGGAACTTACATAACTGAAACTGAAATGCAATAAAAGGATAATATCAAAATTTTCATTAAATAAAAAAAACTTTGGATTCCCAAAATCAAGTGATAAAAAAAAAAAATTGTAGATCGATCTGTTTTCACGTGATCTACGGATTCTGGGGAAGGGAATAAAAAACAAAGAAAGAAGTTTTTAACAGAAAGGCAGTTCGGTGCACCAAACTAGACGTTAAATCTAAATTCGGAAAGAACGTGAACACAAAAAAAAAATTTTTGAATATGAAAGTGATTGTAAAAAAAAAAAAAAAAAAAAAAAAAAATTCTTATACAGGTTATTTAATTTAACTCCAACTCTGCTAGGGGGAGATTGATTAGTAAAAGGGTTTCATCTCTGGGGGATCAAACCCTTTTGCCTGGCTAACCAAGCTGTATTTGGGGGGCAAATCTGAATTTTAGCTACAAATGATACTTTAGGTTTTCAATACCCCGTGTACGTAGGGAATAACGACATTCAGGTTGACGCGACTGAGTATCAGAGGGGAAAAAGTACAGGATCAGGAGGACTGTCAAGGTCTGTCACTTAGTTGGGGGTTTGGGAAAATCATTTTTCATCACTACTAATTCATGGTCTAAAAAGCAAAATTTTTTATACTGACCATATAAATTTCTCTAACCTTATACTTTTTACCATTTATATTTCAACTTCTCGATAAGGGCCAAACAAACTTTTGATCAACTAGGGATTGCAATTTTTTTTTAAATTTCAGCAAACTCTCGAACTACTTTGATTTTGGATGCTTTTCTCGAGGTTTTTTGACCTTGTAAATTTGCTGTTATTTATGAAGGTTTTACGGATTCTTCTAAAAACCTTTGAGCTAAGTGGGTTTTTAAAAACACTTTGAGCTAAGTGGTACATTGCTATGAAACACAGGGGTTTTAATTTGGTTTTTGGTTTGAATATAGCAACTCTAAGGCAAAGTTTATCTACCCATACAATGCATAATGTGGAGTGTCACCTAAAACAAATGTAAAAAATTTTTTAAACACACTGCACATGGTATAACTCATCCCGTTTTTATGTTGGATTGAAGTGGCCCAAGAATCAAGTACTTTTTCTTATTGGGACATTCCGCTAACCCCTTGCTGGCAGGGATGAGGAAAATGGTGGGTTTAGAGATCTTGTCAAAAGGAAAAACAAATTTTTAAGAATCTCATTACAGAATTCACCTCCTTATCGTTTTATAGGGACTTAAAGGGGGGGTAGCCCGCAGAAATGCGTTCTTTAAACGCTTTAGACTGTCTCGGCAGTCTTACTGCAAAGACAACTCCCCAAAAACGGGGAAATGGTTACCTAACACATGGGTGTTTGTTGCCCTTGGAGGGAACATAGGAAAGATTAGTACACAACATCTAGTTGCACACTCTTGTCCCAAGGTTCGCTATTACGTCTGTGTTGGATAAACTTGTATTGGATTAGGACTATTAGCATTTACCTTTATGTAGCATGCATACACTACATTTCATAACATACTAGAAAATATTCAGTTTTCCATACGAGCACAAAAGATATTTCCAAATCTGGCTTGTTTAAACTGATATCGCTCCATACCAGGGTGCGCAACACCAGTACGGTCGTGAACTAGCTGAGTAAGGCTAGACATTCACTAGTGACTGTGGAATACTAACTGGTAAATCTTCTGCAAGACGTACCAACCGGCTGTTGTCTCGAATTACCGTAATTCTTGGTTTCAAGACAACGTCACTGATGGGTGCTGTGGCCTTACACAGTCAGATACATCATTCCTGGAGCAAGGAAATCGAATCAGCACCACTCAGACAAATGGATCTGTTACGTTGAAGCAATCTTTACATCCACACACTAAATGGAGGGTCTGCAGTTACTATACTAACATGATGGCGATAAGGCCATACTGCGACTACATTTGTACTTGTCCAAGAAATGTGTTCAATAGGTTGGGATTGACCTCTTGGATATCCAAGGTACCATCTGTGCTAACCTTCCATTAGGTTGTTTATGGTTCTGGAAATAGAAGGTATCAGTGGAGGACTGGTCTGTCAAGAACAGTGAACAAGTATGATAAATACTGTCTCGGAGTGCATTAAAGACCAAACTAATGCTAAAGTCTTCTTGCTCAGCTTACTGTATAATTACGTTCAATCCTCGTCAGGACACGTGCATAGCAAACGCAACTGCGTTGTACTTTCCATCAGTCTTACTGCGCTAGTAACGGCACCTATGGCCACACAGCCCTAGTCACAGTTGTTCAGATCGAATGGCTTAGAAAATCTGAAAATTTCAAAATTGGATGCAGATGTTAGCTTATTGTCTTTTAAAGTTTTGGAATGCTCATCTTCAAGTCCGTGAAGGTCCAAACAAAAGGAGCATCTTTTCTAAGCCAACTCATAGAGGAGCAGCAAATGGAAGTAAAATTTAGGCAATAAAGATCTATAAAAACCTGCTAACCCACAAAGGAAATCTGACAGCATACAGCAGTTTTGGTGTTGGAAAACATTAGTACTGCAGTTACATTACTTGGTCAGAGTCGTTAACCCTCTCTAGGAGTGACTACATTCCAATAACCTTGATTTCTGATCTGAACAATTGACATTAGGACAGTTTTTATTGATCGTATAAATTGGCTTCTTCTTCAAGCTTACCAAGTACTTACATCACAGTCTTTTCAAGTGGTGTATCCACCGTCTTCCACATGGACGATTCCGTCATCTACGTACACCATACGTGCATTACCTATGAGACCACTAAGATCTTAGTCATGAGCTTTCTACAACGTGATCAGGGGATATCGTAATCCAAAACGCCATACGGAGGAAGTGAATAATGACCTGTCGGAGTACGAGCATGCACAGTGTTTAGCTCATTGGCTGTCCTCGTGAAGAAAGGACAATACCCAAAACCCTATAGAACCAAGTCCCAGGGTTTGAAAGACTTTGTTTTCAACATCCGAAGATATAGAAAAGAACACCCAGTCCAGGAAGTGGGAAGCGATCTGGATACGTTTTCGCATTTTAACTTCCAAAAGTCAATCACAGGGCGCCAAGTAACATCCTTCTTAGGGTACTAGGATCAAGGGCGCAATTCCAAGGTAATATGCAAAAGGTGGTTGCAATAACTCCATCATCAAGCCATTTGATTGATCAATTCTTCTTCGACAGCAACTTGTGAAATGAGGCATTCTGTAAGCATATATAGATAGGTCTAGTACCAAGGTTCAAGAGTGGAATACGATGGGACGATAATGTTTTCGTTATAACATAACCACACTGCTTTACACGACATTGTTCACACAGAGACAACAAACGCTTGACTCAATCTGGGACTCAGTTGGGAGCTAAGTCTTTCTCCCATCCAACTGGTAACGATTGAACCATATTAAGTGGATGAATGTCTTTCCCGGTAGAAATAAGAGGCTAGTCCGACCCACTGGTCAGGTGACAACTCATCCTCTAACCTGAAACCGGGTAAGGAAAGTGAACAACGGTCAACACGTCTTGGTATTTAGTGTTGCTCCATCACGAACACTATGGCCCAGAAGAGTTAGCTAGGAAGAAATAGAATCCATTTCCCTCTCTTACACAAACATGACAGGCCAGGTGTAATTCGCAACAAATAGACCTTTTACACTTGCAAGAATCACTGTCCACTAGGACGTTATTTCAACCATCTGGAACACTAGGAACAACAACAGCACTGTAGTGAGGGCACTAGCGCGTAGACTGAAAACGTCTTTCTCTGGCAGACGGCCTTTGACATCAACAAGAGATGGGGCAATACGAGTTGCAAGTACATTAGTTTTCCCCGACCAGTCGCGTCCCCTATTGGACAGAAAAACGTACTACTGTTGTTACTAGCAGACATAGCAGGGATAGTTCAGCACTCAAGGTAGTCAGAGCGTCACTCGGACACTTGCGGTCAACTGGACCCTATCTCTGCAAGTATCTGTAAGTATGGCAGGAACACATGACAGGAGGTGACAGGATCATCATGCCTGACCGCTGGGTATACGCTAACTGGTAAATGCGACTGGCCTGTAAGACTTTAATTCGAATGTCGTTACTCCTGCGCAGTAATGGCAGATCTCGGATCCCAGCAGGTCCCTCCCCAAAAGGTTAAGATCAAGTCCATCAAATTGGCCGATAGCCATCGCTAAGGGTTGAGTCACATAAATGCGTCTAAAGTCCTTCGCATGAAGCAAATCCTAGTCGGTCACTGCAGGGGAAAGTAAACTGGTCGACAACAAGGAAGGAAGGCATGAAGTCTCTAACCATGGAATAGAAAAGGTGAGGGGAAGTCCGACCTCGGACACGCTGGTGGAGAAGATCCCGCTACACCGCCCACTAAGGGAGGACACATTCTTCGGTATCAATAACGAGCAGGACATGTCGTAACTGCTTATTCCCCACCAACAACACTAGACCTTTTAGATCATCTACAGGCCCACTGGTTACTGGTAACTGGTTACTAGGAACTGGTACTACTACTGATGAGAAGAGCACCGTAGTCTTTGAAGAGCACCGGAGTCTTGAAAGAGCACCATAGTCTTGAAAGCACCATAGTCCCTTTGAAGAGCGAACCGTAGTCTTGAAGGACACCATAGACTTGAAGAGGGCACACCTGAGACGTGAAGAGCAGCCGTAGTCTTTGAAGAGCACTCGAAGTCTTGAAGGGAGCACCGAGTCCTGATGGCACCGTAGTCTTGAAGAGCACCGTACGTCTTGAAGAGCAAACGTAGTCGGCTGAGCACCGTATCCTGAGCACCGTAGTCTTGATTAGCACCGTAGCTACTTGAATAGCACCAATAGTCTTGAAGAGCACCATAGTCCTGAAGAAGACACCTCTAGTCTTGAGAAGCACCATAGCTTGAGAAGAGCACCAAGGTCTTGAAGAGGCACATTAGTCTTCTTGACGAGCAACCGAAGTCCTGAGCACCGTAGTCCTGAGGCACCTATCTTTAAGAGAACTCAATAGTCTATGAAGAGCACCGTATCTGGAAGAGCAATCCCATAGTCTTTTGAAGAGTCACCATTAGTCATAGAAGAGCACCATAGTCCTTGCTGAGACCATAGTCTAGAAGAGTCACCATAGTCTTGAAGAGCACCATAGTCTTGAGAAGAGCAACCATAGTCTTGAAGGCACCGTAGTCCTTGAAGAGCACGTTAGTCTTGAAGAGCAACCAAGTCTTGAAGAGCACCATAGTCTTGAAGACTCACCATAGTCTTGAAGAGCACACATAGTCTTGAGAGCACCATAGTTTGAAGAGCACGCAGTATCTTGAAGGGAGCACCGTAGTCTTGAAGAGCACCATAGTCCTTGAAGAGACACCATAGTCATGACGAGCACACCATAGTCTTGAAGAGCACCATAGTCTGAAGAGGCACCGGTAGACTTGACAGCAGCAACCAAGTCTTGAAGAGCACCATAGTCTTGAATGAGGCACCGCTAGACTTGAATAGGCTCACACCTATTCTTTGAGAGAGACACCATAGTCTTGAAAGCACCAAGCTTGAAGAGCAATCATAGTTCCTTGAAGAAGCTCCGTAGTCTTGAATAGCACTGTAGTCTTGAAGAGCACCGTAGTCCTTGAAGAGCACCATAGTCTTGAAGAGCCCCTATAGTCCTTGATAGAGCACCGTAGCTGAAAGAGGCACCGTCGTCTTAAGCAGCCCATAGTCTTGAAGAGCACCATAGTCTTGAAGAGCACCGTAGATCGAGTTGAAGAGCACCATAGTCTTGTACGAGCACCATAGTCATTGAAGTAGCACCAGTAGTCGGTGAGAGCACATCGTAGTCATAGAGAGCACCATAGGTCATTGAGAGCACCATAGACTGTTGAAGAGCACCATAGTCTTGAAGAGCACCGTAGTCTTGTAGAGCCGCAGTAGTACTTAAGGAGCAACGCGTAGTCATGAAGGCACCCTGCTGATCTTAATAAGCACATAGTCATGAAGAGCCCGAGTAGTCTCTGAAGAGCAACCAAATCTTGAAGAGCACGCAGAAGTCTTGAAGAGCACCATAGTGTCCATGAAGCGCACCGTAGTCTTTGAAGAGTCACCTTATGTCCTTGAAGAGCACCGTAGTCTTTATGAAGCAGCACCGTAGTCTAGAAGAGCCCCGTAGTCTGAAGAGCACCGTAGTCTGACAGAGCACCATAGTTTAGAAGGAGCACCTGTAGTTCTTGACAAGGAGCACTCGAAGTCCTGGAGCACCGTAGACTTGAAGACCACATTCACTTCAACGCTGTCTTGCCAGAGCGCGCTTTACAGTTGACCAGTTATAAACTGCAGACCATATAACACACCCTCCTTCATGAGTGCAGACAACCTGTACTTATGTCCCACTCTCTCGGATTCAATTCCCGGGCCTCGCCAGTTTCCTTGAAATCCCTTGATAAATGTTATACCGTTGCTCACACTCCCACAGCACAACAAGTACCTAAAACCATTTGCTCTCCATTCGTGGCATCTAACACGTCATGCATGCATGCTGAAAGATCCAAAAATCGTCTCGCACACGAAAACCTCCTTAACCCCCTTCCTCCAACCTTTTCCCCTAGGCCGACCTCTACGACCCGCCTTCCATCTCCACTACATATTATATACACCCTCAAGTCAGTTTCTATATTATTCCAGCCCTCTCTACTTGTCCAAAACACCTAAACAACCCTTCCTCACTCCCTCAGGATAATTTCCAAACACAAATACTCTGCCTTATAGTACACATCACCACATTCCCTCGGACTACATCTTCATGCCTCCCAAGCCTTCTCCTTGATGTCAAGATTCACCAGCCCATGCGTCACACCACCTTAAAAACATTGGTATAAAATATACTGCTCATCACAGTCCCACCTTTTGCTTCCTCCCAGGAGAAAAGTTTACATTGTCCTCCACAGATTCTTCAGTGCAACTCACTTCAACCTTGTATCCCGCCTTGATCAATTCAATGATTCACCTACTTCAAAAATTATATCTCCACCAGCCTTTCCAGTACCCCACTCCTAATTCCATCTGTCTCAGCGTGTTTAAAAACCCCATTCAATCTAATCACTCGACCACAAAACTTTCTCTACATTCACCTCTGGCTCTATCCCTTGCCCTACAAGATCTATTCGTCTCTGCCCACTGCATGACATCACTGTCTTCTCCCCTTTCTTTATCAACAATTAAAAATTCTTCCACAGTAATTCTCTCATCTCTCTCAGTAACTCCATCTTCTCAGTACATTCCCATCTTCTCAGTCACCTCCATCTTCTCAAGCACCTTCCATCTTCTCAGCACCTTCCATACTTCTCTAGGCACCTCCATCTTCTCTCAGCACCTCCACCTTCTCAGTAACCGCCATCATCCTCAGCAACCTTCATCTTCTCAGGGGCACCTCTTCCATCTTCTCAGCACCTATCAATCTTCTCAGGCACCATCCATCGTCTCACCCTCCATCTTCTCAGGCACCTCCATCTTCTCAGCACCTCCATCTTCTCACACCCTTCTCTTCTCAGCAACCTCCATCTTCTCAGCACCTTCTCTTCTCAGAGCACCTCGCATCTTCTCAACACCTCCATCTTCACAGCACCTACATCTTCTCAGCACCTCCATCTCTTATACATCAACCTCCATCTTCTCAGCAGCCTCCATCTTCTCAGCACCTCCCTCATCTCAGCACCCCTCCATCTTCTTCAGCACCTCCATCTTCTCAGCAACCTTCCATCTTCTCAGCACCTATCATCTTCTCAGCACCTCCATCTTCTCAGCACCTCCATCTTCTCAGCACCTTCATCTTCTCAGCACCTCCATCTTCTCAGCACCTCCATCTTCTCAGCACCTCCATCTTCTCAGCACCTCCATCTTCTCAGCACCTTCATATTCTCAGCACCTTCATCTTCTCAGCACCCCCCATCTTCTCAGCACCTCCATCTTCTCAGCACCTCCATCTTCTCAGCACCTCCATCTTCTCAGCACCTCCATCTTCTCACACCTCCATCTTCTCAGCACCTTCATCTTCTCAGCACCTTCATATTCTCAGCACCTTCATCTTCTCAGCACCTCCATCTTCCAGCACCTCCATCTCTCAGCCCCTTCATATTCTCAGCACCTTCATCTTCTCAGCACCCCCATCTTCTCTCACTGTAACTGCTAAGTCCATTTGTCCCTCAGACTTTCTCAACGTATTAATCTCTATCCATGTTAATCTCTCTCACTGATTCTCCTCTTCAACTCACTCACCACTCTTTCAAACCTCTCTCCTTTCCTCTTTCTCTCTCGCTCTCTCCCTCCCTCCCATCTTCTCCGTCCATCCCTCCCTCCCCTCTCCTCTCCCTCCCTCTCTCTCTCTCTCTCTCTCCTCCTCTCTCTCCTCCCTCTCTCTCTCTCTCTCCCCCTCTCTCTCTCTCTCTCCCTCCCTCTCTCTCCCTCCCTCTCTCTCTCTCCTTCCCTCTCTCTCTCTCTCCATCCCACTCTCTCCCTCCCACTCTCTCCCTCCCACTTTCTCCCTCCCACTCTCTCCCTCCCACTCTCTCCCTCTCTCTGACTCAAGAAATCGTAATGTTGACGGCAGTGAAGGGACTTGAGCTAGAGTTCGTCACGGCCACGCTAGCTGGAGATTCGTCTGTAAAAAACTTGCATTTGTGGTCACAGAGGTGCCTGTGCTAACTTTCCTATGGTGTAGAAATATACCTAGTTGGATGAATCTTATTGTGGCTAGCTGGTCTAGTGGCTAACGCGACGGGTTGGAGTTTTGAGACTATGACCGAGGGTTCAATCCCGGCCGGGGATATGGTTTTTTCTCCCTCTCTTTACCTTCTGTATATCATTTTAACATAAATTTCTATTTTGCAAACTTATCCTCACTAAGCAATCTCATGACCTCGTCACTGTGACAATCATTCTTCCTCCCACCACCACCCATCATTCTTCCTCCCACCACCACCCATCATTCTTCCTCCCACCACCACCCATCATTCTTCCTCCCACCACCACCACCCATCATTCTTCCTCCCACCATCACCCATCATTCTTCCTCCACCACCCATCATTCTTCCTCCCACCACCACCCATCATTCTTCCTCCGACCACCACCCATCATTCTTCCTCCCACCACCACCCATCATTCTTCCTCCCACCACTACCCATCATTCTCCTCCCACCACCACCCATCATTCTTCCTCCCACCACCACCCATCATTCTTCCTCCCACCACCACCCATCATTCTTCCTCCCACCACCACCCATCATTCTTCCTCCCACCACCACCCATCATTCTTCCTCCCACCACCACCCATCATTCTTCCTCCCACCACCACCCATCATTCTTCCTCCCACCACCACCCATCATTCTTCCCTCCCCCACCACCCATCATTCTTCCTCCCACCACCACCCATCATTTTTCCTCCTCACCACCACACCCACTATTCTTCCTCCCACCACCACCCATCATTCTTCCTCCCACCACCACCCATCACTTCTTCCTCCCATCCACCACCCATCATTCTTCTCCCACCACCACCCATCATTCTTCCTCCCAACCACCACCCATCATTCTTCCTCCCACCACCACCCCATCATTCTTCCTCCAACCACCACCCATCATTCTTCCTCCCACCACCACCCATTATTCTTCCTCCACACCACCAACCCATCATTCTTCCTCCCACCACCCATTATTCTTCCTCCCACCACCACCCATCATTCTCCTCCCACCACCACCCATCATTCTTCCTCCACCCACCACCCATCATTCTTCCTCCCACCACCACCCATTACTTCCTCCTCACCACCACCCATCATTCTTCCTCCCACCACCCATTATTCTTCCTCCCACCACCACCCATCATTCTTCAAAACCACCACACCAGCTTCCAACATTCCTCCTCCCACCAGCACCACCATCATCAACACCAGGACCCCACTACCATCACCACCACCCATCATTCTTCCTACCACCACCACCCATCATTCTTCCTACCACCACCACACATTTCTTCCTACCACCACCAACGCCCATCATTCTTCCTACCACCACCACCCATCATTCTTTCTCCCACCACCATCATCCATCATTCTTCCTCCCACCATCACCATTACCACTATCACCACCACCCATCATTCTTCCTCCCACCACTACCACCACCCATCATTCTTACCCCACCACCACCACCATCATTCTCTTCCTTCCGCCATCACCACAACCCATCATTGTTCATACCACCAATCATTTCTTCCTCCCACCACCACCACCACCCATCATCATTCTTCCTCCCATCACTACCACCACCCATCATTCTTCCTCCCACCACCATCATTCTTCCTTCCTCCATTACCACCACCCATCATTCTCCCTCTCACCACCACCACCATACCACCAATCAGCACCACCACCACCAGCATCCAACATTCCTCCTCCCACCAGCACACAACCAGCACCACCATCACCAACACCCATCATTCTTCCTCCCACCACCACCCATCATTTTTCCTCCCACCACCACCCATCATTATTCCTCCCACCACTACCACCACCCATCATTATTCCTCCCACCACTACCACCACCCATCATTCTTCCTCCCACCACCACCACCATCATTCTTCCTTCCGCCATCACCACAACCCATCATTCTTCATACCACCACCAATCATTCTTCCTACCACCACCTCCACCACCCATCATTCTTCCTTCCACCACCACCAATCATTCTTCCTCCCACCACCACCCATTATTCTTCCGCCCACCATCACCCATCATTCTTCCTCCCACCACCACCACCATCATCTTCCTTCCTCCAATACCACCACCCATCATTCTCTCCTCCCACCACCACCATCAATCAGCATCCAACATTCCTCCTCCTACCAGCACCACAACCAGCACCACCATCACCACCACCACCACTACCATCACCACCACCCATCATTCTTCCTCCTACCACCACCCATCATTCTTCCTCCCACCACCACACACCATCATTATTCCTTCCACCATTACCACCACCCATCATTCTTCCTCTCACCACCACCATTACCACCACCCATCATTCTTCCTCTCACCACCACCATTACCACCAATCAGCACCACCACAACCAGCATCCAACATTCCTACTCTCACCAGCACCACAACCAGCACCACGATCATCACCACCCATCATTCTTCCTCCCACCAGCACACCACCACCCATCATACTTCCTTCCACCACCACCACCTATCATTCTTCCTACCACGACGACCACCCATCATTCTTCCTACCACCACCATCACCCATCATTCTTCCTACCACCACCATCACCCATCATTCTTCCTCCCACCATCACCATTACAACTATCACCACCACCACCACCACCAGGACCACCATCACAACCGCCCATCATTCTTCCACCCACCACCACTACCATTACCACCATCACCACCAATCAAAAGTCCACCACCACCACCAGCATCCAACATTCCTCCTCCACCAGCACACAACCAGCACCACCACCACCACTACCACCATCACCACACAACCATCACTACACCCATCATTCTTCTTACCACCACCACCAATCATTCTTCCTACCACCACCAACCACCACACCCATCATTCTTCCTACTACCACCAATACCCATTATTCTCCTACCATCAACGCCTATCATTTTTCCTACCATCAACGCCCAGCATTCTTCCCTACCATCAACGCCTATCATTCTTCCTACCACCACCACCCATCATTCTTCCTACCATCAACGCCCATCATTCTTCCTACCATCACCAACACCCATCATTCTTCATCTCACACACCCATCATTCTTCCACACCACCACCACCCTTCTTCCTCCCACCACCACCAATCATTCTGCCTCCCACCACCACCACCAATCATTCTGCCTCCACACCAATCATTCTGCTTCCCACCCACACCCTATCATTCTTCCTCCCACCACCACCACATCATTCATCCTACCACCACCACCCACCATTCTTCCACCACCACCCAACCATTCTTCCACCACCACCCATCATTCTTCCCCACCACCACCATCATTCTTTCAACCACCCATCATTCTTCCTCCCACCACACCACCACCCATCATTCTTCCTCCCAATACCACCCATCATTCTTCCTCCCACACCACCCATCATTCTTCCTCCCACCACCACCCAATCATTCTTCCTCCCACCACCACCCATCATTCTTCCACCACCAATCATTCTTCCCATCCCACCACCACTATCATTCTTCCTTCCACCACCACCCATTATTCTTCCACCCACCACCCATCATTCTTCCTACCAACACACACCCATCATTCTTCCACCACCACCCATCATTCTTCCACCTCTACCCATCATTCTTTCACCACCCATCATTCTTCCTCCCACCACCACCCACCCATCATTCTTCCTCCCAATACCACCCATCATTCTTCCTCCCACCACCACCCATCATTCTTCCTCCCACCACCACCCACATTCTTCCTACCACCACCCATCATTCTTCCTACTACTACCAAACACCCATCATTCTTCCTACTACCACCAACACTCATCATTCTTCCTACCATCAATGCCCATCATTCTTCCTACCATCAACGTCCATCATTCTTCCTATCACCATCAACACCCATCATTCTTCCTACCACCACCACCCATCATTCTTCTTACCTCCACCAACACCCATCGTTCTTCCTACCACCATCACCCATCATTCTTCCTACCACCACTACCACCCATCATTCTTCCTACCACAACCACCAATCATTCTTCCTACCACCACCACCCATCATTCTTCCTACCACCACCATCCCCCATCATTCTACCACCACCACCCATCATTCTTCTTACCACCAACCACACCATCATTCTTTTTACCACCAGCACCACCCATCATTCTTCCTACCACCAGCACCCATCATTCTTCCTACGCCAGCACCCATCATTCTTCCTACCACCAGCACACATCATTCTTCCTTCTACCACCACCCATCATTCTTCCTACTACCAGCACCACCCATCATTCTTCCTATCGCCAGCACCCATCATTCTTCCTTCTACCACCAGCACATCATTCTTCCTTCTACCACCACCCATCATTCTTCCTACTACCACCACCACCCATCATTCTTCCTACCATCAACACCCATGATTCTTCCATCAACGCCCATTGTTCTTCCTATCACCACCACTACCACCTATCACTCTTCGTACCACCACCACCAATCATTCTCCTACCACCACCACCTATCACTCTTCGTACCACCACCACCAATCATTCTTCCTACCACCACCACCTATCATTCTTCGTACCACCACCACCCATCATTCTTCCTACCACCACCACCTATCATTCTTCGTACCACCACCACCCATCATTCTTCCTACCACCAACACTCATCATGCCTCCTACCATCAACACAAATGGAAGAAGTACTGAACGCAAAGGAGCCAAGAAAACAGTTGAGTCGAAGAGCCAGAAATGAATATGCCTGGATAAGTAAATAAGCTCACCGTCAACACGAGTATAACAGCATCAGAAGCCAAATCTGACCCAAAGTTGTTATACAGCCAAATCATCAGGAAAACAACAGTCAAGGACCAGGTTATCAGGCTGAGGAAGGAAGGTGGGGAGCTCACAGGGAATGGCCAAGAAGTGTGTGAGGAACTTATCTCACGATTCAGTTAAGTATTAATAGTGGAGACAGCAAACCGAGGGTGCACTAGCAAGTGCTGGACATAATGCACACAACTGAGGAGGAGGTGAAGAAACTGCTAGGGAGAACTAAATACCTCGAAGGCTATGGACCTAGATAATCTCTCTCCTTGGGTCCTGAGAGAAGGTGCAGATGCATTGTGTGCCACTAACAACAATCTTCACTAAATCTATTGAAACAGGGCAACTGCCTGAGGTATGGAAGACAGCGAATGTAGTCCCGATATTTAAGATAGGAGACAGACAGGCTGCACTAAATTGCAGACCACTGTCGCTGACATGTATTTTATGTAATGTTATGGAGAAAATTGACAGGAAAAAAAGTGGTGGAGCACCTAGAAAAGAACGCGCTCATACATGACAACCTGCATGGCTTCAGGGAAGGAAAATCCTGCATCACAAACCTATTGGAGTTCTATGACAGGGTAAGAGAAGCAAGACAGGAGAGAGAAGAATAGGTAGACCATCTTTTTGGACTCCAAGAAGGCTTTTGACACAGTACCACACAAGAGACCGTTTGAAAACCTAGAGGAGAAGGCAGGAATAGGAGGTGAAGTACTGAATTGGATTAGGAAATACCTGACAGGAAGGAAACAACGTGTGTCGGTACGAGACGAGGTGTCAGAGTGGGTACACGTGTCGAGTGGGATTCCACAAGGGTCAGTCCTAGGGCCGGTGATCTTTTGTCTTTGTGAATGACACGGTGGAAGGGATAAAGTCAGAGGCATCCCTGTTCGAAAACGATGTGAAACTAATGAGGAAAATATAACCAGGCGAGGACCAGGTAAGCCTACAAGGGGATCTGGACAGGCCTGGTCCGACAAATGGCTCCTGAAGTTTAACCCCAACAAATGCAAAGTTATGAAGCTTGGGGAAGGACAAAGGAGACCGCAAGGTCACGCTCAAAACACACTCAAGGAAAAGGATCTTGGGGTGGGCATCACACCGAGCACATCTGAGGCGCAAATCAACCAAATAACTGCTGCAGCATACAGGCGCCTGGCAAACCTGAGAAAAGCGTTCCAATATCTAAGTAAGGAGTCATTCACGAGACTGTACACCGTGTACGTCAGGACCATATTGGAGTATGCAGCACCAGTATGGAACTCACACCTGGTTAAACACGTCAAGAAATTAGAGAAAGCGTCACGGGGCCGAGGAGCTTGTCCTACGAGGAGAAGTTAAGGGAACTAACCTGACAACACTGGAGGACAGGAGGGATGGGGGACATAATAACATAAAATACTGAGAGGAATGGACAAGGTGGATAGGGACAGAATGTTTCAGAGATGGGACACAGCAACAAGGGGTCACAACTGGAGGCTGAAAACTCAGACGAGTCACAGGGATGTTAGGAAGTAATTCTTCAGTTATAGAGTTGTCAGAAAGTGGAACAGTCTGGAGAGTGATATAATGGAAGTAGGATCCATACATAGCTTTAAAAAGAAGTATAATGAAGCACATGGAACAGGGAGAGAGTGGACCTAGTAGTGATCAGTGAAGAGGCGGGTGCAGGACCTATGATTCGACCCCTACAGCCACAATAAGGAGAGTACAATTAGGTACCTTTACCTATGAAGAGTTTCGAGAGTTTTACTACTCTCGGACCCCGGCCATGGGCCAGGCTTTTGCTGCTGGAGGCCCGCTGGCCCACATAACCATCACAGCTTGACTGATCTGGCCCTGGTGAAGATACTTGTCCAGTTTCTTCTTGAAGACTTCTACACTTGTTCCAGCAGTGTTTCTGATATCTTCTGGTAAGATGTTGAGTAGTCTGGGACCCCGGATGTTGATACAGTGTTCCCTTATTGTCCCAACGCACCTCTGCTCCTGGAGTTTACCTGGAGAGAGTTCCGAGGGTCAACGCCCCCGCGGCCCGGTCTGTGACCAGGCCTCACTGGCTTTATTTTACATTTCCTCCCATACCTACCTCTCACTCCAGTATGTTGTTATGGCAGTGTCCAGATTTGGGACCAAGCCCTCGAGTACTTTCCACGTATATATAATCATGTATCTCTCTCTCCTCCGCTCCAATGAGTACAAGTTCAAGACTTGAAGGCGTTCCCAGTAATTTCGATGATTTACTGGCTCAATGTGAGCCGTAAACGATCTCTGTATTTGTTCCATCTCTGATATTTCTCCTGCTTTGAACGAGGCCGTCAACACTGAGCAATATTCTAAACGAGGGAGCACTAGCGATTTGAAGTGTCGCCACTGGCATTATTTCCCATGTTTTGAAAGTTCTCAATACCCACCCCGTCATCTTCCTGGCTGTCGTGATCTTTGTCTTATGGTCTTTAAAAGGAAGGTCAGCTGACATAATTATTCCCAGGTCTTTTACGTGTTCCTTTCGTTCTATCTGGTGACTCTTGAGTTTTGTATATACTGTTCCTTTTGAGTTCTTCATTCTTTCCATACCTAAGCAGCTGGAACTTACCACCATTGAACGTCATGTTGTTCTCCACTGCCCACTGGAAAACCCTGTTTATGTCTTCCTGTAATTTTAGTGTCATCTGCAAATGATGATACAAAATGTGAGGTGAGTACGTACGTACACACACAAGCACACACACAAGCGCGCGCACACACATTTTTAAGAAAGGAGACAGAAACGAGGCACTAAACTATAGACCAGTGTCACTGACGTGTATAGTATGCAAAGTCATGGAGAAGATTATCAGGAGGAGAGTGGTGGAGTACCTGGAGCGGCACAAGACTATAAACGACAACCAGCACGGATTCATGAAAGGCAAATCCTGTGTCGCAGACCTTCTGGAGTTTTATGACAAAGTAACAGAAGACACGAGAGAGAGGGGTGGGTTGATTGCATTTTCTTGGACTGCAAGAAGGCCTTCGACACAGTTCCTCACAAGAGATTAGTGCAGAAGCTAGAGGATCAGGCGCGTATAACAGGAAGGGCACTGCAATGGATCAGAGAATACCTGACAGGGAGACAACAACGAGTCATGGTACGTGATGGGGTATCACAGTGGGCACCTGTGACGAGCGGGGTCCCACAGGGGTCAGTCCTAGGACCAGTGTTATTTTTGGTATAAGTGAATGACATGATGGAAGGAATAAACTCAGAAGTGTCCCTGTTGTCAGATGATGTGAAGTTAATGAGGAGAATTAAATCAGATGAGGATCAGGCAGGACTACAAAGAGACCTAGACAGGCTGGACACGTGGTCCAGCAACTGGCTTCTCGAATTTAACCTCGCTAAATGCAAAGTCATGAAGATAGGGGAAGGGCAAAGAAGACCGCAGACAGTATAGTCTAGATGGCCAAAGACTGCAAACCTCACTCAAGGATAAAGATCTTGGGGTGAGTATAATACCTATCACATCTGAGGTGCACATCAACCAGATAACTGCTGCAGCATACGGGCGTCTGGCAAACCTAAGGATAGCGTTCCGATACCTCAGTAAGGAATCGTTCAAGACTCTGTACCCATATATGTCAGGCCCATACTGGAGTATGCAGCACCAGTTTGGAACTCACACCTGGTCAAGCACGTCAAGAAATCAGGGCTAGTTCCAGAGCTAAGGGGAATGTCCTACGAAGAAAGGTTAAGGAAAATCGGCCTAACGACACTGGAGGACAGGAGGGTTAGGGGAGACATGATAACGACATAGAAAATACTGCGTGGAATAGGCAAGGTGGACAGAGACAGGATGTTCCAGAGATAGGACACAGAAACAAGGGTTCACAATTGGAAGCTGAAGACTCAGACGAGTCAAAGGGATGTTAGGAAGTATTTCTTCAGTCAAAGAGTTGTCAGGAAGTGGAATAGTCTAGCAAGTGATGTAGTGGAGGCAGGAACCATACATAGCTTTAAGACGAGGTATGATAAAGCTCATGGAGCAGGGAGAGAGAGGACCTAGTAGTGATCAGAGAGGAGGCGGGGCCAGGAGCTGAGTATCGACCCCTGCAACCACAATTAGGCGTGTACAATTAGGTGAGTACACACACACACACACACACACACACACACACACACACACACACACACACACACACACACACACACACACTACCTGAATTATGTAAACTTTATTAAAGTTAAACCACATTATATACTTTGTAGTCAGTAGTTGCTCAGCTTGTTCAGTCTCACCTCCCTCTTAACCCTTGACACGAGTTTCCTTGTACTTTATCTGCCTCTTATACTTATTGTACTTACCACTATTATCATATTATATTTATATTATTATTATATATTACTATTGTTAATATTTTTTGTTGATGCAGATATTAAAATAAATGTTAAAGGTACAAACACCGGTGAGGTTATCAGGAGAGAGGATGTGCCGAGACTGGCGGCGGCGACGGCGCGGCAGCAGCAGCAGCAACAGCAGCAGCAACAACAACAACAGCAGCAGCAGCAACAACAGTAGCAGCAGCAGCAGCAGCAACAGTAGCAGCAACAGTAGCAGCATCAACAGCAGCAACAGCAGCAATAGTAGCAGCAACAACAGCATCAACAGCAGCAGCAACAGTAGCAGCATCAACAGCAGCAGCAACAGTAGCAGCATCAACAGCAGCAACAGTAGCAGCAGCAACAACAGTAGCAGCATCAACAGTAGCAGCAGCAACAGTAGCAGCAGCAACAACGAAAAAACAGACAGCATCAACAGTAGCAATCAAGCAGCAGCAACAACATGCAGCATCAACAGCAGCATCAACAGTAGCAGCATCACAACAAGCAACACACAGTAGCATCACAGCAACAACAGTAGCACATCAACAGTAGCGCAGCAAACAGTAGCGCACACGCAGCAACAGCAGCATCAACAGCAACAAACAGAGTAGCAGCAACAACAGTAGCAGCATCAACAGTAGCAGCAGCATCAGCAACAACAGCAGCATCAACAGCAGCAGCAGCAGCAACAGTAGCAACAACAGTAGGAGCATCAACAGTACGCAGCAACAGTAGCAGCATCAACAGCAACAACAGTAGCATCAACAGCAACAACAGCAGCATCAACAGAGCAGCAGCAACAGTAGCACATCAACAGTAGCAGCATAAAACAACAACAGTATACAGTACAACAGCAGCATCAACAGCAGCAACAGTAGCAGCAGCAACAGTAGCAGCATCAACAGTAGCAGCAGCAACAGTAGCAGCATCAACAGCAGCATCAACAGCAACAACAGTAGCAACATCAACAGTAGTAGCAGCAACAGTAGCAGCATCAACAGCAGCAGCAGCAACAGTAGCAACAACAGTAGCAGCATCATCAGCAACAACAGCATCAACAGCAGAAGCAGCAACAACAGTAGCAGCATCAACAACAGTAGCAGCATCAACAGTAGCAACATCAACAACAGTAGCAGCATCAACAGTAGCAGCAACAGCAGTAGCAACAACAGAAGCAGCAACAACAGTAGCATCAACAGAAGCAGCAACAGCAGCAACAACAGTAGTAGCATCAACAGCAGCAGCAACAGTAGCAGCATCAACAGTAGCAGCAGCAACAGTAGCAGCATCAACAGCAGCAGCAACAATAACAGTAGCAACAGTAGAGCAGCAACAGCAGCGGCAACAACAGTAGCAACATCAACAGTAGCAGCAGCAACAGTAGCAGCATCAACAGCAGCAGCAACAGTAGCAGCAACATCAACAGTAGCAGCAGCATCAACAACAGTAGCAGCATCAACAGTAGCAGTATCAACAGCAGCAGCAGCAACAACAGTAGCAGCATTAAACAGTAGCAGCAACAGCAGCAGCAACAACAGTAGCAGCATCAACAGTAGCAGCAGCAACAGTAGCAGTATCAACAGTAGCAGCAGCAACAGTAGCAGCATCAACAGCAGCAACAACAGTAGCAGCAACAGTAGCAGCAACAGTAGCAGCATCAACAGCAACAACAGTAGCAGCATCACAACAGTAACAGCAGGCACATCAACAGCAGCAGCAACAACAGTAGCAGCAACAGCAACAACAACAGTAGCAGCATCAACAGCAGCAACAGTAGCAACATCAACAGTAGCAGCAGCAACAGTAGCATCAACAGCAGCAACAACAGTAGCAGCAACAGTAGCAGTGTCAACAGTAGCAAGCAACGACCAAATCAGCATACAAACAGCTGCACATCAAACAGTCAGCAGCAGCAACAGTAGCAGCAACAACAGTAGCAGCAACAACAGTAGCAGCATCAACAGTAGCAGCAACGCAGCAGCACAACAACAGCATCAACAGCAGCAGCATCAACAGTAGCAGCAGACAGCACAGTAGCAACAACAGCAGTATCAACAGCAGCAGCATCACAGCAGCAAGCAGCAACGAGCAACAGTAGCAGCAACAGTCTAGCAGCAAGCAACAGTAAACATCAACAGACAGCAGCAACAAGCGCACAACAAGCAACAGTAGCATCAAACAGTAGCAGCAGCAACAGTAGCAGCATCAACAGCAGCACAACAGTAGCAGCAACAACAGTCGCAGCACAACAGCAGTAGCAGCAAGCAACAGTAGCAGCATCAACAGCAGCATCAGCACAACAGTAGCAGCAGCAAAAAACAGATAAGCAGCACAGCACAGCAGCAACAGTAGCAGCATACAACAGTAGCAATCACAGCAACAACAGTAGCAGCATCAACAGTAGCAGCACATCAGCCAACATCAACAGAGCAAAACAGTACAGCAGCAACAGTAGCAGCATCACAGTCAAGACATCAAGCAGCATACAACAGTAGCAGCACAGTACAACAGTAGCAGCATCAACAACACAGCAGCATCATACAGCACAAGCAGTACAGCATACAGTAGCAGCATCAACAGTAGCAGCACAAACAGAGCAGCAAACAGTAGCAGCATCAACAGTAGCAGACAGTCAACGAGCGCATCACAGCAGGCATCAGCAACAACAGCAGCATCAACAAGCAGCAGCAACAGTCAGCAGCACAGCAACCAGTAGCATCAACAGCAGCAGCACAACACAAACAACAGTAAGCATGCATCAACAGCACAGCAGCATCAACAGCAGCAACACATACAACAGTACAGCAGCATCAACAGCAGCAGCAGCAACAGTAGCAGCATCAACAGTAGCAGCTCAACAGTAGCATAAACAGAGACAATCAGCAACAACATACAGCGACAAGCTAGCAACAACAGCAGCAGCAACAACAGTAGCAGCAGCAACAGTAGCAGCATCAACATAGCAGCAGCAACAGTACAGCAGCTGCCACACAATCAACAGCTAGACAGCAGCGCATCAACAACAGTAGCAGCATCAACAGTAGCAGTATCAACAGCAGCAGCACAACACAGCAGCAACAACAGTAGCAGCAATCACAGCAGCAATCAACAGTAGCAGCATCAAACAGTAGCAGCAGCAACAGTAGCAGACAACAGTAGCAGCATCAAACAGTAGCAGCATCATCAGCAGCAACATAAGCAGTAGCAACAACAGTAGCAAGCTGAACAGTAGACAGCATCAAACAGCCAACAACAGTAGCAGCATAACAGTAAGCCAGCACAACACAGCAGCAAAACAGTAGCAGTCAACAGTCAACAACAACAGTAGCAGCATCAACAGCAGCAACAGTAGCAACATCAACAGTAGCAGCAGCAACAGTAGCATCAACAGCAGCAACAACAGTAGCAGCAACAGTAGCAGTGTCAACAGTAGCAGCAGCATCAGCAACAACAGCTGCATCAACAGCAGCAGCAGCAACAGTAGCAGCAACAACAGTAGCAGCAACAACAGTAGCAGCGTCAACAGTAGCAGCAGCATCAGCAACAACAGCATCAACAGCAGCAGCATCAACAGTAGCAGCAGCATCAGCAACAACAGCAGTATCAACAGCAGCAGCATCAACAGCAGCAGCAGCAACAGTAGCAGCAACAGTAGCAGCAGCAACAGTAGCATCAAGAGCAGCAGCAACAGTAGCATCAACAGTAGCAGCAGCAACAGTAGCAGCAGTAACAACAGTAGAGCAACAACAGTAGCATCAACAGTAGCAGCAGCAACAGTAGCAGCATCAACAGCAACAACAGTAGCAGCAGCAACAGTAGCAGCAGCAACAGCAACAGTAGCAGCAACAACAGTAGCAGCAACAACAGTAGCAGCATCAACAGTAGCAGCAGCATCAGCAACAACAGCAGCATCAACAGCAGCAACAGTAGCAGCATCAGCAGTAGCATCAACAGCAACAACAGTAGCAGCATCAACAGTAGCAGCATCAACAGCAGCAGCATCAACAGCAGCAGCAACAACAGTAGCAGCATCAACAGTAGCAGCATCAACAGCAGCAGCAACAGTAGCAGCATCAACAGTAGCAGCGTCAACAGTAGCAGCAGCATCAGCAACAACAGCAGCATCAACAGCAGCAACAGTAGCAGCATCAGCAGTAGCATCAACAGCAGCAGCAGCAACAACAACAGTAGCAGCATCAACAGCAGCAGCATCAACAGCAGCAACAACAACAGTAGCAGCATCAACAGCAGCAGCAGCAACAGTAGCAGCATCAACAGTAGCAGCGTCAACAGTAGCAGCAGCATCAGCAACAACAGCAGCATCAACAGCAGCAGCAACAACAGTAGCAGCATCAAAAGTAGCAGCAACAGTAGCAGCAGCAACAACAGTAGCAGCGTCAACAGTAGCATCAACAGCAGCAGCAACAACAGTAGCAGCAACAGTAGCAGCAGCAACAGTAGCAGCATCAACAGCAACAACAGTAGCAACATCAACAACAGCAACAGTAGCAGCGTCAACAGCAGCAGCAGCAACAGTAGCAGCAACAATAGTAGCAGCATCAACAGTAGCAGCAGCATCAGCAACAACAGCAGCATCAGCAGCAACAACAACAACAGTAGCAGCAGCAACAACAGTAGCAGCAGCATCAGTAACAACAACAGCAGCATCAACAGCAGCAGCATCAACAGTAGCAGCAGCATCAACAGCAGCAGCAGCAGCAACAACAACAACAGTAGCAGCAGCAACATCAGCTGTACAATATTTCTCACTCGTCTGCTATAACAAAACTTGACCTGCTGTCAACGTGAACACCACTGTAGAGTACACCCAGTACGTTACATTGTATTAAGCGAGCGTCACACAACTACTTCTTGCACTTGACTCAGTCAAGTTGGCAGTTATGAGGTGTGAGTTGCAGGGATCCCAACTGTGTTGTGAATGGTTGTGTTTGAAATGTCAACCAGTCAGGGAGAAGGGTTGACTCCAGACCAACTGCGTAATATCTAAACTTCTAGTCTGTACTCGGTCTCTCATGTGCTACGGTTGAGTACTCATACAGGTCTCTCTTGTACTAGTTACAAGCCTATAACAGTGAACGACTTCATTGTGCTCTTTCTTGTTGTAATTATCATTTGTATGGTATCTGCCTACAACACTGTACACATTGTAAATACTGGTGGTGGGGATATATGGTTGCTCAACAAACTATCCTTTGTGTTTAGTTTTTTTTGGTACGTTCCTTGGCTAGTGACTTAACTCACGGCCAGGTATTACAGCCCTCCCACTAGTACGTATATTCGTAATAACCACCACCACAACTATTACTACAACAATCACTATTATCACAACTATCACTACTGCAACAACTATCGCTACTACCATGGCAAGGGAGTGCCAGAACTCTATTAGTACTAGTACCACCAGCCCCACTACCTTCAGCCCCACCGCCATCAGCCCCACTACCATCAGCCCCACTACCATCAGCTCCACTACCATCACCACCCACTACTTCAACTACCACTTGATAGAAAAAGTCTCCCAGGGTGTCACTGACAACACTGTCATGGTCGAGGACAAATTACTGTTACTTCGCTTTTGAAAAATTGATGAAATAAAGACTGGAAAGGTGGATAAAGCTATTTAACAATAAACCTGAAAATTAACGTTAAAGACTTAGAAGTAATAACGTCAGAGGATCTCACTCTCAAAGATCACAACAGTGCCATTATCACAACCACAAGACAAATGATAGGCTGGATAACTAGAACCATCAACACAAGGGATGCCAAGCCAAAGATGACATTCTTCACATCAGTTATAAATGCAATAGAAAGTGGGGATCGAACGTGTACACAACTCTTGAGTGTCAGAGGTCCCCAACTCTTCAACGCCCTCCTTTCGTACCTAAGAGGACTTACCAACAATCCTGTGGCTCTCTTCGAGAAGGAACTTTATAAGTTCCTTTAATCAGTGCCTGACCAGCTGGGTTGTGGTCCGTACTGTGCCAGTCACCAGCTGACTCCAACGTCATCAACCTGCCTGCCAGACTGCGTCTGTCACCAGCTGGCATCAACGTCATCATGAACCTGCCTGCCAGACTGCGTCGGTCACCAGCTGGCATCAACGTCATCATCAACCTGCCTGCCAGACTGCGTCGGTCACCAGCTGGCATCAATGTCATCAACTTTCTTACATATACGGTGTATATTAAAAAAATACAGTAAACATGCGTAAATTTACACAATTGTATATCCTGGTTAAGCCAGGATATAGCATGAGTTGAGGCAGGATAACAGCTCTTGTGCTGACGCTGGTGGTTCACACTTACACTCGCACACTCATTTGACCATAAACAGTAATATTAATCTCAGTCTTAATATAATGAATCCTGTGATACTCCAATACTGAAACTATATACTGTGCCAAAACAAAAGCATTCACACTGCTAAACTCACAAAATAGTATTTAGTCACTTAGCCATAATACCAACTTACCTCATAATTTGTAATATTTTACATTTAAGAATAAAACTAAGTATGCCCGAAATGCCTAGCCATGCTAAGCGTTCTAGTGGTACACTCTGTAATCTCAATTTTACTACATGTTAAACCAAACAATAACCAAATTTCTGTAAACTCAACATTGTAATCCTTATAGAGAATAAACTTTGAATTTGAATTGAATTTGAACTTGTAATGTTGAGGCAGGATAACAAAAAAAAATGCGTCAGTGTTGGGGAGAGAGTGTGGGAGAGCACAGTCATCAAGTGAAAGTCAAGAAAAAACAGTGAAAGTTTTCTTGTAGTCTGAGTGGGGAGTCGAGCAAGCGAGCAACAGTGACATGCAACCTTCAGTGAGCGAGCAACAGTGTCATGCAACCTTCAGTGAGAGTCACAGTGCTCCTCTATCATGACACTGAAAGTGGCCAGTGAAGCCACAGAGTGAGAGTGAGAGAGTGGTAGCGAATGTAGAACTGCAGTGAGACTAGAAGTGATAAAACCGGTTAAAGTGAGAGTGATAGAGTAAGAGTGTTACTAGTCTGATTAAATAGGCTGTACATGCTAGCAGCACGCAGACCAACGTATGCATCACAGCCTAGCTGATCAGGAACTCACTTAACTTCAATTCCTTCTTAAAGGCAGCTAGGGATCGCCTATTTCATTTTTATTGTTAAAACGTTTCGCCTACGCGGTAGACTTCATCAGTCAAATACAGAGGTGAATGTATTGTAGTCAAAGGACTGGTGAAGCCTACTGTGTAGGCGAAACGTTTCAACAATAAAGATACCAACTGTTGCACGTGTCTTGCTCATCAATTTCTTTTAAGTATGAAAGTGTTGAAGACAGAATCCCGGCTCAGACCAGCGCGCACACTGACCTAGGACACAAAACCATGATCAATAATGTGGAATTCAACAAATTCAATTTCAACCAGAGGTACATGAACTGGGACCAAATGAATCGTAATTTTAATGAAATTCGTTGGGAAGACGATATAACCACCGCTGATGTAAAGTAAATTCTTGGTGCTCGAAGTACACTCAAGCCATATACTTCAACGGCGAAGGAAGGGAAGAGGCAAACTCGAGAGAAAATTATGTTTTCATTAGAGGTGAAGACGATAGATAAATGACCTTCTCAAAGGTAGCAGATTCTGAAGCACGAAGGGAAATTCTGATTAGAGAAATGGAGAACATCGAATACAAACTGACTGCATCATATTATAGAATATAGGAGATGGGGGGGGGGGGATGGGGGGGGTAAAGAACCATAAACGAAATTAGAAAAAATCCCAAATGCTTCTTCCAGGGCGAAAACCACCTTCGGTATAGGACCTTTACTTAAAGGACACAGAGCATACACTGATGACAATAAGGAAATGAGTTAAACACTGACGTCACAATAGGACTGTGTTCAGTGAACTAATGATCAGTCTACAGATAGAAGACCCTAATAAGTTTTTCATGAATGAGACTCAATACACTGCCAACATCTCCACAATTTCCGATGCAGTCTTCTCCCCAGTTGACTTTGAAAAAGCCGTCGACAGCATGACCATGCATTCTGCTCCAGAACCAGACTCGTGGAACTCCACAGTCATCAAAAATTTTATGAAACCATTATCTCGAGCATTTAATATTTTGTACATGAGACTGGACACAGGTATCATCTCACGTTCATTTAAAAATCACGGATATTTCCCCATGTCACGAAGGCGGCAGTAACGCAATCGCGAAAAACTATATAACGCTAACTTTACACATCATCAAAGTCTCGGAAAGGGTCCTAAGAAGCAAGATCGCTAGTTTGGCATATGAATATTCAACTTAATGAATAGAACCCTGAATAATAGTAGTAAGAGCGAAGTCAGAGGAAGGCAGAATGAAAAACCTTGTCCCTCAAGGCACAGTACTCGCCCCACTTTAGTTTTCATTCATATCGATACACAAGGGCATACTCACAGAACAGTGACATAGAAATTCTTGTGTCATCAACAAACTATTATAGTGGCGTCCGTTGAAGACACATCGAATATTCAGGTGGATATAAATCAAGTCTTCCAGCGGGCCTCAAATAACAATATTATGTCCAATGAGGATAAGTTGCATTGGCTCCGCTTTGGAAGAATGATGGAAAAAAAAGAATAAAATGGAATATAGGACAAACTCAAATAATTCAATAGAGCAAATGTGTGAGTGATCTTAGAAAATGTCACACTGAAGATCATAGTGTTGCTATGAATACTCGCATGGAGAATAATAGTCTGGATAACTAGAACTCTCAAGACTTAAGATGCAGTGCAGAAATTCTTCAAGTTACTTCTTTCCTCCAAGCCCCTAGACTGGTGCACTTCAAGGTAGACGAGAGTGCTGAGCTCGACAACGTGCACAGAACTTTCACTGCCAGTATTTATTCAGTCAAACACCTAAACTACTGGGAACACTTGAAGTCCCTTGAAATGTACTTGAAACGAAGACGAGAAAGGTACATAATAATTTACACTTAGAATATCCTAGAATGAACGGGTCTCTAAGAAAGCAAGCGACTTGGCAGACAATGCAAAGTATCTCCAATAAAAAAGCATGGGTGAGACGAGAGGTCAGAGGTCCCCGACTTTTCAATGTCCTTCCTTTGTACATGAGAAGAAATTACCAACAATCCTCTGGTTGTATTTAAGAGGGAACTTTATATGTTCCTCTCAAATCACTTCCTGACCAGCTGGGTTGTAATTCGTATGTTAGACAGCATGGAGTCAGCAGTAACAGCCTGGTTCATGAGGCCTTACTCCACTGGGAGGCCTGGTCTGGGATCTGGCCGCGGGGGCGTTGACCCCCAAAAACATTCTTCGTGTAAGGTAGAATATTGAAGTCTTGGTCCCTTTACACTTATTGATTTCCCTCTTAGTGTGCTCATGGCACCCCTGCTTTGCATTTGAGATGCTATACATCCTCTGCAAGGCCTCTCTGCCTTTCGTATGGTGTAATTTCTGCGTGCAGGTTTGGGATCCATCCCTGCAGAATTTTCCGGGTGTAAATTATGATGTAGCTTACTCGCCGACGGTGCGGTTCGAGGGACTGGAAGCATTACTAGTAATTTAAGTACTTTACTGAATTTGCACGCATAGTGAAGGCTCTCTGTACGTTCTCCAGATCTGTAATTTCACATGCCTTAAAATATGCTGTTAGGGTAGAGGAATATTATATCCTGGGAAAAACAAGTGATACAGAGAGTATCATCATTGACTGGGCATCTCTTGTTTTATCCAGCCTATCATGAGTGTGAGAGTGAAGGAGTGAAGTGAAAGACTGAATGGTATGAGAATATGGTTGAAAACGAGAGTGAGAGAGAGAAGAGGAGAGAGAGAGGAAAGAGAGAGAAGGAGAGAGAGGAGAGGAGAGAGAGAGAGAGAGAGAGAGAGAGAGAGAGAGAGAGAGAGAGAGAGTGAAGGGTGAGAGATGAGGAGGGTTGGGACTCCAGAATAAGACGTGATCAATGGTATTTACCTCCACTTGTGGACCGCGCCACCATGATTCCCCTTCCACCACCACAACACCATCACCACACCACCACCACACCAACAAACACACATTTATATATATATAAAATATATATATAAAATATATATATTATATAATATATATTATATAATATATGCAAAACAACCACTGTGAAAGAATACAGAAGTTCCAAGTGCTTTCGTGACTACTCATATTATCAAGGAACAATAAAAGTAAAGCATCAAAGGAAGGTATATAAACTGTCTAGACCACACCTCACTATCTGATCCCACAACAAAGAAACACCTAAACTCCAGTAGACTCTGGGTGTCCAGGCTAAACTCCAGTAGACTCTGGGTGTCCAGCTAACCTAGAACTGGGTGTCCAGCTACTCAGTAGACTCTGGGTGTCCAGGCTAAACTCCAGTAGACTCTGGGTGTCCAGGCTAAACTCCAGTAGACTCTGGGTGTCCAGGCTAAACTCCAGTAGACTCTGGGTGTCCAGGCTAAACTCCAGTAGACTCTGGGTGTCCAGCTAAACTCCAGTAGACTCTGGGTGTCCAGGCTAAACTCCAGTAGACTCTGGGTGTCCAGGCTAAACTCCAGTAGACTCTGGGTGTCCAGGCTAAACTCCAGTAGACTCTGGGTGTCCAGGCTAAACTCCAGTAGACTCTGGGTGTCCAGACTAAACTCCAGTAGACTCTGGGTGTCCAGGCTAAACTCCAGTAGACTCTGGGTGTCCAGGCTAAACTCCAGTAGACTCTGGGTGTCCAGGCTAAACTCCAGTAGACTCTGGGTGTCCAGGCTAAACTCCAGTAGACTCTGGGTGTCCAGGCTAAACTCCAGTAGACTCTGGGTGTCCAGGCTAAACTCCAGTAGACTCTGGGTGTCCAGGCTAAACTCCAGTAGACTCTGGGTGTCCAGACTAAACTCCAGTAGACTCTGGGTGTCCAGGCTAAACTCCAGTAGACTCTGGGTGTCCAGGCTAAACTCCAGTAGACTCTGGGTGTCCAGGCTAAACTCCAGTAGACTCTGGGTGTCCAGGCTAAACTCCAGTAGACTCTGGGTGTCCACTAAACTCAGTAGACTGGTCCAGACTAAACTCCAGTAGACTCTGGGTGTCCAGGCTAAACTCCAGTAGACTCTGGGTGTCCAGACTAAACTCCAGTAGACTCTGGGTGTCCAGGCTAAACTCCAGTAGACTCTGGGTGTCCAGGCTAAACTCCAGTAGACTCTGGGTGTCC
The DNA here is from genome assembly GCF_026875155.1 of Cherax quadricarinatus. Taxonomy (NCBI): domain Eukaryota; kingdom Metazoa; phylum Arthropoda; class Malacostraca; order Decapoda; family Parastacidae; genus Cherax; species Cherax quadricarinatus. The sequence continues at coordinate 22,542,992 of NC_069456.1, read as the reverse complement.
AGGCTAAACTCCAGTAGACTCTGGGTGTCCAGGCTAAACTCCAGTAGACTCTGGGTGTCCAGACTAAACTCCAGTAGACTCTGGGTGTCCAGGCTAAACTCCAGTAGACTCTGGGTGTCCAGGCTAAACTCCAGTAGACTCTGGGTGTCCAGGCTAAACTCCAGTAGACTCTGGGTGTCCAGGCTAAACTCCAGTAGACTCTGGGTGTCCAGGCTAAACTCCAGTAGACTCTGGGTGTCCAGGCTAAACTCCAGTAGACTCTGGGTGTCCAGGCTAAACTCCAGTAGACTCTGGGTGTCCAGGCTAAACTCCAGTAGACTCTGGGTGTCCAGCTAAACTCCAGTAGACTCTGGGTGTCCAGGCTAAACTCCAGTAGACTCTGGGTGTCCAGGCTAAACTCCAGTAGACTCTGGGTGTCCAGGCTAAACTCCAGTAGACTCTGGGTGTCCAGGCTAACTCCAGTAGACTCTGGGTGTCCAGGCTAAACTCCAGTAGACTCTGGGTGTCCAGGCTAAACTCCAGTAGACTCTGGGTGTCCAGGCTAAACTCCAGTAGACTCTGGGTGTCCAGGCTAAACTCCAGTAGACTCTGGGTGTCCAGGCTAAACTCCAGTAGACTCTGGGTGTCCAGACTAAACTCCAGTAGACTCTGGGTGTCCAGGCTAAACTCCAGTAGACTCTGGGTGTCCAGGCTAAACTCCAGTAGACTCTGGGTGTCCAGGCTAAACTCCAGTAGACTCTGGGTGTCCAGGCTAAACTCCAGTAGACTCTGGGTGTCCAGGCTAAACTCCAGTAGACTCTGGGTGTCCAGGCTAAACTCCAGTAGACTCTGGGTGTCCAGGCTAAACTCCAGTAGACTCTGGGTGTCCAGGCTAAACTCCAGTAGACTCTGGGTGTCCAGGCTAAACTCCAGTAGACTCTGGGTGTCCAGGGCTAAACTCCAGTAGACTCTGGGTGTCCAGGCTAAACTCCAGTAGACTCTGGGTGTCCAGGCTAAACTCCAGTAGACTCTGGGTGTCCAGGCTAAACTCCAGTAGACTCTGGGTGTCCAGCTAAACTCCAGTAGACTCTGGGTGTCCAGGCTAAACTCCAGTAGACTCTGGGTGTCCAGGCTAAACTCCAGTAGACTCTGGGTGTCCAGGCTAAACTCCAGTAGACTCTGGGTGTCCAGGCTAAACTCCAGTAGACTCTGGGTGTCCAGGCTAAACTCCAGTAGACTCTGGGTGTCCAGGCTAAACTCCAGTAGACTCTGGGTGTCCAGGCTAAACTCCAGTAGACTCTGGGTGTCCAGGCTAAACTCCATAGACTTGGGTGTCCAGGCTAAACTCCAGTAGACTCTGGGTGTCCAGGCTAAACTCCACTAGACTCTGGGTGTCCAGGCTAAACTCCATAGACTCTGGGTGTCCAGGCTAAACTCCACTAGACTCTGGGTGTCCAGGCTAAACTCCACTAGACTCTGGGTGTCCAGGCTAATCAAGACTCTGGTCCAGGCTAAACTCCTGAGGTGTCCAGGCTAAACTCCACTAGACTCTGGGTGTCCAGGCTAAACTCCATAGACTCTGGGTGTCCAGGCTAAACTCCAGTAGACTCTGGGTGTCCAGGCTAAACTCCAGTAGACTCTGGGTGTCCAGGCTAAACTCCACTAGACTCTGGGTGTCCAGGCTAAACTCCACTAGACTCTGGGTGTCCAGGCTAAACTCCACTAGACTCTGGGTGTCCAGGCTAAACTCCACTAGACTCTGGGTGTCCAGGCTAAACTCCACTAGACTCTGGGTGTCCAGGCTAAACTCCACTAGACTCTGGGTGTCCAGGCTAAACTCCACTAGACTCTGGGTGTCCAGGCTAAACTCCACTAGACTCTGGGTGTCCAGGCTAAACTCCACTAGACTCTGGGTGTCCAGGCTAAACTCCACTAGACTCTGGGTGTCCAGGCTAAACTCCACTAGACTCTGGGTGTCCAGGCTAAACTCCACTAGACTCTGGGTGTCCAGGCTAAACTCCACTAGACTCTGGGTGTCCAGGCTAAACTCCACTAGACTCTGGGTGTCCAGGCTAAACTCCACTAGACTCTGGGTGTCCAGGCTAAACTCCACTAGACTCTGGGTGTCCAGGCTAAACTCCACTAGACTCTGGGTGTCCAGGCTAAACTCCAGTAGACTCTGGGTGTCCAGGCTAAACTCCACTAGACTCTGGGTGTCCAGGCTAAACTCCACTAGACTCTGGGTGTCCAGGCTAAACTCCACTAGACTCTGGGTGTCCAGGCTAAACTCCACTAGACTCTGGGTGTCCAGGCTAAACTCCACTAGACTCTGGGTGTCCAGGCTAAACTCCACTAGACTCTGGGTGTCCAGGTCTAAACTCCAGTAGACTCTGGGTGTCCAGGCTAAACTCCAGTAGACTCTGGGTGTCCAGGCTAAACTCCATAGACTCTGGGTGTCCAGGCTAAACTCCAGTAGACTCTGGGTGTCCAGGCTAAACTCCAGTAGACTCTGGGTGTCCAGGCTAAACTCCACTAGACTCTGGGTGTCCAGGCTAAACTCCAGTAGACTCTGGGTGTCCAGGCTAAACTCCAGTAGACTCTGGGTGTCCAGGCTAAACTCCAGTAGACTCTGGGTGTCCAGGCTAAACTCCAGTAGACTCTGGGTGTCCAGGCTAAACTCCAGTAGACTCTGGGTGTCCAGGCTAAACTCCAGTAGACTCTGGTGTCCAGGCTAAACTCCAGTAGACTCTGGGTGTCCAGGCTAAACTCCAGTAGACTCTGGGTGTCCAGGCTAAACTCCGTAGACTCTGGGTGTCCAGGCTAAACTCCAGTAGACTCTGGGTGTCCAGGCTAAACTCCACTAGACTCTGGGTGTCCAGGCTAAACTCCAGTAGACTCTGGGTGTCCAGGCTAAACTCCAGTAGACTCTGGGTGTCCAGGCTAAACTCCAGTAGACTCTGGGTGTCCAGGCTAAACTCCAGTAGACTCTGGGTGTCCAGGCTAAACTCCAGTAGACTCTGGGTGTCCAGGCTAAACTCCAGTAGACTCTGGGTGTCCAGGCTAAACTCCAGTAGACTCTGGGTGTCCAGGCTAAACTCCAGTAGACTCTGGGTGTCCAGGCTAAACTCCAGTAGACTCTGGGTGTCCAGGCTAAACTCCAGTAGACTCTGGGGTCCAGGCTAAACTCCAGTAGACTCTGGGTGTCCAGGCTAAACTCCAGTAGACTCTGGGTGTCCAGGCTAAACTCCAGTAGACTCTGGGTGTCCAGGCTAAACTCCAGTAGACTCTGGGTGTCCAGGCTAAACTCCAGTAGACTCTGGGTGTCCAGGCTAAACTCCAGTAGACTCTGGGTGTCCAGGCTAAACTCCAGTAGACTCTGGGTGTCCAGGCTAAACTCCAGTAGACTCTGGGTGTCCAGGCTAAACTCCAGTAGACTCTGGGTGTCCAGGCTAAACTCCAGTAGACTCTGGGTGTCCAGGCTAAACTCCAGTAGACTCTGGGTGTCCAGGCTAAACTCCAGTAGACTCTGGGTGTCCAGGCTAAACTCCAGTAGACTCTGGGTGTCCAGGCTAAACTCCAGTAGACTCTGGGTGTCCAGGCTAAACTCCAGTAGACTCTGGGTGTCCAGGCTAAACTCCAGTAGACTCTGGGTGTCCAGGCTAAACTCCAGTAGACTCTGGGTGTCCAGGCTAAACTCCAGTAGACTCTGGGTGTCCAGGCTAAACTCCAGTAGACTCTGGGTGTCCAGGCTAAACTCCATAGACTCTGGGTGTCCAGGCTAAACTCCACTAGACTCTGGGTGTCCAGGCTAAACTCCACTAGACTCTGGGTGTCCAGGCTAAACTCCACTAGACTCTGGGTGTCCAGGCTAAACTCCACTAGACTCTGGGTGTCCAGGCTAAACTCCAGTAGACTCTGGGTGTCCAGGCTAAACTCCAGTAGACTCTGGGTGTCCAGGCTAAACTCCAGTAGACTTGGGTGTCCAGGCTAAACTCCAGTAGACTCTGGGTGTCCAGGCTAAACTCCAGTAAACTCTGGGTGTCCAGGCTAAACTCCAGTAGACTCTGGGTGTCCAGGCTAAACTCCAGTAGACTCTGGGTGTCCAGGCTAAACTCCAGTAGACTCTGGGTGTCCAGACTAAACTCCAGTAGAGTCTGGGTACCCAGACTTAACTCCAGTAGACTCTGGGTGTCCAGACTAAACTCCAGTAGAGTAGACTCGGTTCCCAGACTAAACTCCAGTAGACTCTGGGTGTCCAGACTAAACTCCAGCAGAGTAGACTCTGTTCCCAGACTAAACTCCAGTAGACTCTGGGTGCCCAGACTAGACTCCAGTAGACTCTGGGTGCCCAGACTAAACTCCAGTAGTCTCTGGGTGTCCAGACTAAACTCCAGTAGACTCTGGGTGTCCAGACTAAACTCCAGTAGACTCTGGGTATCCAGACTAAACTCCAGTAGACGCTGGGTGCCCAGACTAAACTCCAGTAGTCTCCAGGTGCCCAGACTAAACTCCAGTAGACTCCAGGTGCCCAGACTAAACTCCAGTATACTCCAGGTGCCCAGACTAAACTCCAGTAGACTCCAGGTGCCCAGGCTAAACTCCAGTAGATTCCAGGTGCCCAGGCTAGGCTTTATTTTAATGTCCCACATTATTAATTATACACTTGTAAGGGCTCCTGTAACTAACCTAACTCATGGCAAGACCCATAATGAAACACAGGACGGCTCACTCTTAGTAACACAGGACGGCTCACTCTTAGTAACACAGGACGGCTCACTCTTAGTAACACAGGATGGCTCACCCTTAGTAACACAGGGCGGCTCACTCTTAGTAACACAGGACGGCTCACTCTTAGTAACACAGGATGGCTCACTCTTAGTAACACAAGGCGGCTCACTCTTAGTAACACAGGGCGGCTCACTCTTAGTAACACAGGATGGCTCACTCTTAGTAACACAGGACGGCTCACTCTTAGTAACACAGGACGGCTCACTCTTAGTAACACAGGACGGCTCACTCTTAGTAACACACTACGGCTCACTCTTAGTAACACAGGACGGCTCACTCTTAGTAACACAGGACGGCTCACTCTTAGTAACACACGACGGCTCACTCTTAGTAACATAGGACGGCTCATTCTTAGTAACACAGGACGGCTCACTCTTAATAACACAGGACGGCTCACTCTTAGTAACACAGGACGGCTCACTCTTAGTAACACAAGACGGCTCACTCTTAGTAACATAGGACGGCTCACTCTTAGTAACACAGGACGGCTCTTAGTAACACACTACGGCTCACTCTTAGTAACACAGGAGGGCTCACTCTTAGTAACACACTACGGCTCACTCTTAGTAACACAGGACGGCTCACTCTTAGTAACACAGGATGGCTCACTCTTAGTAACACAGGACGGATCGCTCTTAGTAACACAGGATGGCTCTCACTCTTAGTAACACAGGAGGCTCACTCTTAGTAACACAGGACGGCTCCCCTCTTAGTAACACAGGATGGCTCACTCTTAGTAACACAGGATGGCTCACTCTTAGTAACACAGGACGGCTCGCTCTTAGTAACACAGGATGGCTCACTCTTAGTAACACAGGATGGCTCACTCTTAGTAACACAGGACGGCTCGCTCTTAGTAACACAGGATGGCTCACTCTTAGTAACACAGGATGGCTCACTCTTAGTAACACAGGACGGCTCACTCTTAGTAACACAGGACGGCTCACTCTTAGTAACACACTACGGCTCACTCTTAGTAACACACTACGGCTCACTCTTAGTAACACAGGATGGCTCACTCTTAGCAACAAGGAAATTTGTACCAGTTTTAACAATTATTTCCTGTTTTTACACAGGAGGATACTAACAGTTATAAAGGTCAGGGCGAGAATAAATTACACAATAACAAAGTCACTAGTGACGTGGTCCTCAAAAAACTAGCTAGATTACAACCAAACAAATCACAGGATGCTAAAGGAATGTAAGGAGGTACTTAGATAAGTCCTAGCTAGTCTTTCTAACACATCTCTACAAACTGGTGTCCTACCACTGGAGGGGAAAATGGAAGACGTGATACCTACTTAAAAAAATATGAAGATAGGTTCTTAACTTCAGGTGATAGACCAATCACCTTAACCTTAATTATTTGAAAGTTGATGAAATTCGAAACCAACTCAGCCCAGTTTTACAACGGGGTGTTCTTGACTTACGCATTTATTAACCTTATTTTTCCCCACTAACGTATTTGAAGGGTAGACCAGGACAAAGAATGATATGTATACAGACTTCAGTAAGGTCTTTGATAAAGTTCCACGATGAGAGCGATGAAGTAGCGGCCCATGAAATAGGTGAAATAGGTGTTTAAATGGGGAAAGAAATGAGAATGAGGACCCATTACAAGTGGCGTTCAACAGAGCGTAAAATATTGGGTCTCTTGTGGATCCCATTAAATTACACAGACGAGGGAGTAAATACCAACATCAATGGTGTATAATACCGATAAGTTGAAGAATAAGACACATGGGTAACCCAGGGTAATAAGACCCATGGGTAACCCAGGGTAATAAGACCCATGGGTAACCCAGGGTAATAAGACACATGGGTAACCCAAGGTAATAAGACACATGGGTAACCCAGGGTAATAAGACACATGGGTAACCCAGGATAATAAGACACATGGGTAACCCAGGGTAATAAGACACATGGGTAACCCAGGGTAATAAGACACATGAGTAACCCAGGGTAATAAGACACATGAGTAACCCAGGGTAATAAGACACATGGGTAACCCAGGGTAATAAGACACATGGGTAACCCAGGATAATAAGACACATGGGTAACCCAGGGTAATAAGACACATGGGTAACCCAGGGTAATAAGACACATGAGTAACCCAGGGTAATAAGACACATGGGTAACCCAGGGTAATAAGACACATGGGTAACCCAGGGTAATAAGACACATGGGTAACCCAGGGTAATAAGACACATGGGTAACCCAGGGTAATAAGACACATGAGTAACCCAGGGTAATAAGACACATGGGTAACCCAGGGTAATAAGACACATGGGTAACCCAGGGTAATAAGACACATGGGTAACCCAGGGTAATAAGACACATGGGTAACCCAGGGTAATAAGACACATGGGTAACCCAGGGTAATAAGACACATGGGTAACCCAGGGTAATAAGACACATGGGTAACCCAGGGTAATAAGACACATGGGTAACCCAGGGTAATAAGACACATGGGTAACCCAGGGTAATAAGACACATGGGTAACCCAGGGTAATAAGACACATGGGTAACCCAGGGTAATAAGACACATGGGTAACCCAGGGTAATAAGACACATGGGTAACCCAGGGTAATAAGACACATGGGTAACCCAGGGTAATAAGACACATGGGTAACCCAGGGTAATAAGACACATGGGTAACCCAGGGTAATAAGACACATGGGTAACCCAGGGTAATAAGACACATGGGTAACCCAGGGTAATAAGACACATGGAGTAACCCAGGTAATAAGACACTGGGTAACCAGGTATAAGACACATGGTAACCCCAGGTAATAAGGACCATGGGTACCCAGCGTATAAGACACATGGTAACCAGGTCATAGAACAGATGGTGATCTGTCCCTCAGCCTTAACAGATAGTGATCCGTCCCTCAGCCTTAACAGATGGTGATCCGTCCCTCAGCCTTAACAGATAGTGATCCGTCCCTCAGCCTTAACAATGAGTGATCGTCCTCAGCCTTAACAGATAGTGATCCTCCCTCAGCCTTAACAGATAGTGATCCGTCATCAGCCTTAACAGATGGTGATCCGTCCATCAGCCTTAACAGACATGTGATCCTCCATCAGCCTTAACAGATAGTGATCCGTCCCTCAGCCTTAACAGATAGTGATCCGTCCCTCAGCCTTAACAGATGGTGATCCGTCCATCAGCCTTAACAGATAGTGATCCATCCATCAGCCTTAACAGATAGTGATCCGTCCCTCAGCCTTAACAGATAGTGATCCGTCCCTCAGCCTTAACAGATAGTGATCCGTCCCTCAGCCTTAACAGATAGTGATCCGTCCTCAGCCTTAACAGATAGTGATCCGTCCCTCAGCCTTAACAGATGTGATCCGTCCTCAGCCTTAACAGATAGTGATCCGTCCATCAGCCTTAACAGATAGTGATCCGTCCCTCAGCCTTAACAGATAGTGATCCGTCCCTCAGCCTTAACAGATAGTGATCCGTCCCTCAGCCTTAACAGATAGTGATCCGTCCTCAGCCTTAACAGATAGTGATCCGTCCCTCAGCCTTAACAGATAGTGATCCGTCCCTCAGCCTTAACAGATAGTGATCCGTCCCTCAGCCTTAACAGATAGTGATCCGTCCCTCAGCCTTAACAGATAGTGATCCGTCCCTCAGCCTTAACAGATAGTGTCCGTCCCTCAGCCTTAACAGATAGTGATCCGTCCCTCAGCCTTAACAGAATAGTGATCCGTCCCTCAGCCTTAACAGATAGTGATCCGTCCCTCAGCCTTAACAGATAGTGATCCGTCCCTCAGCCTTAACAGATAGTGATCCGTCCCTCAGCCTTAACAGATAGTGATCCGTCCTCAGCCTTAACAGATAGTGATCCGTCCCTCAGCTTAACAGATAGTGATCCGTCCCTCAGCCTTAACAGATAGTGATCCGTCCCTCAGCCTTAACAGATAGTGATCCGTCCCTCAGCCTTAACAGATGAGTGATCCGTCCTCAGCCTTAACAGATAGTGATCCGTCCCTCAGCCTTAACAGATAGTGATCCGTCCCTCAGCCTTAACAGATAGTGATCCGTCCTCAGCCTTAACAGATAGTGATCCGTCCCTCAGCCTTAACAGATAGTGATCCGTCCCTCAGCCTTAACAGATAGTGATCCGTCCCTCAGCCTTAACAGATGTGATCCGTCCCTCAGCCTTAACAGATAGTGATCCGTCCCTCAGCCTTAACAGATGTGATCCGTCCCTCAGCCTTAACAGATAGTGATCCGTCCCTCAGCCTTAACAGATGTGATCCGTCCCTCAGCCTTAACAATAGTGATCCGTCCTCAGCCTTAACAGATGGTGATCCGTCCCTCAGCCTTAACAGATGGTGATCCGTCCCTCAGCCTTAACAGATGGTGATCCGTCCCTCAGCCTTAACAGATGTGATCCGTCCTCAGCCTTAACAGATAGTGATCCGTCCCTCAGCCTTAACAGATAGTGATCCGTCCCTCAGCCTTAACAGATGGTGATCCGTCCCTCAGCCTTAACAGATAGTGATCCGTCCCTCAGCCTTAACAGATAGTGATCCGTCCCTCAGCCTTAACAGATAGTGATCCGTCCTCAGCCTTAACAGATAGTGATCGTCTCAGCCTTAACAGATCAGTGATCCGTCCTCAGCTAGACGATACTGATCCGTCTCAGCCTTAACGGATGTGATCCGTCCATCAGCCTTAACTGAGGTGACGTCCATCGCTTAACAGATAGTGATCCTCTCAGCCTTAACAGTAGTGATCCGTCCTAGCCTTAACAGATAGTGATCACGTCCCTCAGCTAACAGATAGTGATCCGTCCCTCAGCCTTAACAGATAGTGATCCGTCCCTCAGCCTTAACAGATAGGTGATCCGTCCCTCAGCCTTAACAGATGTGATCCGTCATCAGCTATAGATAGTGATCCGTCCCTCAGCCTTAACAGATAGTGATCCGTCCCTCAGCCTTAACAGATAGTGATCCGTCCCTCAGCCTTAACAGATAGTGATCCGTCCCTCAGCCTTAACAATGGTGATCCGTCCCTCAGCCTTAACAGATGGTGATCCGTCCCTCAGCCTTAACAGATAGTGATCCGTCCCTCAGCCTTAACAGATGGTGATCCGTCCCTCAGCCTTAACAGATAGTGATCCGTCCCTCAGCCTTAACAGATAGTGATCCATCCCTCAGCCTTAACAGATGGTGATCCGTCCCTCAGCCTTAACAGATAGTGATCCGTCCCTCAGCCTTAACAGATGGTGATCCGTCCCTCAGCCTTAACAGATAGTGATCCGTCCCTCAGCCTTAACAGATAGTGATCCGTCCCTCAGCCTTAACAGATGGTGATCCGTCCCTCAGCCTTAACAGATAGTGATCCGTCCCTCAGCCTTAACAGATAGTGATCCGTCCCTCAGCCTTAACAGATGGTGATCCGTCCCTCAGCCTTAACAGATAGTGATCCGTCCCTCAGCCTTAACAGATAGTGATCCGTCCCTCAGCCATAACAGACGATCAGTCCCTCAACCTTGATAGGTGACATTTATAGCCTCAACCTTGATAAATTTCCATCAAGGTTGAGGGGCTGTTTCTACCTGTGTTACTGTTTCTCCGCTCATATACGACCTTCAAACTCAACTTGGTGTTGTGTTAGCCAGCAGGTATATTCCCACACTTGCACTTCCCTGGGAAAGAAGGTTACCCGTGTGATTGTAAGCGTGACACCGACAAGCTCACTACAACAACACTTCACTTACAATTCAGAACATTTTTAAAGGAAAAGTTTCGGTAGAATTGTCTTCACCAGTAAATTTGGATTCATGAAGCCATTTTTGGCGCTAAATTTTATTCAATAAATGTCAGAAAGTGTACATTATGTGCCTTTATATTTCCAGCTATGAGGTAGATGTTGTTGTGTGGTAGTGACGTGTCTAGTGCACGATACAAGAGGGAGGTTGAGGGTGTTGTGTGGTAGTGACGTGTCTAGTGTACGACACAAGAGGAAGGCTGAGGGTGTTGTGTGGTAGTGACGTGTCTAGTGCACGACACAAGAGGAAGCTACAGGGTGTTGTGTGGTAGTGACGTGTCTAGTTTACGACACAAGAGGAAGCTACAGGGTGTTGTGTGGCAGTGACGTGTCTAGTGCACGACACAAGAGGAAGGTTGAGGGTTGTTGCGTGGTAGTGACGTGTCTAGTGCACGACACAAGAGGAAGGTTGAGGGTGTTGTGTGGTAGTGACGTGTCTAGTGCACGACACAAGAGGAAGCTACAGGGTGTTGTGTGGTAGTGATGTGTCTAGTGCACGACACAAGAGGAAGGTTGAGGGTGTTGCGTGGTAGTGACGTGTCTAGTGCACGACACAAGAGGAAGGTTGAGGGTGTGTGGTAGTGACGTGTCTAGTGCACGACACAAGAGGAAGCTACAGGGTGTTGTGTGGTAGTGACGAGTCTAGTGCATGACACAAGAGGAAGGTTGAGGGTGTGTGGTAGTGACGTGTCTAGTGCACGACACAAGAGGAAGCTACAGGGTGTTGTGTGGTAGTGACGAGTCTAGTGCATGACACAAGAGGAAGGTTGAGGGTGTTGTGTGGTAGTGACGTGTCTAGTGAACTACAAGAGGAAGCTACAGGGTGTTGTGTGGTAGTGACGTGTCTAGTGTACGACACAAGAGGAAGCTACAGGGTGTTGTGTGGTAGTGACGTGTCTAGTGCACGACACAAGAGGAAGGTTGAGGGTGTTGTGTGGTAGTGACGTGTCTAGTGCACGACACAAAAGGAAGGTTGAGGGTGTTGTGTGGTAGTGACGTGTCTAGTGCACGACACAAGAGGAAGCTACAGGGTGTTGTGTGGTAGTGACGTGTCTAGTGCATGACACAAGAGGAAGGTTGAGGGTGTTGTGTGGTAGTGACGTGTCTAGTGAACTACAAAAGAGGAAGCTACAGGGTGTTGTGTGGTAGTGACGTGTCTAGTGTACGACACAAGAGGAAGGTTGAGGGTGTTGTGTGGTAGTGACGTGTCTAGTGCACGACACAAGAGGAAGCTACAGGGTGTTGTGTGGTAGTGACGTGTCTAGTGTACGACACAAGAGGAAGGTTGAGGGTGTTGTGTGGTAGTGACGTGTCTAGTGAACTACAAAAGAGGAAGCTACAGGGTGTTGTGTGGTAGTGACGTGTCTAGTACACGACACAAGAGGAAGTTTGAGGGTGTTGTGTGGTAGTGACGTGTCTAGTGCACGACACAAGAGGAAGGTACAGTGTGTTGTGTGGTAGTGACGTGTCTAGTGCACGACATAGGAGGAAGGTAGAGGGTGTTGTGTGGTTGTGACGTGTCTAGTGCACGGCACAAGAGGAAGCTATAGTGCTGTGTGGTAGTGACGTGTCTAGTGCATGACACAAGAGGAAGCTACAGTGTGTTGTGTGGTAGTGACGTTTCTAGTGCACGACACAAGAGGAAGCTACAGTGTGTTGTGTGGTAGTGACGTGTCTAGTGCACGACAAAAGAGGAAGCTACAGGGTTTTGTGTGGTAGTGACGTGTCTAGTGCACGACACAAGAAGAAGCTACAGTGTTGTGTGGTAGTGACGTGTCTAGTGCACGACAAAAGAGGAAGCTACAGGGTTTTGTGTGGTAGTGACGTGTCTAGTGCACGACACAAGAAGAAGCTATAGTGTTGTGTGGTAGTGACGTGTCTAGTGCACGACACAAGAGGAAGGTACAGTGTTGTGTGGTAGTGACGTGTCAAGTGCACGACACAAGAGGAAGGTACAGTGTGTTGTGTGGTAGTGACCCGTCTAGTGAACGACACAAGATGAAGCTACAGGGTGTTGCGTGGTAGTGACGTGTCTAGTGCACGACACAAGAGGAAGGTTGAGGGTGTTGTGTGGTAGTGACGTGTCTAGTGCACGACACAAGAGGAAGCTACAGGGTGTTGCGTGGTAGTGACGTGTCTAGTGCACGACACAAGAGGAAGGTTGAGGGTGTTGTGTGTGGTAGTGACGTGTCTAGTGCACGACACAAGAGGAAGCTACAGGGTGTTGCGTGGTAGTGACGTGTCTAGTGCACGACACAAGAGGAAGGTTGAGGATGTTGTGTGGTAGTGACGTGTCTAGTGCACGACACAAGAGGAAGAACGTAGCGCGAATCCACCTCTTGCAAGATGAGCCGTGTGTTGTCACCGAGAGTCACGTTCAGTTACTCTGGCTGATACCTTCCCCAGTACTGATGAGCACTTGCATGGTGTCAGGATAATCAGTATATATCCCCTCATAGTCAGGTTGTGCAGTAGTGTTTCCTCTCACCCTCAGCAGATGTTGTTAACAGGCGCCTGATAGATTAGTGTTGCAAGTACCTTTACCTTTTAATATACCTTTGAAGAGTTTCGAGTTTCACTACTCTCGGAGCCCGGTAATGGGTCAGGCTAGTCTGGTGCTTGCCTGGTCAACCAGGCTGTTACTGGAGGCCTGGTGCCCCACATATCCATCAGTGCCTGGTTGATCTGGCACCTGATGAAGATACTTGTCCAGTTTCCTCTTGAAGGCTTCAACACTTGTTCCAGCAGTGTTTCTGATATCTTCTGGTAAAATGTTGAATAGTCTGGGACCCCGGATGTTGATACAGTGTTCCCTTATTGTCCCCACCGCAACCCTGCTCCTCACTGGGTTTATTTTACACTTCCTCCCATATCTCTCACTCCAGTATGTTGTTAAGGCAGTGTCCAGATTGGGGACCAAGTACTTTCCAGGTATATATTATCATGATCTCTCTTTCCTCCGCTAAAATGAATACATGTTCAAGACATGAAGGCGTTCCCAGTAGTTTAGGTGCTTTACTGGCTCAATGTGAGCCGTTAACGATCTCTGTATTTGTTCCAGTTTTGATATTTCTCATGCTTTGAACAAGGCCGTCAGCACTGAGCAATATTCTAAGTGAGGGAGCACTAGCGATTTGAAGAGTGTCACCACTGGCATTATTTCCTTTGATATGAAAGTTCTCAATACCCACCCCGTCATCTTCCTGGCTGTCGTGATCTTTGTCTTGTTATGGTCTTTAAAAGAAATGTCGGTTGACATAATTATGCCCAGGTCTTTTACGGTGACCCTCACGAGTTCTGTATATAGTGTTGCTATTGAGTTCTTCATTCTTTCCATACCTAAGCAGCTGGAACTTATCACCACTGAACGTCACGTTGTTCTCCACTGCCCACTGGAAAACCCTGTTCATGTCTTCTTGTAATTTTTCAGAGTCCTCTACCGTAGTGACTTTTATGTTTTAGTGTCATCTGCAAATGATGATACAAAAGTGTGCCGGGTGTTTTTATCTATGTCTGCTATGAGGATGAGGAACAGCAGAGGTGCCAGGACAGTGCCTTGGGGCACTGAGCTTTTGACCTCACTGATGCTGGATCTTGCCCTGTTCACTACTACTTTTTGTCTTCAGTGTGTTAGTAAACCGAAAATCCACTGCCTACCTTCCCCGTAATGCCCATGGCCTTCATTTTGTGCGCTATCACTCCATGATCGCATTTCTCAAACGCCTTTGCAAAATCTGTGTAAATCACATCTACGTTTTGGTCGTCTTCCAGCGCCTCCGTAATTCTGTCATAAGTGGCTGATTTTCTACGTATTTTTTTTATACCACTGAATTTTGCAGGCAATTATCCTACCTCGGATTATTTTAAAGCTCAACCTTCTCTAAAATATAGAGACTCCTGATAAAATATTAAAATAATAGTAATAATATTAAAACATGTATTATTACTACTAATAATAAAAATAGCAATATTACTGCTATATTATTATTAAAAATAAGCAGTGAATCCAAATTGGTCAGACAGTGATGTTCATGTGTTCCAGAAGCCATTACAACCGTAGTGTTATACATGTTAGTGACCGTAGTAGTAACAGTGGTGGCGTTAATGGTGCTACAGTGACGACATTGATGGTGCTGCAGTGATGACGATGATGGAGCTACAGTGATGGAGCTACAGTGATGATGGAGCTACAGTGATGATGGAGCTACAGTGATGATGATGGAGCTACAGTGATGATGATGATGGAGCTACAGTGATGACGATGATGGAGCTACAGTGATGACGATGATGGAGCTACAGTGATGACGATCATGATGGAGCTACAGTGATGACGATCATGATGGAGCTACAGTGATGACGATGATAATGGAGCTACAGTGATGATGATGGAGCTACAGTGATGACGATGATGATGGAGCTACAGTGATGACGATGATGGAGCTACAGTGATGACGATCATGATGGAGCTACAGTGATGACGATCATGATGGAGCTACAGTGATGACGATCATGATGGAGCTACAGTGATGACGATCATGATGGAGCTACAGTGATGACGATCATGATGGAGCTACAGTGATGATGATGGAGCTACAGTGATGACGATGATGATGGAGCTACAGTGATGACGATGATGATGGAGCTACAGTGATGATGATGGAGCTACAGTGATAACGATGATGATGGAGCTACAGTGATGACGATGATGGAGCTACAGTGATGACGATGATGATGGAGCTACAGTGATGATGATGATGGAGCTACAGTGATGACGATGATGATGGAGCTACAGTGATGATGATGGAGCTACAGTGATGATGATGGAGCTACAGTGATGATGATGGAGCTACAGTGATGATGATGGAGCTACAGTGATGATGGAGCCACAGTGATGATGATGGAGCTACAGTGATGACGATGATGATGGAGCTACAGTGATGGAGCTACAGTGATGATGATGGAGCTACAGTGATGATGGAGCTACAGTGATGACGATGATGATGGAGCTACAGTGATGATGGAGCTACAGTGATGATGATGGAGCTACAGTGATGATGATGGAGCTACAGTGATGGAGCTACAGTGATGGAGCTACAGTGATGGAGCTACAGTGATGGAGCTACAGTGATGATGGAGCTACAGTGATGATGGAGCTACAGTGGAGCTACAGTGATGATGGAGCTACAGTGATGATGGAGCTACAGTGATGGAGCTACAGTGATGGAGCTACAGTGATGATGGAGCTACAGTGATGATGGAGTTACAGTGATGATGGAGCTACAGTGATGGAGCTACAGTGATGATGGAGCTACAGTGATGATGGAGCTACAGTGATGGAGCTACAGTGATGATGGAGCTACAGTGATGGAGCTACAGTGATGATGGAGCTACAGTGATGGAGCTACAGTGATGACGATGGAGCTACAGTGATGATGGAGCTACAGTGATGGAGCTACAGTGATGATGGAGCTACAGTGATGATGGAGCTACAGTGATGATGGAGTTACAGTGATGGAGCTACAGTGATGATGATGGAGCTACAGTGATGATGGAGCTACAGTGATGATGATGGAGCTACAGTGATGATGATGGAGCTACAGTCATGATGATGGAGCTACAGTGATGATGATGGAGCTACAGTGATGATGATGGAGCTACAATGATGATGGAGTTACAGTGATGATGGAGCTACAGTGATGATGGAGCTACAGTGATGATGATGGAGCTACAGTGATGATGATGGAGCTACAGTGATGATGATGGAGCTACAGTGATGATGGAGCTACAGTGATGATGATGGAGCTACAGTCATGATGATGGAGCTACAGTGATGATGATGGAGCTACAGTGATGGAGCTACAGTGATGATGATGGAGCTACAGTCATGATGATGGAGCTACAGTGATGATGATGGAGCTACAGTCATGATGATGGAGCTACAGTGATGATGATGGAGCTACAGTCATGATGATGGAGCTACAGTGATGATGATGGAGCTACAGTGATGATGATGGAGCTACAGTGATGATGATGGAGCTACAGTGATGATGATGGAGCTACAATGATGATGGACCTGGGTGAACGCTTCCACACATTGACGGCGGTTTACCTGGAGGGGGTTTCGGGGGTCAACGCCCCCGCGGCTCGGTCTGAGACCAGGCCCCGTGGTGGATCAGGGTGTTATCAACCAGGCTGTTACTGCTGGCAGTACGTAAACCGATGTACGAACCACAGCCCGGCTGGTGAGCTACTAATTTTAGATGCTGTCCAGTACCTGCTTGAAGACAGCCAGGGGTCTATGGGTAATTTCCCTTGTATATGCTAAGAGGTAGTTGAACAGTCTTGGTCCCCTGATACTTATCGTGTTGTCTCAGTTATTCGTGGCACCCCTGCTTGTCATCGGGGGGATGTTGCATCTCCTGCCCACCTCTTTTGCTTTCGTAGGAGTGATTTTCGTATACAAGTTTAGTACTGCTACTCCTAAGATTTTCCAAGTGTATATTACACCATGTATTTTTCTCGCCTATGTTCCAGGGAATACAAATAAAGGGAGTTTAACCGTTCCCAGTAATTTAGGTGCTTTATTGTACTTATGTGCCGTGAAAGTTCTCTGTACATTCTCCAGGTCAGCAATTTCTCCAGCCTAGAGAGAAATACAACATTTTTAACAATAAACGTTTACATTCTTAACGCCTCCAGCAATTCTAAACATATTTTACACCACGTTACAATAGTTTAGGACTGGGTTACATTACGTCACACAAAACCACATATTTAAATATTCATTATGTGTTCTGCAATTTCAACAGGTAACTACTTTTCAGACTAAAATCTATTATTTCAGTGTTCTTCATAATTTTATTTATAGTCATAATTCTCGTGTTCTTATTTTCTTTTTATCATCTTATTATTCACTATTTTATATAATCTGTTTTGTGTCATTTTTATATAATTTATCGGCCATATTTGATTTTTATATTATGTAATATTACTCACTGACTTTTTTTGTGTTATCCCAGGTTCTTTACACATATGTTGCTATGTATGATAATGTATGTAACTATAGTTGTGTATACCTGAATAAACTTACACAGTCGAGAGATGTCTGGCAAGGCAGTGTTTGAGGGGTCACTATCATACTCGAAAATGTACATGTGTACTCACCAACATACCTATTTGTGGTTGCAGGGGTCGATTCACAGCTCCTGGCACCACCTCTTCGTTGGTCGCTACTAGGTCTACTTTCTCCCTGCTCCAAGAGTTTTATCGTATCTCTTCTTAAAGCTATGTATCGATCCTGCCTCCACTACATCACTCTCCAGATTGCTATGAGTATCACTGGTGTTGTGATAAGTTACATAGCAATTGTGTGTGCATATTTTAGTGCTCTGTAAACACTTAACACGAGTCTCCAGCAGAAGCAGCAGAAGTAGTGAAAAACGGAACTTTACACAGATTTAAAGCCACGTAAAGACAGAACCTGACACAGACTTAAAGACAAATAGAAAGTCTTAAATACATGACAATATATACCTGGAAAGTGCTCAAGGGTCTGTTCCCAAATCTGCACAGTCATAACATACTGGAGTGAGAGATGGGAGGAAGTGTAAATTAACCCAGTGAAAAGTAGGAGTGAGGTGGGCACAATAAGGGAACACTGTATCAACATCCGTGGCTCCAGATTATTCAATATCTTACCAGAAGATATCAGAAACACTGCTGGGGGTAAGTGTAGAAGTCTTCAAGAGGAAACTGGACAAGTATGTTCACCACGTGCCAAATCAACCAGGCTGTGATGGATATGTGGGGCAGCAGGCCACCAGCAGTATCAGCCTGGTTGACCAGGCAAGCACCAGACTAGCCTGGCCCATGGTCGGGGTCCGGGATAGTAAGACTCTTGAAGGTAAGGTATATAAAGTTATAATAAAGTCTAACTTACTGTTATCTTAGAAATCAGTTACAACTACCAGTCCAACAACCAGTCTGTGTGTTACCAGTTCACCAAGCCTGTGTGTTGCCAGTACACCAACAACCAGTCCACCAGTACCTGGTCAGGCCTGTAACAAGTCACTTCCCCAATATTCCATCTTCTGCCAGCTCCACAAGAATAAATGTTCAAAGAAACTACAACTTTCCTGAGGCCAGGAAAAAAAAGGGAGAGGAGGGAGGGAGGGAGGGAGGGAGGGAGGGAGGGAGAAAGAGAGAGAGAGAGAGAGAAACAAAGAGGGAGAAATAATCTGCACAGAACTTACAATCTGACAGTTTAATTGAACAAATAGTGACATTCATTTTTTATTTAATACCTACAGAATGCTTCTCCTACTTGGCTTCAAAATATTACTGACGATGCATTCTATAAGAAAAGTTTAGTCTGAGTAGATGCAAATTTGAAAAAGTATTTGAGGTGGCCAGTCCCTCAGCCTAGAGGGACTGACCCCCTCAAATACTTCACCAAGGTTAATGGACCGATTACATCATCTTTACTTCACTACTTCTACTGCCTCTGTATTTGACTGAAGAAGCCTGCTGTGTAGGCGAAACGTTTCATCAGTAAAGATACCAACTGTTGCACATGTGTCTTAATCATCACACTGTCGGTATTTTATACCAGTCAACATATAACAGTTATGACAAGCATCAATGGTTGATGCATGGTATGGAAGGTTCGATAGGTTGATGTTGTGTATACACAAATATTGTCGAGTCTGTGCAATAACTGGGAAGTGCATCTTCTGGGCACCTTTAAGTCTTCAATGTTCATTTTTCACTATGATTACTTTGTCTATAATTACTATCGCATTTCTTTGTCTGTTTTGAAAGGTGAAGTCCAGGATATTGTGTTGTAGAGGTGTGAGCAAAGCTCACACCTCTACAACATAATTGTCCTCAAAGATTTGTTAAGTTATACCAGGAATTAAGTAAAGATCCTGGACTTCACCTTACGAAACAGATAAAGTAAATGTGAGAGTAATTATGGACGAGGTTAATTATAGTGATGCCACAACTCTCTCTCACACACACACACAACAGACACACACACACACAACAGACAGACACACACACACAACAGACACACACACACACAACAGACAGACACACACACAACAGACAGACACACACACACACAACAGACAGACACACACACACACAACAGACAGACACACACACACACAACAGACACACACACACACACACGCAAAAGACAGACACACACACACACAACAGACACACAAACTCTCTCTCACAACACACACACACACACACACACACAAACTCTCTCTCACACACACACACACACACACACACACACACACACACACACACACACACACACACACACACACAACACACACACACAACTCTCTCTCACACTGTTGCAACCCCTGAATGGGTTGCAATGTATGTATATATATTACATGTATATTACCTTATCATATAATTTTATATTGCTTATCTTTGCGATAATAGCTAAATTGTAAATATATTGCTTTATATTATTATTTGACTTAGTTATGTTGTTAGGTAGGATGTAGCACATATATTATGTGCTCAAAGTTCAAGTCTTGATTGTCTAACTACTGTAATTATCGCTTGTGGCTCGTTACTCTGCCGGCTTCTGTTGCTGGGCAACAGCTGTCCACGGAGCTATCACGTGATCGAGGGGGGGGTGTCCTCATCTCGCCTGAAGTATTCAGTCTGGTCTAGACTCGCTGGGTGGTTGGACGTATTATTGAGAAGTGCCTAAATCTCCCTTATTGCCCCTTGTTGGAAGATCGTCTCTTGTCTCATTATTAGTGTTAGTTCTGGAGACTCTGCTCACAGAACATTGTATAGACTTAGTGATTTTCGACGTTGTACTGAGTTTGTGTGTCGCAAAGACACTCTGAGCAACTCAGGTCCTGAGCTGTAGCTTCTGACCTAACTTGTACTGGTATCTGTGTATTATCACAGTCGGGGATTTTCTTATGCTGAACTTAGATTCAGTAGTATGGGAGCTTTGTGACTTTTGTGGAGGATCTGCTGATGGTCCCTACTTAGTGTCGTTATATTATCTCCTTGTTCCTGATTCTGTGTCGCAGTCGCTTGTTATATTGCTATGGGGCTTAGCATTCTTTTTATTGTTCAAGCAGACTGTTCTGATTGCCAGTTGGTCAAGAACTTAGTTTATGTGAGGACTTTGTCAGTCACTTGTTTAAGTCTAGTCGAGTCATGAGACATAACAAACTACTTAGAGCACTTACACACATACACACAAACTTACTTGTACATATTTGTAATATCTTATTAAATGTTAATGTACCAGACGGTACTTAAGAATTATAAATATGATATGTGCTTTCAGCACAATACTGTACACGAGAGAAGTGATTATTATTATTTTGATTATTAATTTAATTTACTTTGATAATATACCTCTAGACGATACTTAATAAATTTATTAAATTTTATTTTCTCTAGTTAGTAGCCTACCAGTTGTAATCCTGAAGCACTATTGAATCATATTAAATTCTAATGGATAATTGGACAAGGATACTGACTAATTGTTACAAAAACCCAGTAACAGGCTGGATGCTAGAAGGGCAGTCCTTTCTAGTATTCACTGGAGATCTCTAAGCTTTTAGAATCGCATTTTTTGTAAAACACACACACACACACACACACAACAGACAGACACACACACACAACTCTCACACACACACACACACACACGACACACACACACACACGACACACACACGACACACACACGACACACACACACACACACACCACACACACACACACACAACACACACACACACACACCACACACCAGAAATTGATTCACGATATACATCGTCCAATTAGTTCATAATTTCACCACAAATAATGAATATTACTTTTCAATAAATTAAAACTTAATTATTTCAGCTTTCTAGTATACAAAGACCATAAAAACTTATAATTATATAATATATAATGTCGTGTCGAATAGGTAAAATTTGCGATTTTGACTTAAATAACGCTCTTCTTGCCGAATAAGGCAAGCAGAGATTTGTGTATGCAATGATTTCGCAAAAATCATTCTGAACCTAACGAAAAAAATATATTTCATTGTGTTTATTATTAAATTATTGTAAACTTATCTAAAATATATTTAGCTGGATTAGGCTAAATTAAATTGCGCTTGTAATAAGGTTAGGCAAGTTTTCTAAATTTTGGGGGAACAAAATCATTAATTTTTATATTAATATAAATGAAAAAATATATATTTTTAAATGTATAAGAGAAATTTTTTAGAAAGGACTTAATTTTAAATGAGTTCTTGCTAACTGACCAGCTTTACCTATTCGGCACATATTTATTATTATTATTATTAACACACTGGCCGATTCCCACCAAGGCAGGGTGGCCCGAAAAAGAAAAACTTTCACCATCATTCACTCCATCACTGTCTTGCCAGAAGGGTGCTTTACACTACAGTTTTTAAACTGCAACATTAACACCCCTCCTTCAGAGTGCAGGCACTGTACTTCCCATCTCCAGGACTCAAGTCCGGCCTGCCGGTTTCCCTGAACCCCTTCATAAATGTTACTTTGCTCACACTCCAACAGCACGTCAAGTATTAAAAACCATTTGTCTCCATTCACTCCTATCAAACACGCTCACGCACGCCTGCTGGAAGTCCAAGCCCCTCGCACACAAAACCTCCTTTACCCCCTCCCTCCAACCTTTCCTAGGCCGACCCCTACCCCGCCTTCCTTCCACTACAGACTGATACACTCTTGAAGTCATTCTGTTTCGCTCCATTCTCTCTACATGTCCGAACCACCTCAACAACCCTTCCTCAGCCCTCTGGACAACAGTTTTGGTAATCCCGCACCTCCTCCTAACTTCCAAAACTACGATTCTCTGCATTATATTCACACACACATTGCCTCAGACATGACATCTCCATGCCTCCAGCCTTCTCCTCGCTGCAACATTCATCACCCATGCTTCACACCCATATAAGAGCGTTGGTAAAAACTATACTCTCATACATTCCCTCTTTGCCTCCAAGGACAAAGTTCTTTGTCTCCAAGATCCTAAGTGCACCACTCGCCCTTTTCCCTCCTCAATTCTATGATTCACCTCATCTTTCATAGACCCATCCGCTGACACGTCCACTCCCAAATATCTGAATACATTCACCTCCTCCATACTCTCTCCCTCCAATCTGATATCCAATCTTTCATCACCTAGTCTTTTTATCCTCATAACCTTACTCTTTCCTGTATTCACTTTTAATATTCTTCTTTTGTATACCCTACCAAATTCATCCACCAATCTCTGCAACTTCTCTTCAGAATCTCCCAAGAGCACAGTGTCATCAGCAAAGAGCAACCATGACAACTCCCACTTTATGTGTGATTCTTTATCTTTTAACTCCACACCTTTTACCAAGACCCTCACATTTACTTCTCTTACAACCCCATCTATAATTTTATTAAACCCCCCCGGTGACACCCAAAAATAAATTTTCAATTTTTTTACTAATATTTCCCTCTTTCCTACATACTTTTAACTAGAACCACTATCCCGATTTTAATTTCCTTTTGAACCCCCCAAATCACCAAACCCCCAAATCTCCTTGCCCCCCTATCCCAGAATTTTTTCCAAACCTAATTTCCACAAAAAAAAGCAATCAAATATGTTAATTTATTTTCATTTTAAACCCCTTCCAACCCCCCTACCCCAAATTTTATAAATTATTAAAAAATAATTAAATTTTTTATATATTTTTATAAATTTATTTTTTTAATATTAAAAGACACAGAAAAAACAGGTTTTCAAAAATATGCAAAACAACCACCTAAATTTGAAAATTCCCTTTTCTGCACTCACATTTCAAAAAACTTTATTTTAAATATTTATATATTTATTAATCTAAATTAATTATATATATATATATATTATTTATTTATTATAATATATATATTTATAATTAAAATAAATTTATTAAATTTAAAAATTTTAATGAAAAAGTCACAAAAAAGTTTTTCGGGAACTTTTGCCAAAAAAAACCCTTAAAAAAAAGGGAAATGAAGTTCAAGGTTTTTTATCAAATAACAATTTTTTAAAATTAAATTTTTTAACATAAAATTAAAATTTTTAATAATAAAAAATTAAAATTTCTTTCATAATAAAAGGTTACGGTTCTTTCATAAAAAAGGGAAAATTTTTTCATAATATAACAGGTAAGTTCTTTCATCATAACACAGGTTACAATGTTCTTTATAAATAACAAAGGTTAAAATGTTCTTTCATCAATAACACAGGTTACAATGTTTTTTCATCAATAACACAGGTTAAAATGTTCTTTCATCATAACACAGGTTACAGTGTTCTTTCATCAATAACACGGGGTACATGTTCTTTCATCAATAACACAGGTTACATGTTCTTTCATCAATAAAACAGGTTACAATGTTCTTTCATCAATAACAAGGTTAAAATGTTCTTTCATCAATAAACAGGTTACAATGTTCTTTCATCAAAAAACACAGGTTACATGTTCTTTCATAAAATAACCCCAGGTTCCCATGTTCTTTCATCAATAACACGGGTTACATGTTCTTCATCAATAACACAGGTTACAATGTTTTTCATCAATAACACAGGTTACATGTTTTTCTCAATAACCGGTTACAATGTTTTTATCAATAACACAGGTTAAAATGTTCTTTTATCAATAACACAGGTTACAATGTTCTTTCATCAATAACACAGGTTAAAATGTTCTTCATCAAAACAAAGGTTACAATGTTCTTTCATCAATAACACAGGTTACAATGTTCTTTATCAATAAACAGTTACATGTTCTTTTAAAACACGGTTACATGTTTTTTTCATCAATAACAGGTTAAAAATGTTTCTTTCATCAATAAACATCAAGCAAAACAGGTGTTTCTTCATAAATTTACACAGGTTACAATGTTCTTTCATCAAAAAACCAGGTTTACAATGTTCTTTCATCAATAACACAGTTACATGTTCTTTCTTTAATAACCACAGGTTACAATGTTCTTCATAAATAAAAAAGGTTACAAGTTCTTTCATCAATAACACAGGTTACAATGTTCTTTCATCAATAACACAGGTTACAATGTTCTTTCATTCAATAAAAAGGTACAATGTTCTTCATCAAAAACACAGGTTAAAATGTTCTTTCATCAATAAACACGGTTACAATGTTCTTTCATCAATAACACAGGTTACAATGTTCTTTCATCAATAACAGGTTACAATGTTCTTTCATCAATAACACAGGTTACAATGTTCTTTCATCAATAACACAGGTTACAATGTTCTTTCATCAATAACACAGGTTACAATGTTCTTTCATCAATAACACAGGTTACAATGTTCTTTCATTCAATAACACAGGTTACAATGTTCTTTCTTTCAATAAACAGGTTACAATGTTCTTCATCAATAACACGGGGTTACAATGTTCTTTCTCAATACACGGGTTTTAGGTTCTTTCTCAATAACACAGGTTACAATGTTCTTTCATAAAATAACACGGGTTACAGTGTTCTTTCATCAATAACACAGGTTACAATGTTCTTTCATCAATAACACAGGTTACAATGTTCTTTCATCAATAACACAGGTTACAATGTTTTCATCAAAAAACACAGGTTACATGTTCTTTCATAAATTTAAACAGGTTACAATGTTCTTTCATCAATAACACAGGTTACAATGTTCTTTCATCAATAACACAGGTTACAATGTTTTTCACAATAACACAGGTTACAATGTTCTTTCATCAATAACAGGTTACAATGTTCTTTCATCAATAACACAGGTTACAATGTTCTTTCATCAATAACACAGGTTACAATGTTCTTTCATCAATAACACAGGTTACAATGTTTTTCATCAATAAACACAGGTTACATGTTCTTTCATCAATAACACAGGTTACAATGTTCTTTCATCAATAACACAGGTTACAATGTTCTTTCATCAATAACACAGGTTACAATGTTCTTTCATCAATAACACAGGTTACAATGTTCTTTCATCAATAACACAGGTTACAATGTTCTTTCATCAATAACACAGGTTACAATGTTCTTTCATCATAACAAAAGTTACAAGGGTTCTTTCATCAATAACACAGGTACAATTTCTTCATCATAAACCAGGTTACAATGTTCTTTCATCAATAACACGGGTTACAATGTTTTTATCAATAACAAGGTTACAGTGTTCTTTCTCAAAAAACACAGGTTACAATGTTCTTTCATCAATAAACAGGTTACAATGTTCTTTCATAAATAACACAGGTACAATTGTTTTTTCATAAATTAACAAGGTTCCCAATGTTTTTCATCAATAACACAGGTTACAATGTTCTTTCATCAATAAAAAGGTTACAGTGTTCTTTCATAAATAACACAGGTTACAATGTTTTTTCCATCAATAACACAGGTTACAATGTTCTTTCATCAATAACACAGGTTACATGTTCTTTCATCAAACACAGGTTACAGTGTTCTTTCAATAAAATAACACAGGTTACAATGTTCTTTCATCAATAAACAGGTTACAATGTTCTTTCATCAATAACACGGGTTTTACAATGTTCTTTCATCAATAACAACAGTTACATGTTCTTTCATAAATAACAAGGTTACAAATGTTCTTTCTCAATAACCAAGGTTACAATGTTCTTTCATCAATAACACAGGTTACAATGTTCTTTCATCAATAAGCAGGTTAAAATTTGTTCTTTCATCAAAACAAGGTTAATGTTCTTTCATCAATAACACAGGTTACAGTGTTTTTTTCATCAATAACACAGGTTACAGTTTCTTTCTTCAATAACACAGGTTACAATGTTCTTTCATCAATAACACAGGTTACAGTGTTCTTTCATCAATAACACAGGTTACAATGTTCTTTCATCAATAACACAGGTTAATGTTCTTTCATCAATAACACAGGTTACAGTGTTCTTTCATCAATAACACAGGCTACAGTTTTCTTTCATCAATAACACAGGTTACAATGTTCTTTCATCAATAACAGGTTACAATGTTCTTTCTCAATAACAAGGTTACAATGTTCTTTCATCAAAACACAGGTTAAAATGTTCTTTCATCAATAACACAGGTTACAATGTTTTCATCAATAACACAGGTTACAATGTTCTTTCATCAATAACACAGGTTACAATGTTCTTTCATCAATAACACAGGTTACAATGTTCTTTCATCAATAACACAGGTTACAGTGTTCTTTCATCAATAACACAGGTTACAATGTTCTTTCATCAATAACACAGGTTACAATGTTCTTTCATCAATAACACAGGTTACAATGTTCTTTCATAATAACACAGGTTACAGTGTTCTTTTATCAATAACAGGTTAAAATGTTCTTTCATCATAACAAGGTCCCAATGTTCTTTCATCAATAACACAGGTTACAATGTTCTTTCATCAATAACAAGGTTACATGTTCTTTCATCAATAACCAGGTTTACAATGTTCTTTCTTTAATACCACAGGTTACAATGTTCTTCATCAATAACAAGGTTACAATGTTCTTTCATCTTTTAACACAGGTTAAAATGTTCTTTCATCAATAACACAGGTTAAAATTTCTTTCATCAATAAAAAGGTTACAATGTTCTTCATCAATAACAAAATTTTTTTACATAATGTTCTTTCATCAATAACACAGGTTACAATGTTCTTTCATCAATAACACAGGTTACAATGTTCTTTCATCAATAACACAGGTTACAATGTTCTTTCATCAATAACACAGGTTAATGTTCTTTCATCAATAACACAGGTTAAAATGTTCTTTCATCAATAACACAGGTAAAAATGTTTCTTTCATCAATAACACAGGTTACAATTTTCTTTCATCAATAACACAGGTTACAATGTTCTTTCATAAATAACACAGGTTACAATGTTCTTTCATCAATAACACAGGTTACAATGTTTTCATCAATAACACAGGTTAATGTTCTTTCATCTAATTAACACAGGTTACAATGTTACTTTCATCAATAACACGGGTTTTACAATGTTCTTTCATCAATAACACAGGTTACAATGTTCTTTCATAAATAAAAAGGTTACAATGTTCTTTCATCAATAAAAACAGGTTAAAATGTTTTTCATCAATAACACAGGTTACAATGTTCTTTCATCAATAACACAGGTTACAATGTTTTTTCATTAAAAAAACACAGGTTACAATTCTTTCATCAATAACACAGGTTACAAGTTGTTTTCATCAATAACAAGGGTTACAATGTTCTTCATTAAATAACACGGTTCAATGTTCTTTCATCATAAAAACAGGTTACAATGTTCTTTCATCAATAACACAGGCTCCCAAATTGTTCTTTCATCAATAACCAGGTTACATGTTCTTTCTCAATAACACAGGTTACAATGTTTTTTCATCAATAACACAGGTTACATGTTCTTTCATCAATAACACAGGTTACAATGTTTTTTCATCATTAACACAGGTTCATGTTCTTTCATCAATAACACGGGTTTTACATGTTCTTTCATAATTTAACAAAGGTTACAATGTTCTTTCATAAATAACACAGGTTACAATGTTCTTTCAATCCAGGTAACACAAGTTACAATTGTTCTTTAATCATAAACACAGGTTACAATGTTTCTTTCTCATTAACAAAAGGTTACCATGTTCTTTCATCCAATAACACAGGTTACAATGTTCTTTAAATCAATAACAACAGGTTACATGTTCTTTCATCAATAACACAGGTTACAATTTCTTTCATAAATTTACAGGTTAAAATGTTCTTTCATCAATAACACAGGTACAATGCTTTCTTCCATCCAATAAAAAGGTTACAATGTTCTTTCATCAATAACACAGGTACATGTGTCTTCATCAATAACAGGTACAAGTGTTCTTTCATTACAAATAAACACAGGTTACAATGTTCCCTTTCATCATAACACAGGTTACAAGGGTTTCCATAATAACACAGGTTACATGTTCTTTCAACCCAATAAAAAAGTTACAAGTTCTTTCATCAATAACAAGGTTAAAATGTTCTTTCATCAATAACACAGGGTTACAATGTTCTTTCATAAATAACACAGGTTACAATGTTTTTCATCAATTAACACAGGTTACAATGTTCTTCATAATAACACAGGTTACAATGTTCTTTCATCAATAAACAGGTTACAATGTTCTTTCATTCAATAACACAGGTTAAACAATGTCTTTCATCAATAAACAGTGTTACATATGTTCTTTCATAATAACACAGGTTTCAATGTTTTTCTCAATAACAGGTTCAAGTGTTCTTTCATCAATTAACTAGGTTACAATGTTCTTTTCACAATAACAAAAGGTTACATTGTTTCTTTTCCATCAATAACACAGGTTACATTTGTATTTTCATCAATATCACAGGTAAAAATGTTCTTTCATCAATAACACAGGTTAATGTTCTTTCATAAATAACACAGGTTAAGTTGTTCTTTCATCAAAAACCCACAGGCTACAGTTTTCTTTATAAATTTACACAGGTTACAATGTTCTTTCATCAATGCACAGGTTACAATGTTCTTTCCTCAATACACAGGTTACAATGTTCTTTCTCTAATCACAGGTTACAATGTTCTTTCTCAATAGCAAGGGTTACAAGTTCTTTTCATCAATAACACAGGTTACAATGTTCTTTCATCAATAACACAGGTTACAGTGTTTTCATCAATAACACAGGTTACAATGTTCTTTCATCAATAACACAGGTTACAATGTTCTTTCATCAATAACACAGGTTACAATGTTCTTTCATCAATAACACAGGTTACAATGTTCTTTTATCAGTAACACAGGTTACAGTGTTCTTTTATCAATAACACAGGTTACAGTGTTCTTTCATCAATAACACAGGTTACAGTGTTCTTTCATCAATAACACAGGTTACAATGTTCTTTCATCAATAACACAGGTTACAATGTTCTTTCATCAATAACACAGGTTACAATGTTCTTTCATCAATAACAAGGTTACAATGTTCTTTCAACAATAACACAGGTTACAATGTTCTTTCATCAATAACACAGGTTAAATGTTCTTTCATAAAATAACACAGGTTACATTTGTTCTTTCATCAATAACACAGGTTACAATGTTCTTTCATCAATAACACAGGTTAATGTTCTTTCATCAATAACACAGGTTACAGTGTTCTTTCATCAATAACACAGGCTACAGTTTTCTTTCATCAATAACACAGGTTAATGTTTTTCATCAATAACACAGGTTACAGTGTTCTTTCATCAATAACACAGGTTACAATGTTCTTTCATCAATAACACAGGTTAATGTTCTTTCATCAATAACACAGGTTAATGTTCTTTCATCAATAACAGGTTACAATGTTCTTTCATCAATAACACAGGTTAATGTTCTTTCATCAATAACAGGTTACAATGTTCTTTCATCAATAACACAGTATCATAAAAACAAAATTTCCTTAATTTTTTTTTCATTTGAAAATACATTTCAAAATTTATTAGAAAATTGAAACGAGTTTTTTTTTAACTTGATAGAGTAAAATAAAGTTGCAACTGTGTCACATTAAGTGCTGATGTAAGTGAAGCTCTGTGTTGCAACTGTGTCATGTTAAGTGCTGATGTAAGTGAAGCTCTGTGTTGCAACTGTGTCACGTTAAGTGCTGATGTAAGTGAAGCTCTGTGTTGCAACTGTGTCACGTTAAGTGCTGATGTAGTGAAGCTCTTTTGTTGCAACTGTGTCACGTTAAGTGATGATGTAAGTGAAGCTCTGTGTTGCAACTGTGTCACGTTAAGTGCTGATGTAAGTGAAGCTCTGTGTTGCGTCTTTGAAACACAACTCAATCAATTAAATTAACTTTCACGTTTAAGTCCATTAATATATAAGTTCAACTAATATAATTTATAAGGCCATCTAAAACATATATCTTAAAGCAGACGAAGTGGGTTCAATGTTCACTTCCGCGAGAGCAAGTGCCAGTGGCACTTGAGCTAGCTTACTCATGTGCCAGTGGCACCTCAGCTAGCTTACTCATGTGCCAGTGGGACCTCAGCTAGCTTACTGGTATCAGTAGCACCACCACAGCAAGGTACATGTACCAGTAGCACCACCACAGCAAGGTACATGTACCAGTAGCACCACCACAGCAAGGTACATGTACCAGTAGCACCACCACAGCAAGGTACTTGTACCAGTAGCACCACCACAGAAAAGGTACATGTACAGTAGCACCACCACAGCAAGGTACATGTACCAGTAGCACCACCACAGCAAGGTACTTGTACCAGTAGCACCACCACAGCAAGGTACATGTACCAGTAGCACCACCACAGCAAGGTACATGTACCAGTAGCCCACCACAGCAAGGAAACATGTACCTGTAGCACACCACAGCAAGGTACTTGTACCAGTAGCACCACCACAGCAAGGTACATGTACCAGTAGCACCACCACAGCAAGGTACTTGTACCAGTAGCACCACCACAGCAAGGTACTTGTACCAGTAGCACCACCACAGCAAGGTACTTGTACCAGTAGCACCACCACAGCAAGGTACTTGTACAGTAGCCCCACCACAGCAAGGTTCATGTACCAGTAGCACCCACAGCAAGGTACATGTACCAGTAACACCACCACAGAAGGTACATGTACCAGTAGCACACCACAGCAAGGTTTACATTGAACAGTAGCACCCACAGCAAGGTACTTGTACCAGTAGCACCACCACAGCAAGGTTACTTGTACCAGTAGCACCACCACAGCAAGGTACTTGTACCAGTAGAAACCACCACAGCAAGGTACATGTACCGTAGCACCACCACAGCAAGGTACTTTTTACAGTAGCACCACCACAGCAAGGTACTTGTACCGTAGCACCACCAAGCAAGGTACATGTACCAGTAGCACCACCACAGCAAGGTACTTGTACCAGTAGCACCCCACACCCAAGGTACTTGTACCGTAGCACCACCACAGCAAGGTACTTGTACCAGTAGCACACCACAGCAAGGTACATGTACCAGTAGCCCCACCACAGCAAGGTACTGTACAGTAGCACCACCACAGCAAGGTACTTGTACCAGTAGCACCACCACAGAAAGGTACTTGTACCAGTGCACCACCACAGCAAGGTACATGTACCATTTAGCACCACCACAGCAAGGTACATGTACCATTTAGCACCACCCCCAGCAAGGTACATGTACCGTAGCACCACCACAGCAAGGTACTTGTACCAGTAGCACCCCACAGCAAGGTATTTTGTACCAGTAGAAACCACCAAAGCAAGGTACTTGTACCAGTAAGCACCACACAGCAAGGTACATGTCCAGTAGCACCACCACAGCAAGGTACTTGTACCAGTAGCACCCCCACAGAAAAGGTACTTGTACCAGTAGCACCACCACAGCAAGGTACTTGTACCAGTAGCACCACCACAGCAAGGTACTTGTACCAGTAGCACCACCACAGCAAGGTACTTGTACCAGTAGCACCACCTCAGCAAGCTTCGTCATGTGCTACTGAGGATATTCCTGCCATCACGCTGTCACTTCCCTACGGTACAGTATTTTTGTTCTGTTTTTCGTACCTGAAAAGTACCGTACTGTACCTTATGGAAAATACCGTACAGTAGTTTCGTACTGTATTTTAAAAAGAATCAACAGTACCGTACAGAATTCCGTTCTGCCAACCTCGAGAACACGCATCCCGAGAGTCATTTTTTATTAACTGACACTCCAGTTACAATGAAATGAAAATATTGGCCGCTACTGTAGCCACTGACGACCAGTTAAAAGAATACTTGACGATATTCTCAGCTCTTGTCCACTTAGTGGAATATATCACATTCTCAGAAGCTCTTGTCCACTTAGTGGAATACTTCATATTCTCAGAAGCTCTTGTCCACTTAGTGGAATATATCACATTCTCAGAAGCTCTTGTCCACTTAGTGGAATTATACATTTTCAGAAGCTCTTGTCAAATTAGTGGGAAAACTTCATATTTTTTAGAAGCTCTTGTCCACTTGTGGGGAATATATCACATTCTCAGAAGCTCTTGTCCACTTAGTGGAATATATCATATTCTCAGAAGCTCTTGTCCACTTAGTGGAATACTTCATATTCTCAGAAGCTCTTGTCCACTTAGTGGAATGCTTGACGATATTCTCTACATCCGCTGACCACATAGTGCAGTGTTCAGCGATAGTCTAATTCACTTAGTGAAGTATCTAAACTCTCTGACAGTCAGTATTTGATCTATGTTAGCCATCGGATGTGTTGTAATATGACAGTGATACATAGCTAGCTTATGTTCCCACAGTGTAACTGTTATATAGTGCAGGTATCATAGTGTAATCATAGTGTAGCTATCATACAGTGTAGTTATCACAGTGTAGCTATCATACAGTGTAGTTATCACAGTGTAGCTATCATACAGTGTAGTTATCACAGTGTAGCTATCATACAGTGTAGTTATCACAGTGTAGCTATCATACAGTGTAGCTATCATACAGTGTAGTTATCACAGTGTAGCTATCATACAGTGAAGTTATCATAGTGTAGCTATCATACAGTGTAATCATAGTGTAGCTATCATACAGTGTAGTTATCACAGTGTAGCTATCATACAGTGTAATCATAGTGTAGCTATCATACAGTGTAATCATAGTGTAGCTATCATACAGTGTAGTTATCATAGTGTAGCTATCATACAGTGAAGTTATCATAGTGTAGCTATCATACAGTGTAGTTATCATAGTGTAGCTATCATACAGTGTAGTTATCATAGTGTAGCTATCATACAGTGTAGTTATCATAGTGTAGCTATCATACAGTGTAGTTATCATAGTGTAGCTATCATACAGTGAAGTTATCATAGTGTAGCTATCATACAGTGTAATCATAGTGTAGCTATCATACAGTGTAGTTATCATAGTGTAGCTATCATACAGTGAAGTTATCATAGTGTAGCTATCATACAGTGTAATCATAGTGTAGCTATCATACAGTGTAGTTATCACAGTGTAGCTATCATACAGTGTAGTTATAGTGTAGCTATCATACAGTGTAGTTATCACAGTGTAGCTATCAGTGTAGTTATAGTGTAGCTATCATACAGTGTAGTTATAGTGTAGCTATCATACAGTGTAGTTATAGTGTAATCATTGTGTAGTTATCATACAGTGTAATCACAGTGTAGCTATCATACAGTGCAGTTATAGTGTAGCTATCATACAGTGTAGCTATAGTGTAGCTGTCATACAGTGTGGTTATCATAGTGTAGCTATCATAGTGTAGTTACAGTGTAGCTATCATACAGTGTAGTTATACTGTAGCTATCATGTAGACAGCCTGTACTATCTGCACAGACAGCCTATGCTGTCTGCCAGCTTACTTCATATTTCGCGGCACTTAGGTGCTGCTTTCAGTTCACCAAATAATCTCCTTATAAATGGTGGGAAGCGGTGGTCGCAGTAGTTGTGTTTGCCCAAGAGAGGAAGGAAGGAATGAAGTCATCTTCACTTCATCCCATGCAAGAAGCATCCGTCTCTCAACGAGTTATCCTGATGTCGTGTCTGTACGTTTCAGCATCCAGACACAGGTATAAGCAGGATCTAGCTGAAATTTACCGAATTTCTTCGAGAATTGTAAGTGGTGTCCTGGTGACCCCAGGCTACAGCGTCCCACGCTGTTTCTAAAGTCACGCGTTCAGCATCACGTGTATGTTCTGCTGTTATTGTTCAGCTCAGCATAGCTATTTCAGCCAGCCAGAGGTGAGTTTCGTGGTGATTTCTGCATCCAGTGTGAGTTTCTCCACGTGTCTGTAGGAGGGAGAGGAAGTGGCCGTTTCCTCGCCTCACCCACGCTCGCCCTACTCTCACCTCACCAGCCTACGACCACTATGTGCATCACTCCCTGCTGTGTTTTCTGCTGTTTCTCATCTGAATTCTTTGCCAGAGCTGTGTATCCGAGTGTCTGAGGCCGCTCGAAGCTACATGGATCAGCATGCCACGTAGATCACGAAGCCACGTGGATCAGCAAGCCACGTGGATCAGCAAGCCACATGGATCACTAAGCCACATGGATCAGCAAGCCATGTGGATCAGCATGCCACATAGATCAGCAAGCCACGTGGATTACCAAGCCAGATGTCCCAGGCCTCATGCTGTGGTCTGCTGCCCGCATCACATTGACGTCACCGACGATGCTGCCCGACTTCATGATGTCAAGATGTCTGCCTGACATCACCTCGAGATGTCTGCTGATGTCACCTTACGACATCTCGCCTGACATCACATGTCACATCGAGTGTTTCAGTAAATATTTCAGTATTGTCGAGAAGACGGAGAAGATATATGTCGTGTGTTAAATAATTCCAGTGTTCTCACATGTTAGTATATAGCTTAGTGTCAGTTTTGTGCACAAAAAAGCATCATTTGCTAGTTAAGCCATGTTGTACCGCATGTACCGCGGGTGTGCGTAAAGTTTTCCATGTGTCCAGCGAGGTCTGAGGTCAGACCCTTGTGTAGCACCTTGTGTTAGTCACCCGGTGTGACCAGTGCGTTTGACAGCTGATATCAGTCAGCTCCTGAGCGTATGAGCCCCCTTGTACAGAAAGCTCTTATGCTCATCACTCATAGATGTTCTGCAGAATCGTACCTGCTATGATTCCCATCGAGGTTTGTTTCACTTCACCTCCAGACCTTCAGAGTGCAGTTATACGTAGAGAAACAAGTCTGGGGACGGTTAGACTAAACTCTGCTATAACTCCAACTGCCGAGAGAATGACACTCGTCAAGCCGCAGTTAGCCCTGTCGGCAGGCGCTGTGTCAGCCTCGTGTCACAAGCTTCAGTGAGCAGCCTGCACAAAGATGATGTCACTTTGACTGCTAGCTCGCTCACTGCAGTCTGGTGTATGATGTTACGACTTTCAGATGTTTCGCCCAGTCGTCTCTGCCACGACTCGCTCCACGCTCACCGGCAGTGACAGCCCAGCGACAGTACCAGTCGAGAAGTGTCCTCATGAGTTGCTTGCCAGAAGTCCTGCCCAGTTGCCGAGTTTTGACGACGCCTCGAGGGCACCAGCATGTCGTGCCCCAGGTTGAGTGAAAACCTGCAGCGACTCCTACGATGACTGCTTCACCATTCCAGAGGAGACCATACCCTGTTACGTCACAGCTCAGCCGCAGCGATGTCTTCTGTGTTGCAGTATCTGTTCAGACGCAGGAAGGCGTGCAGTGATGCCCTTCGAGGCTCACTGCCTTTGACCACGATGTTTAGCACACCCCACATGTTTTTTTCTTCCCTCCCTGTAGGAAGTTTTTTTTTCCATGTCCATATGTATATATATGTTTTTTATTTTGTGTTCTGTGCCCTGTTCCTACGAGAGAGACCGAGTTTCTTTTACCACCAGTATTGTCACAAGGTAAGTGGCTGAGCGAATGTAGACAGCCAGTACTGTCTGCACAGACAGCCTATGCTGTCTGCCAGCTTAGTTCACATTTCGCGGCACTAAGGTGCTACCCTCTGGGCCTGCTACAGGTCTGTGGGAAGCTGGTCCCACACGCTCTCACTCTCACAGCAGCCTAGCAGCAAGACAAAAGGCCTACTAGTTCTCCCTCTCGTGGGATGGCCCTCCTGAGCCATGGGCACAACACACAAGCCTGTGTACCCACCACGACTTTACAAATAAAGAAGCCTCCGAAGACGTTTTTAATTCACACCCGCTTTCAGAAGCACCAAATTAATCACATTAAACAATCATACAGTGTAGTTATAATGTAGCTATCATACAGTGTAGTTATCATAGTGTAGCTATCATAGTGTAGCTATCAGTGTAGCCCCTCCATAAAGGGGGCAGTAAAGCAATTGTAAAGAATTACAGACCTATAGTACTAATTCCCCATATCATAAAAATCTTTGAAAGGGTTCTAATAAGTAAGATATCCATCAGTTACACATCCCAAAGCAACACAGGTTTAAAGCAGGTCGCTCCTGCCTGTCCTAAGCTACTGGACCACTATGACAAGGTCTTAAATGCACTGGAGGACAAACAAAATGCAGAATAAGAGATAAAATTGGTAGATAGATCTATAACTTCTTAACAAATAGAACACAAAGAGTAGTAGTAAACAGAGTAAAGTGAGGAAGTCACAATGAAAATCTGTCCCACAATGCACAGTACTCGCTCCTATCCTGTTCATTATCTTCATATTTGACAGAAATTCTAAGCCACAGCACCGTGTCTTCCTCTGCGGATGACACCCGAATTTGTGTTACAGTGTTATCCATTACTGACACTGCAAGGCTCCAGGCGACATCAACCAAACTTTTCATGGACCGCGGAAAACAATATGAGGTTTAATAAAGAGAAATTTCAATTACTCCGATATGGAAACTTCAAAGAAATTAAGAGTATCAGAATAAAACAGATTCTAATCACACAATAGAGCGGAAAACTAATGTGAAGGACCTGGGAGTGAATAATGTCAGAGGATCTCATTTTCAAAGATCACAACAATGTATCTACCGCATCTGCTCGGAATAGGATGGATAATGAGAACCTTGAAAACTAGGGATGCCAAGCCCATGATGACTCTTCAAATGGCTTGTTCTCTCTAGGCTGGAATATTGCTGTACACTAAAGGCCCCTTTCAAAGCAGGCGAAATTGCAGACCTGGAGAATGTACAGAGAACTTTCACGGCACGTATAAGTACAATAAAGCCCATAAATTACGGAAACGGTTGAAGCCCCTTGATTTGAACTCCCTGGAACACAGGCGAGAAAGATATATGTAATATACACTTGGAAAACCCTAGCAGTAGTAGTCCCAAATTTGCACACGAAAATCATTCCCTACGAAAGCAAAAGAGGTGGGCAGGAGATGCAACATCTCCCCAATGAAAAGCGGAGGCACCAATAAGTGTCAGGGGCTAAGATTGTTCAACTGCCTCTCAGCATACATAAGGGGGATTACCAATAGACCCCTGGCTGTCTTCAAGTAGGCACTGGACAGGCACTGGTCAGTACCTGACCAGCCAGGCTGTGGTTCGTACGTTGATTTACGTGCGGCCAGCAGCAACAGCCTGGCTGATCAGGCTCTGATCCACCACGAGGCCTGGTCAAAATCCGGGCCGCGGGGGCGTTGACCCCCGAAACCCTTTCCAGGTATATTTCTCCAAGTAGCTATCACTGTAATCATACAGTGAAGTTATACAGTGTAGCTATCATACAGTGTAATCACTTTAGTTAT
>NC_069456.1:22407612-22500112 GCF_026875155.1 Cherax quadricarinatus | reverse complement strand
AGCGGAGGAGAGAGAGGTACATGATAATATATACCTGGAAGGTACTCGAGGGCTTGGTCCCAAATCTGCACACTGCCATAACAACATACTGGAGTGAGAGATATGGGAGGAAGTGTAAAATAAACCCAGTGAGGAGCAGGGGTGCGGTGGGGACAATAAGGGAACACTGTATCAACATCCGGGGTCCCAGACTTTTCAACATCTTACCAGAAGATATCAGAAACACGGCTGGAACAAGTGTTGAAGCTTTCAAGAGGAAACTAGACAAGTATCTTCACCAGGTGCCAGATCAACCAAGCTGTGATGGATATGTGGGACAGCGGGCCTCCAGCAGCAACAGCCTGGTTGACCAGGCGAGCACCAGACGAGCCTGATCCATGGCCGGGCTCAGAGAGATGTACTCTCGAAATTCTTCAAAGGTATATTAAAGGTATATCGCTATCTTACGAGATGGTGGTTGTTGATGGTTATTGCTGCTCCTTTTATACACTCGTTATACACGACACTCTGTACTTGTGTTCGTGGTAGCGTATCCTTGAAGCTGTGTTTATTTTCATTTTGTGTTCTCGTCCTCTGGAATTTTCTTAACGAGTAATTTTGGGCAGCTTAGGTTGTGAGTGTCTGGTTTCTAGTGATAAAACTCCACATATGTGGGTGAATATAAAACATTCTTCACCAAATCGTCACTTTTCCTTTCTTAACATCTTGGAATACCGTCTGTATCCACACCTTTTTTTCATTCTTGCAGGCTCCTCTGGCGCAGTATGTATATTTGGCTATGGCAGTCTCAGTCTTTTGTACTTCTGTGTTTCCTGACTACTGTTACAGAGCTACGTATCAAGCCCTTCTGTGTTTCCTGACTACTGTTACAGAGCTACGTATCAAGCCCTTACGTCGTCGTTTTCTCCTCCCACTATCCATGTAGAATCTGGTAGGTTCTCCAAGGTTGTGCTTTTGTTAATATCACATATGGTTTTTAGGTGAATCCTTCAGCTGTCCTACAGAGGTACACACACCTTACTAGCTGTGTGTGCAAACTGTGGTAGTAACTCCAGAACGATAACCATGAAATCTTAAAACGCACATCCCTCAGTGACTGCCTCTGTTGGTACCTTTACCTTTGATATACCTTTGAAGAGTTTCGAGTTTCACTATTCTCGGAGCCCGGCCATGGGCCAGGCTCGTCTGATGCTTGCCTGGTCAACCAGGCTGTTGCTGCTGGAGGCCCGCTGCCCCACATATCCATCACAGCCTGGTTGATCTGGCACCTGATGAAGATACTTGTCCAGTTTCCTCTTGAATGCTTCAACACTTGTTTCAGCCGTGTTTCTAATATCTTCTGGTAAAATGTTGAATAGTCTGGGACCCCGGATGTTGATATAGTGTTCCCTTATTGTCCCCACCGCACCCCTGCTCCTCACTGGGTTTATTTTACACTTCCTCCCATATCTCTCACTCCAGTATGTTGTTATGGCAGTGTCCAGATTTGGGACCAAGCCCTTGAGTACTTTCCAGGTATATATTATCATATATCTCTCTCTCCTCCGCTCCAATGAGTACATGTTCAAGACATGAAGGCGTTCCCAGTAATTTAGGTGCTTTACTGGCTCAATGTGAGCCGTAAACGATTTCTGTATTTGTTCCAGTTTTGACATTTCTCTTGCTTTCAACGTGGCCGTCAGCACTGAGCAATATTCTAAATGAGGGAGCACTAGCGATTTAAAGAGTGTCACCATCGGCATTATTTCCCTTGTCGTGATCTTTGTCTTGTTATGGTCTTTAAAAGAAAGGTCCACTGACATAATTATGCCCAGGTCTTTTACGTGTTCCTTACGTTCTATTTGATGACCCTCCTGAGTTCTGTATATACTGCTCCTTTTGAGTTCTTCATTCTTTCCATACCAAAGCAGCTGGAACTTATCACCACTGAACGTCATGTTGTTCTCCACTGCCCACTGGAAAACCCTGTTTATGTCTTCCTGTAATTTTTCAGTGTCCTCTACCGTAGTGACTTTCACGTTTATTTTGGTGTCATTTGCAAATGATGATACAAAAGTGTGACGGGTGTTTTTATCTGTCTGCTATGAGGATGAGGAACAGCAGAGGTGCCAAGACAGTGCCTTGGGGCACTGAGCTTTTGACCTCGCTGATGCTGGTTTTTGCTCTGTTTACTACTACTTTTTGTGTTTGTGTTAGGAACCCGAAAATCCATCTGCCTACCTTCCCCGTAATGCCCGTGGCCTTCATTTTGTGCGCTATCACTCCATGATCGCATTTCTCAAACGCCTTTGCAAAATCTGTGTAAATCACATCTGCGTTTTGGTCGTCTTCCAGTGCCTCCGTAATTCTGTCACAATGGTTCAGCAGCTGTGACAGGTATGATCCTGCTCTAAAACCATGCTGGTTCGGGTTATGTTGGTTGTGTTGGTCCATGAAATTTGTAATCTGCCGTCTCATCACTCTTTCGAATATTTTTATGTGAGGAATTAGGTTACTGGTCCGTAATTTTTAGCTAGTGCTCTACTACCTCCCTTATGCAAAGGAGCTATGTCTGCACTCTTTAAGGCCTCCGGTATTTCACCTAGCTCTAAGGTCTTTCTCCAAAGAATACTGAGGGCTCGTGCTAGTGGTACTTTGCACTTTATAAACAGAGCATTCCATGAATCTGGTCCAGGTGCTGAGTGAGTGGGCATGTTGTCCATTTCTTTTTCAAAATCTATGGGATTTGTACTAATGCCAGTTAGTTGGTCTGCGCGGCCTTCTTTTGGGGTGAAAAATATTTCTGTATTTTCTACCTTGCTGTCAGTTAGTGGGTTGCTGAACACCGACTCATACTGTTCTTTTAGGATTTCACTTATTTTTTGTTCATCGTCAGTATACGAGTCTCTTCTCAGTAGTGGTCCAATTCTACAGGTAAT
Organism: Cherax quadricarinatus; assembly: GCF_026875155.1. Lineage (NCBI taxonomy): Eukaryota > Metazoa > Arthropoda > Malacostraca > Decapoda > Parastacidae > Cherax > Cherax quadricarinatus. The sequence continues at coordinate 22,497,194 of NC_069456.1, read as the reverse complement.
TCTTAGCTGAGATTTTGCATAGGAATAGAAATATTTTGGGTTTCTTGCAATATCCTGTAAGGTCCTTTGTTCCCTTTGTACTTCTTCTGTCAGGTATAACATCCTAAGTGTTTGCTCTAATTCAATCATCTCTCGGCTAAGTCTATCTTTCCTCTGTTGCAGCATATCTGTGTTTTTAACCAATTCAGTAACCCGTTATCTTCTGTACCATCTCCTACGCTCTCTCTATCTGATCTTTTTTCCTCAATGTTACGTGTTTCATACAGACCTTGAATGCTTCTGTATTCAGCTTCTCTAGGCACTGCTGGGGATTTAGGTCGCTCATGTCTGATTCCCAGGGTATGTCTGATAACTCATGATTTATTTTTTCCCAGTTAAAATTAAACTTACTGAACATCCTGTCTCGAACATGAGTGACGCAGTTCCCTAACCCTGAGTTAATACTCGTTTGAACTTCTATGATGTAATCAGAGTATACTGTTTTTGTAACTGTTATGTCTCTGATCAGTTCCTCGTTGTTTGTGAATATCAAATCCAGGGTATTTTCGTTTCTAGTGGGATCAATTATCTATTGGTTTAAAGAGTACTTTTCACAAAGCCTCATTAGTTCCTCTGGTATGTGCCTGTTGAGCCAGGGTGCTTCCCGGGGACATTTCTGGTATAACATTACGTTGCGCCATCTTCCATTTTACATGAGGGAGATTAAAATCTCAAAGGAGTAAAATATTTGGTGTAGGATTTTCTAGCCTATCCATATAGCTATCTATCTTCCTTAACTGATCTGTGAATTCCTCAACAGTTGCTGGTGGTGGTTTATATACTAGGTTAATTACTAAATTCCTATTTTCAACTTTAATGCCGAGGATTTCTACTATATCAGTCGTAGAGTTGAGCACTTCTGTGTAACAAAGTATCCTTTACATAGATTCCTACTCCTTCCTGTGATCCATTAATTCTATCACATCTATACATGTTATAGTTTTCTATTTTTATCTCTCCGTCCAAAACATCCCTTCTTTGTGTTTCTGTACGTTTAAACTCGGTTAATAGTTTCAACACAGTTCTTTAGATCATACTGAATTAACCGAATCACGACAATATTAAGTGCCACAGAATTATAGGGACAGGTACAAAAAAAAAAATACACGGTGCAGGAGGGTAGTGATCCACTGTTGGTAAACTACAGTAGCGACGCTGGTAACTAGTATACAGAGACTGCTAAGAACATCCAGACATGGTAAACAACGTCTTATCTCGAGTTTATAAACTAGTGAAGGAGACTGTGACCATAAACACGGTAAAATTGCCACAAGTCAAGTCCTAGAGACATGCCCTGAAGTCAGGTCCTAGAGACATGCCCTGAAGTCAGGTCCTAGAGACATGCCCTGAAGTCAGGTCCTAGAGACATGCCCTGAAGTCAGGTCCTAGAGACAAGCCCTGAAGACAAACCCGGAAGTCAAGTCCTAGAGACGAGTCCTGAAGTCAAGCTCTAGAGACAAACCCTGAAGTTAAGCACTAGAGGCAAGCCCTGAAGTTAAGCACTAGAGGCAAGCCCTGAAGTTAAGCACTAGAGGCAAGCCCTGAAGTTAAGCACTAGAGGCAAGCCCTGAAGTTATGCACTAGAGGCAAGCCCTGAAGTAAACACTAAGCAACCCTGAAGTTAAGCACTAGAGGCAAGCCTGAAGTTAAGCACTAGAGGCAAGCCCTGAAGCTAAGCACTAGAGGCAAGCCCTGAAGTTAAGCACTAGAGGCAAGCCCTGAAGCTAAGCACTAGAGGCAAGCCAGAAGTTAAGCACTAGAGGCAAGCCCTGAAGTTATGCACTAGAGGCAAGCCCTAAAGTTATGAACTAGAGGCAAGCCCTAATTTTAAACAAAAAAGAACAAAGAAAGGAGGGAAAAAATGCAAAAGGGCCTATTGGCCCAAAACTTGGCAGGTCTTTCTCAAACACCCCCCAAAACAAACAAAAAAAAATTTGCACAATCTAATTTCAATGGTCCCCAAGAGACAAATGCAAATTTGGGGACCAGAGAAGAATTCCTCCCTTTTTTAATAACTTTTTCCCTCACTGAAATTTTCTGTCTTTAATTACCGGGGGTTGGCTAACAGTATTTTTCCCCCTTCTCGAATCCCTTTTTGTTTTTCTCTACCAAGTCAAAACTTTGTGTGCGTTTCCGGGAGACGTCCCTTCCCTTTTCCAGGTTACGGGTTTAAAGGTGTTCATGCTCTTGCCTCTTACAATTTTTGTGTGTATAAAAAAAAGGCCTATGGCCACATTCGGTTGTAAAGTAGTACGGGTGTACTTGGGGGTTAGAAAAACAATTAAAACCGTTCTTGTGATTTCACGCCACCCTGGCTATGAAAAGGGGGGGGGGGGACGAGACCCCCATTTTAAACCCGCCTGCCTGGGGCAGGGGTCAGTCAGATTTTCCCCACCGGCATAGCAGGCCCTCTACAAGGCGGGCTCCCCGGCTTCCCCTCGAAAAACCCCCAAATTCACCCAACAAAATTGCTTTTTGTACCCAATTTCCCACCACCGAACCCCCATGACAAGGTTACTGCCCAAAATCTTTGGGAGGTGCGGGAAATTGACTGGGGGGGTTTCACTTGCATAGTGTCACTGCGGGTTCTGTTTCCCCTTGCAGGGGTCTAGGGTGTCACTGCGGGTTATACCCTTGAAAGTGTCAAGGTGTCACTGCATTTTTAACTTCTTGCAGTTTTCAAATGGTGTCACTGAGGTTAAACTTCTTCAGTGTCTAGGGGTCACGGGCAGGTTAAAACTTCTTGCAGTGCCTATGGTGTCACTCGGGTTTAAAAACTTCTTGCATGCCTATGGTTTTCAAGAAAGGTTATCCCTTCTTGCAGTGTCTAGGGTGTAAACGCGGGTTAAAAATTTTCTTGCAGTTTTCTATGGTGTAAACGCGGGGTTATACTTCTTGCATTTTCCCCTATGGTTTTCCACTGGGGGTTATTCTTTTTGGCATGCTATGGGGGCACTGCAGGTTATACTTCGGGCATTGTCTATTTTGTAACGGGCCGGGTTTAAATACTTCTTGCGTGTCAAAGGTGCCCACTGCGGGTTTATACTTCTTGCAGTGTCTATGGTGTCACTGCGGGTTAAATTTCTTGCAGTGCCTAGGGTGCCCACTCCCGGTTTTTTAACTTCTTGAAATGTCTATGGTGTCACTGCAGGTATACTTCTTGAAAGTTCTATGGTGCCCACGCGGGTTTAAATACTTCTTTTGCAGGGGTCTAGGGTTCCCACTGCAGGTTATACTTCGGGCAGTGTCTATGGTGTAAACGAAAGGTTATCCCTTTTTGGGCAGTTCATGGTCTATGGTGTCACTGCAGGTTATACTTCTTGCAGTGTCTATGGTGTCACTGCAGGTTATACTTCTTGCAGTGTCTATGGTGTCACTGCAGGTTATACTTCTTGCAGTGTCTATGGTGTCACTGCAGGTTATACTTCTTGCAGTGTCTTTTGGTGTCACTGCGGGTTTAATACTTCTTGCACTATGGTGTCCACCCCCCTGGTTTTTTAAAATCTTGCAATTGTTCTAGGGTGTCCCGGGGCCGGGTTAAAAATACTTCAAGGAAACCTTCAAACGGTGTCACTGCAGGTTTAAATTCTTTTTGGGCAGTGCAAAGGGTGTAAATTGAAAGGTTATACTTTTTGCAGGTCTACGGTGCACTGCCGGGTTTAAAAACTTCTTGCAGTGTCTCCCCGGTGTCACGCAGGTTTTCCCTTTTTGCAGTGTCTACGGGTCACTGCAGGTTATACTTTTTTTTTGGAAAAGGGGGGTTTCCCAAAAGGGTTTGAAAAACTGCAGGTTATATTTCTGCAGTGCCCTACGGTTCACTGCGGGGTTAAAACTTCGGGGCAGTGTCTAGGGCTTTTTTAACTGCATTTTTTAATTTTCCCTGCGGGTCCCCAGGGTGCCCACTGCGGGGTTTATCCCTTTTTTCAGTGTCTACCGGTGTCACTGCAGGTTAAATTTCCCTTGCAGTGTCTACGGTGTCACTGCAGGTTATATTTTCTTGCAGTGTCTATGGTTCACTAAAAGGTTATCCCTTCTTGCAGTTCTAGGGTTTTCACGGGCGGTTATACTTTTTTTAAAAGTGTCAAATTGGTGTCACGGGCGGGTTTAAATATTTCCCCTTGCATTGCCTAGGTGTCACTGCAGGTTATACTTTTTTGCAGTTTTCTATGGTGTCACCAGGTTATATTTCCTTGCAGTGTCTATGGGGGTCCTGCGGTTATACTTTTTGGGCAGTGCTAGGGTTTCCCCTGCAGGTTATCCCTTCTTGCAGTGCCCTATGGGGGAAATGCAAGTTATACTTCTTGAAAGTGTCAATGGTGCCCACTGCAGGAAAAAATTTCCTTGCAGTGTCAAAGGGTTTGCCACTGAAAGGTTATATTTCCCTTGCAGTGCCCAAATGGTGTCATTTGGCGGGTTAAAATTTTTGCAGTGTCCTATGGTGTCACTGCAGTTAATCTTGCAGTGTCTATGGTGTCACTGCAGTTATACTTCTTGAAAGTGCTATGGTGCACGGGGGGCGGGTTTATTTTCTTGCAGTGTCAAAGGTTTGGCCCACTGCATTTATACTTTTTGCAGTGTCTATGGTTCACTGCGGGTTTATATTTCCCTTGCAGGCCCTTTTGGGGGCCCACTGCGGGTTTTTATATTTCTTGCATTTGCCCTATGGGCCCACGCGGGTTTTATCCCTTCTTGAAGTGTCAATGGGTCCCCGCATTTTATACTTCTTGCATTGCCTAGGGGTTTCACTGAGGTTAAACTTCTTGCATGCCCTTAGGGTTTCACTGCAGGTTATACTTCTTGCAGTGTCAAATGGTGTCACTGCGGGTTTTAAAAAACTTCTTGAAAGTTCTATGGTGTCACTGCGGGTTATACTTTTTGCAGGGGTTTCCTAGGGGTTGTAAACTGCGGGTTTAATTTTTTCTTGCAGGGGTCAAGGGTGTCACTGCAGGTTATACCTTGCGGGTGTCTATGGGGGCCACTGCGGGGTTATACTTCTTGCAGTTCTATGGTGTCACTGCAGGTTATACTTTTTTCCCAGGGGCTATGGTGTCACTGCGGGTTTAATACTTTTTGCAGTGCCCTATGGTGTCCCCCCCCGGCAGGTTATACTTTTTTGCAGTGTCTAGGGTGCCCACTGAAAGGTTTAAATCTTCTTGCAGGGGCCCTAGGTGCCCACGCAGGTTATACTTCTTGCAGGGCCCCAAATGGGGGGCCCACTGCATTTATATTTTCTTGCATGTCTATGGTGTCACTGCAGGTTATATTTTCTTGCATGTCTTGGTGTCCCCTCGGGAATTTAATACTTTTTGGGCAGTGCCCCTAGGGGTTTCACTGCAGGTTTTACTTCTTTCATGTCATTGTCACTGGGGTTTTACTTCTTGCAGTGTCAGGGGTTTCCACTGCAGGTTTATCCCTTCTTGCAGTGTCCATGGTGCACTGCAGGTTTATTTCCCTTGCAGTGCCTACGGTTTTCCCAACTGCGGGTTTTATATTCTTGCAGGGGTTTTTTATGGTGTCACTGCAGGTTATATTCTTTTTGGGGTTGGTCAAAGGGGTGTCACTGAAAGGTTATACTTCTTGCAGTGTCAGGGTGTCCCTTTGCAGGTTATACTTCTTGCAGTGCCCCTATGGGGGTTCACTGCGGGTTATACTTCTTGAAAGTTTTCCAAATGGTGTCATTTGCAGGTTTAACTTCTTCCCGTGTCAAAGGGTTTGTCACTGCGGGTTTATACTTTTTGGGCAGTGTCATGGTGTCACTGCGGGTTTATACTTCTTGCAGTGTCTAGGGTTTCATGCAGGTTAACTTCTTGCAGTGCTATGGGTGCACTGAAAGGTTATACTTCTTGCAGTGCCCATGGGCCCACTGCAGGTTTACTTCTTGCAGTGTCTATGGTGCCACGCGGGTTTAAATTTTCTTGCAGCCCCAAGTGTTGGGGGGCGGGGTTTTGGGTGTCTGGGTGTTGGTGTCTGGTGTTGGTCTAGTTTTGGTGTCTGGTTTGGTGCTGGTGTTGGTGTCTGGTTTTGGGTGTTCATTTTTTGGTGTCCTAGTTTTTGGTGTCTGGTTTTGGGTGTCGGGTGTTGGTGTCTATTTTTGGGGTGTCTATTTGTTGGGGTCTAGTGTTGGTGTTTTTGTTTTTGGGTTCAGTTTTTGGTGTCTAGTTTTTGGTGTCAGTGTTGGTGTCTGGTGTTGGTTTCGGGTTTTTGGGTTTGTCTAGTGTTGGTGTCTAGGGGTTTGGATTTCGGGTGTTGGGTCTGGTTGGTGCCCCTGGTGTTGGTGCCCTGGTTTTGGGTGTCTAGTTTTGGGGGTGCCCTAGTTTTTGGTGTCTATTTTTGGGTTTGTCTAGTGTTGGTGTCTAGGGGTTGGGTTGTCCTATGTTGGTGTCTATTTTGGGTGTCTAGTTTTGGGCCCTCCCCCTTTGTCTGACATCAACTTTTTTTCCCCCCCCCCCCCCCCCCCGTCTCCCCCTCCCCTTTCCCCCTCTTTTGCCGGGAAAATATTTTTCCTTCAATCTCCTGCTGTCATTACGTACTGTTTTTTTTCCATGTATTTTACTCAACCCTCACATTCTCTCCTCTCTACCATCATTTAAACCTTTTCATTTTCCCCCTGAAAACATGGCAGTGTGCACAGCCCTTATTCCATTTTATTCTATGATTAAATATCAAAAATTTTTCGCCGCTTTCTTTTAATATTAGTTTCTAAATTTTTCCCTTCCTTTTAGAATTCCCCTCTCATTTTCCCTTGGGTTTTGTATTTTTTTTATAAATCCCCTTTAAAATCCCAAATTTGCCCCCCCCCCCCCAGAGATGGGAAACTCCCTCTAACTCTTCAAAGGTAAAAATCAAAAAGGGAAGGTGTAACAGATCCCCAATGGGTTAAACGTACTCATGGGGCCCCCAAACTATTTTACGGGGACTTTTTTAAAACCCTTTGAGTTAATTAAAAAAACAAGGCGAAACCCAAAAACTCGTCAGCACCGCCCCCCCATGCTTTAAACAATTACTAACCGACCATTATCTTTCCCCAAAAGGGAAAAAATTTTTTTGCGATTCCTAAGTCAGTTTTCCCGAAACAGCCGTAGTGGTGCAAACGTTGGGGCTGCGTAGGGCGCAAACCCAAAATTTTTGGGTAACCAGGGCAACAAAATAATAGACCTGGGCTGGGACCGGGCGCGGAGACGGGAACCTCCCGGGAACACCCCTTTAAACAACCCGGGGATCGCAAACGAGAATGTGGGAAGGGTTTTGGGGGGGTAGCAGAGGAGTGGAAATTAAGTGGGGTAGTGGAGTGTGAGAAAGAAAAACACATAGTGTGAAATGATAGTGAGCAGTTTTAGTGTGAAAATTTTAGTGAGCAATGTGTGAGTGATAGTGAGCAGTATAGGTGAAAAGATAGTGAGCAGTTTGTAGTGTGAAAATTAAAAGGGGAAGGGAAATATAGTGTGAAAAATTTTAGTGAGCAGTAGTGTGGGGGTGAAAGTGAGCAGTATTTTGGGGAAAAGAAAGTGAGGGAGTGGAAAAGGGGAAAAATGATATGAGGGAGTGGAAAGTGTGAGAATGAAAAGTGAGCAGGGGGAAAATGTGAAAAGATAGTGAGCAGTAGAAGTTTGAAATGAAAGTGAGCATTTGGGAAAGGGGGGGAAAGATAGTGAGCATAAATAGTGTGAAATGATAGGACATAGTAGTGGAGAATGAATTAAAGGGGAGCAGTGTAAATGTGGAAATGATACAGTAGCAGTGTGAGAATGACAGTGAGCAGTGGAAGTGTGAGAATGACAGTGAGCAGTGGAAAGTGTGAAATGATAGTGAGCAGTATGTGAGAATGATAGTGAGCAGTAGTAGTGTGAGAATGATAGTGAGCAGTAGCGTGAGAATGATAGTGAGTAGTGGTAGTGTGAGAATGACAGTGAGCAGTGGAAGTGTGAGAATGATAGTGAGCAGTGGTAGTGTGAGAATGATAGTGAGCAGTGGTAGTGTGAGAATGATAGTGAGCAGTGGTAGTGTGAGAAGGGTAAGTGAGCAGTGTAGTGTGAGAATGAGAGTGAGCATGGTAGTGTGAGAATGACAGTGAGCAGTGTTAGTGTGAGAATGATAGTGAGCAGTGGTAGTGTGAGAATGATAGCGAACAGTGGTAGTGTGAGAATGATAGTGAACAGTGGTAGTGAATGATAGTGAGCAGTAGCAGTGTGAGAATGATAGTGAACAGTGGTAGTGTGAGAATGATAGTGAGCAGTAGTAGTGTGAGAATGATAGTGAGCAGTGGTAGTGTGAGAATGATAGTGAGCAGTAGTGTGAGAATGATAGTGAGCAGTAGTAGTGTGAGAATGAAGTGAGCAGAGTAGTTGGAATGATAGTGAGCATATAGTGTGAGAATGATATGAACAGTGGTAGTGTGAGAATGATAGTGAACAGTGGTAGTGTGAGAATGATAGTGAGCAGTAGTAGTGTGAGAATGATAGTGAGCAGTAGTGTGAGAATGATAGTGAGCAGTAGTAGTGTGAGAATGATAGTGAGCAGTAGTAGTGTGAAAATTATAGTGAGCAATAGTGTGAGAGTGATAGTGAGCAGTAGTGTGAGAGTGATAGTGAGCAGTGGTAGAGTGAGAATGATAGTGAGCAGTGGTAGAGTGAGAATGATAGCGAGCAGTGTAGTGTGAGAATGATTGTGAGCAGTGGAAGTGTGAGAATGATAGTGAGCAGTGGAAGTGTGAGAATGATAGTGAGCAGTAGTGTGAGATAGTGAGCAGTAGTGTGAGAATGATAGTGAGCAATAGTAGTATGAGAATGATAGTGAGCAGTAGTAGTGTGAAAATTATAGTGAGCAGTAGTGTGAGAATGATAGTGAGCAGTAGTAGTGTGAGAATGATAGTAAGCAGTAGTAGTGTGAGAATGATAGTGAGCAGTAGTGTGAAAATTATAGTGAGCAGCAGTGTGAGTGATAGTGAGCAGTAGTGTGAGAATGATAATGAGCAGTGGTAGTGTGAGAATGATAGTGAGCAGTGGTAGTGTGAGAATGATAATGAGCAGTAGCAGTGTGAGAATGATAGTGAGCAGTGGTAGTGTGAGAATGACAGTGAGCAGTGGTAGTGTGAGAATGATAGCGAGCAGTAGTAGTGTGAGAATGATAATGAGCAGTAGCAGTGTGAGAATGACAGTAAGCAATGGTGTAAGAATGATAGTGAGCAGGGGTAGTGTGAGAATGACAGTGAGCAGGGGTAGTGTGAGAATGACAGTGAGCAGTGGAAGTGTGAGAATGATAGTGAGCAGTGATAGTGTGAGAATGACAGTGAGCAGTGGTAGTGTGAGAATGATAGTGAGCAATGGTGTGAGAATGATAGTGAGCAGTGGAAGTGTGAGAATGACAGTGAGCAGTGGTAGTGTGAGAATGACAGTGAGCAGTGGTAGTGTGAGAATGATAGCGAGCAGTAGTAGTGTGAGAATGATAATGAGCATGAGTGTGAGAATGACAGTAAGCAATGGTGTGAGAATGATATGAGCAGTAGTAGTGTGAGAATGATAGTGAGAATGATAGTGAGCAGTAGAAGTGTGAGAATCATAATGAGCAGTAGTAGTGTGAGAATGATAGTGAACAGTGGTAGTGTGAGCATGATAGTGAGCAGTAGTAGTGTGAAAATGATAGTGAGCAGTGGTAGTGTGAGAATGACAGCGAGAAGTAGTGTGAGAATGATAGTGAGCAGTGGTAGTGTGATAATGATAGTGAGCAATGGTGTGAGAAAGATAGTGAGCTGTAGTAGTGAGTGTGAGAATGAGTCTGAATGATAATGAGAGGAAGTGGGTGTGATAGTGTGAATGATAGTGAGAGGCCATGTAATAGTTATAGGTAGTGTGATAGTGAGAGGTAGTGTGATAGTGAAAGGCTGTGTGATAGAGATAGGTAGTGTGATAGTGAGAGGTAGTGTGATAGTGAGAGGTAGTGTGAGAGTGAGAGGTAGAGAGACAGTGAGAGGTCATGTAATAGTTATAGGTAGTGTGATAGTGAGAGGTAGTGATAGTGAAAGGTTGTGTGATAGAGATAGGTAGTGATAGTGAGAGGTAGTGTGAGAATGATAGTGAACAGAAGTATTTGTGAAATGATAGTGAGCAGTAGTAGTGGGGAGAATGATAGTGAGCAGTGGTAGTGTGAGAATGATAGTGAGCAGTAGCAGTGTGAAAATGACAGTGAGCAGTAGTAGTGGAGAATGATAATGAGCAGTGGTAGCGTGAGAATGATAGTGGGGCAGTAGTGTGAGAATGATAGTGAGCAGTGGTAGTGTGAGAATGATAGTGAGCAGTAGTAGTGTGAGAATGATAGTGAGCAGTGGTAGTGTGAGAATGATAGTGAGCAGTAGTGTGAGAATGATAGTGAGCAGTAGTAGTGTGAGAATGATAATGAGCAGTAGTGTGAGAAAGATAGTGAGCAGTAGTAGTGTGAGAATGATAATGAGCAGTGGTAGTGTGAGAATGATAGTGAGCATGGTAGTGTGAGAATGATAGTGAGCAGTAGTAGTGTGAGAATGATAGTGAGCAGTGGTATTGTGAGAATGATAATGAGCAGCAGCAGTGTGAGAATGATAGTGAGCACTGGTAGTGTGAGAATGATAGTGAGCAGTGGTAGTGTGAGAATGATAGTGAGCAGTGGTAGTGTGAGAATGATAGTGAGCAGTAGTAGTGTGAGAATGATAATGAGCAGTGGTAGTGTGAGAATGATAGTGAGCAGTGGTAGTGTGAGAATGATAGTGAGCAGTGGTAGTGTGAGAATGATAGTGAGCAGTGGTAGTGTGAGAATGATAATGAGCAGCAGCAGTGTGAGAATGATAGTGAGCAGTGGTAGTGTGAGAATGATAGTGAGCAGTAGCATTGTGAGAATGATAGTGAGCAGTATTAGTGTGAGAATGATAGTGAGCAGTAGTAGTGTGAGAATGATAGTGAGCAGTAGTAGTGTGAGATTGATAGTGAGCAGTATTAGTGTGAGAATGATAGTGAGCAGTAGTAGTGTGAGAATGATAGTGAGCAGTAGTAGTGTGAGAATGATAGTGAACAGTAGAAGTGTGAGAATGATGGTGAGCAGTAGTAGTGTGAGAATGATAGTGAGCAGTAGTAGTGTGAGAATGATAGTGAGCAGCAGTGTGAGCATGATAGTGAGCAGTGGAAGTGTGAAAATGAGTGAGCAGTAGTAGTGAGAGTGAGAATGAGTCTGAATGATAATGAGAGGAAGTGGGTGTGATAGTAAGAATGATAATGAGAGGTCATGTGATAGTGAGAGGTCATGTGATAGTGAGAGGCAGTGTGATAGTAGAGGAGAGGCATGATAGTGAGAGGAAGTGTGATAGTGAGAGGTATGTGTAGTGAGTAGTTTGATAGTGAGAGGTAGTGTGATAGTGAGAGGTAGTGTGATAGTGAGAGGAGTGTGATAGTGAGAGGTAGTGTGATAGTGAGAGGTAGTGTGATAGTGAGAGGTAGTGTGATAGTGAGAGGTAGTGTGATAGTGAGAGGTAGTGTGATAGTGAGAGGTTGTGTGATAGTGAGAGGTTGTGTGATAGTGAGAGGTAGTGATAAGTGAGAGTAGAGTGATAGTGAGCAGGTTGTGTGATAGTGAGAGGTAGTGTGATAGTGAGAGGTATGTGATAGAGAGGAGTGTGATATGAGAGGTAGTGTGATAGTGAGAGGTTGTGATAGTGAGAGAGTTTGTTGATAGTGACGAGGTAGTGTGATAGTGAGAGGTATGATTGTGCATGTAGGTAGTGTGATATGTGAAGTTTGTGATATGAGAGTAGTGTATAGTGAAGAGTTTGATAGTGAGAGTAGTGTGATATGAGAGTTTGTGATAGTGAAGGTATGTGATAGTGAAGGAGTGTGTTATATGAGTACGTGTTATTGGTGATAGTGAGAGTATGTGATAGTGAGTATGTGATATGAGGTAGTTGATAGTGAGTGTGCTTAGTGAGAGGTAGTGTGATATTGGAATAGTGTTGATATGAGAGTAGTGTGATAGTGAAGTATGTCTCGTGATGGTAGTGTATATGTGAGAGTAGTTGTGAATGTGTTGAGAGTAGTGTGGTGTATTATGTGAGAGGTAGTGTGATAGAAGAAAAGTTTTGATAGTGAGGTATGTGATAGTGAGTTGTTGATAGTAGAGGGTTTTGTGTGATATGAGAGGTAGATGATCGTGGAGGTAGTGTGATAGTGGGTAGGTTTGTGAGGTAGTGTGATATGAGATGTTATGTAGAATATGTATAGTTGAGAGTCTGTTGATAGTTGAGTTTGTGATAGTGAGGTTGTGTGATAGTGAAGGTTGTGTATATGAGGTTGTGTGATATTAGAGTTGTGTTGTGAGTAGGTTGTGTGATAGTGAGGTGGTGTGTAGTGAGAGTTTGTGATATGAAGTTGTGTGATAGTGAGAGGTAGTGTGATAGTGAGTATGTGTAGTGAAGGTTGTGTGATTAGTGAGCAGGTTGTGTGCTAGTGATTGTGTATTGAGGTTTGTGTGATTGTAGTAGTGTGATATGAAGGTTGTTGATAGTGAAGGTATGTGATAGTGAAGTTGTTGATAGCGAGGTTGCGATTTGAACGAGTGAAAGGGGTGATAGCGAGAAAGTGTGAAGTGAATTTATAGGTATGTAATTTTAGTCTGAGAGTTGAGTGAATGAGTCGAAGAAGAGAGAGAGAGAGAAGCTCACGCCGATCGAGACACTCGAGAGAGAGAGTAGAGACATAAGTACAGGAGAACCATGCACCAGCCCACTGGTCGATACTGGCGGTCCTTATAGATTCTGAGGTAAGACGGCGAGTGAAGGGCAATTAGTGCAATGAAAGTGAGAGACAATTAGGAAGAGAGTAAAGTGAACTGAATTGAGCTCGAGTGAAAGTGAGGGGCGTAGTGAGAGAGGGGAGAGTGAGAGAGCGGTAGAATGAGAGATGGAGAATGAAGAGGAGTGAAGAGCTGAGAGTGATGAGAGGGAGGTGAGAGCTTAGAGTGAGAGGGGGAGAGTGAGAGAGGTTGTACGAGATAGGGGAGTTGAGGGGGAGTGAGGAGCTGAGAGTGAAGATAGAGTGCAAGAGAGAGGGGAGAATAGCTAGTGAAGAGTGGGAGTGAAGTAGAGGGGAGAGACAGGGCAGAATGAAGAAGGGGAGATGAAGAGGGAGAGAGAAGGGAGTGAGAGAGGCTGAGAGTAAGAGGGAAGTAGAGGACTGAGAACGAGAGCTGAGGTAGAGTGGGAGAGTGGAGGGGAGGGAGAGGAAGTAGGGGAGAGTGATAGAGGGGAGGTGAGGGAGAGTTGAGAGTAGGAGAGAGAGAGAAGAGGGAGAAGTGGAGAGGGTAGAGGGAGAGGGGGAGAGTGAGAGAGGTAGAGTGAGAGCAGGAAGTGAGAGGGGGAGGAGAGGAGGGAGAAGTGAGTGGAGAGTGAGGGGAGTGGAGAGGAGAGGGGAGAGTGAAGGGAGAGTGAGAGAGGGGAGAGGGAGAGAGGGGTCGAGTGGAGGGGAAGTGAGAGAGGGAGATGAAGAGGGGAAGTAGAGAGCGGGAGCGTAGAGGAGAGCTGAGGATGATGAGAGGGTAAGGGTTAGTGAGAGAGGGGAGAGTAGGTGGTAGTTAGTATACTCGGGTCGAGTGAGAGGCTGTATCGCCGGGGCGAACGATCGTGGAGTTCGAGCATGGAGTGCTCTAGAGTCTTGGTCTCGATAGCGCTTTCGGCTCACTCTTTTCATCGCAGACATGAGGCGGTCGTCCTACCCTTGGATGTTCTGTGTTACGACGCCATCGCCCGACGTCACTCATTCTAAGGTTGCCTATCCTTGCTCTACCTCCCTAACTGGTCCCTCTCCATATCTCTTGCTCACTCTCATTTCAATGTCTTCCTATTTCCTTTCAGCCCTCCCTCCCTTCCTCTCACTCTCTTCCTTTCCTCACCCCTCCCCTCACCCCGCAGCACCTCCCTTGCCAATACTCCGTCCATTCTACCCCTACCCCCTCCACCAAAACCCCACTCCCCCACCCCACACCCATCTACCCCTCCTTTCCACCCACCCATACCACCCTCCCAATCCCCCTCCACCCTCTCCCAACTCCCACCATGACCAAAACCTCCCTAGCCTCCCTCACCCACACCCTCCTTACTTCAACCCCCTAGCCTACCCTCCCCATCTCCCACCATGTCCTACTACCCCCATAGCCTCCCTCTCCCATCTCCCTTCCTTGCCTTCTACCCCCTAGCCTCCCTCCTCCCACTCTCCCTTCCTTGTCCTTCAACCGCCCCACCACCTCTCCATCTCCCTTCCTTGTCCTTCTACCCCCCAGCCTCCCATCTCCCATCTCCCTTCCTTGTCCTATCTACCCCCTAGCCTCCCCTCTCCCATCTCCCTTCCATGTCCTTCTACCCCCCTAGCCTCCTCTCTCCCATCTCCCTTCCTTGTCCTTCTACCCCCCTAGCCTCCCACTCCACCCCACCCTCCTTGTCCTTCTACCCCCTAGCCTCCCTCATCCCCATCTCCCTTCCTTGTCCTTCTACCCCCTACCTCCCTCTCCCATCTCCCTTCCTTGTCCTTCTCCCCCTAGCCTCCCTCCCCATCTCCAGTCCTTGTCCTTCTACCCCCTAGCCTCCCAATCCCATCTCCCTTCCTTGTACCTTCTACCCCCTAGCCTCCCTCTCCCATCTCCCTTCCTGTCCTTCTACCCCCTAGCCTCCCTCTCCCATCTCCCTTCCTTGTCCTTCTACCCCCTAGCCTCCCTCTCCCATCTCCCTTCCTTGTCCTTCTACCCCCTAGCCTCCCTCTCCCATCTCCCTTCCTTGTCCTTCTACCCCCTAGCCTCCCTCTCCCATCTCCCTTCCTTGTCCTTCTACCCCCTAGCCTCCCTCTCCCCATCTCCCTTCCTTGTCCTTCTACCCCCTAGCCTCCCTCTCCCATCTCCTTCCTTGTCCTTCTAACCCCCTAGCCTCCCTCTCCCATCTCCCTTCCTTGTCCTTCTACCCCCTAGCCTCCCTCTCCCATCACCCTTCCTTGTCCTCTACCCCCTAGCCTCCCACTCCCATCTCCCTTCCCTTTGTCCTTCTACCCCCTAGCCTCCCTCTCCCATCTCCCTTCCTTGTCCTTCTACCCCCTAGCCTCCCTCTCTCCCATCTCCCTTCCTTGTCCTTCACCCCCTAGCCCTCCCTCTCCCATCTCCCTTCCTTGTCCTCTACCCCCTAGCCTCCCTCACCCATCCCCTTCCTTGTCCTTCTACCCCCTACCTCCCTCTCCCATCACCCTTCCTTGTCCCTTCTACCCCCTAGCCTCCCTCTCCCATCTCCCTTCCTTGTCCTTCTACCCCCTAGCCTCCCTCTCCCATCTCCCTTCCTGTCCTCTACCCCAGCCTCCCTCTCCCATCTCCCTTCCTTGTCCTTCTACCCCCTAGCCTCCCTCCCACATCTCCCTTCCTTGTCCTTCAACCCCCTAGCCTCCCTCTCCCATCTCCCTTCCTGTCCTTCTACCCCCTACCTCCCTCCCCATCTCCCTTCCTGTCCTTCTACCCCCTAGCCTCCCTCTCCCATCTCCCTTCCTTGTCCTTCTACCCCCTAGCCTCCCTCTCCCATCTCCCTTCCTTGTCCTTCTACCCCCTAGCCTCCCTCTCCCATCTCCCTTCCTTGTCCTTCTACCCCCTAGCCTCCCTCTCCCATCTCCCTTCCTTGTCCTTCTACCCCCTAGCCTCCCTCTCCCATCTCCTTCCTTGTCCTTCTACCCCTAGCCTCCCTCTCCCATCCCCTTCCTTGTCCTTCTACCCCCTAGCCTCCCTCTCCCATCTCCCTTCCTTGTCCTTCTACCTCCCTACCTCCCTCTCCATCTCCCTTCCTTGTCCTTCTACCCCCTTTGCCTCCCTCTCCCATCTCCCTTCCTTGTCCTTCTACCCCCTAGCCTCCCTCTCCATCTCCCTTCCTTGTCCTTCTACCCCCTAGCCTCCCTCTCCTTCCTTGTCCTTCTACCCCCTAGCCTCCCTCTCCCATCTCCCTTCCTTGTCCTTCTACCCCCTAGCCTCCCTCTCCCATCTCCCTTCCTTGTCCTTCTACCCCCTAGCCTCCCTCTCCCCATCTCCCTTCCTTGTCCTTCTACCCCCTAGCCTCCCTCTCCCATCTCCTTCCTTGTCCTTCTACCCCCTAGCCTCCCTCTCACCTCTCCCTTCCTTGTCCTTCTACCCCCTAGCCTCCCTCCCATCTCCCTTCCTTGTCCTTCTACCCCCTAGCCTCCCTCTCCCATCTCCCTTCCTTGTCCTTCTACCCCCCAAGCCTCCCTCTCCCCATCTCCCTTCCTTGTCCTTCTACCCCCTAGCCTCCCTCTCCCATCTCCCTTCCTGTCCTTCTACCCCCAGCCTCCCTCTCCCATCTCCCTTCCTTGTCCTTCTACCCCTAGCCTCCCTCTCCCATCTCCCTTCCTTGTCCTTCTACCCCCTAGCCTCCTCGTTACTCTACCCCCTAGCCTCCTTTCCCTTGTACCCCCTAGCCTCCTTTTCCTTCTACCCCCTAGCCTCCTCTCCCTTCTACCCCCTAGCCTCCTCTCCCTTCTACCCCCTAGCCTCCTCTCCTTCTATCCTTAGCCTGCTCTTCCTTCTACCCCCTAGCCTCCTCTTCCTTCTACCCCCTAGCCGCTCTTCCTTCTACCCCCCTAGCCTCCTCTCCTTCTACCCCCTAGCCTCCTCTCCCTTCTACCCCCTACCTCCTCTCCCTCTATCCTTAGCCTGCTCTTCCTTCTACCCTTAGCCTCCTCTCCTTCTACCCCCCAGCCTCCTCTTCCTTCTATCCTTAGCCTGCTCTCTTCCTTCTACCCCCTAGCCTCCTCTTCCTTTACCCACTAGCCTCCTCTTCCTTCTACCCCCTACCCTCCCTCTCCCTCTACCCTTAGCCTCCTCTTCCTTCTACCCCCTAGCCTCCTCTTCCTCTACCCCCCTAGCCTCCTCTTCCTTCTATACTTAGCCTGCTCTTCCTTCTACCCCCTAGCCTCCTCTCCCTTCTACCTTAGCCTCCTCTTCCTTCTACCCCCTAGCCTCCTCTTCCTCTACCCCCTAGCCTCCTCTCCCTTCTACCCTTAGCCTCCTCTTCCTTCTACCCCACCACCTCTTCCTTCATACCCCCCCTATCTCCTCTCCCTTCTACCCTTAGCCTCCTCTCCTTCTACCCCCTAGCCTCCTCTTCCTTCTATCCTTAGCCTGCTCTTCCTTCTACCCCTAGCATCCTCTCCTTCTACACCCTAGCCTCCTCTTCCTTCTACCCCCTAGCCTCCTCTCCTTCTCCCCCCCCTACCTCCTCTTCCTTCTACCCCCTAGCCCATCTTCCTTCTACCCCTAGCCTCATCTTCCTTCATACCCCCTAGCCTCATCTTCTTCTACCCTTAGCCCCTCTTCCTTCTACCCTCCTACCTCCTCTTCCTTCTACCCCCTAGCCTCATCTTCCTTCAACCCCCCCCTAGCCTCCTCTTCCTTCTACCCCCCTACCTCCTCTTCCTTCTACCCTCTAGCCTCATCTTCCTTTTACCCCCCTAGCCTCATCTTCCTTCTACCACCCTAGCGTCATCTTCCTTCTACCCCCCTACCGCCTCTTACCTCTACCCACCCCTAGCCTCCTCTTCCTTCTACCCCCCCCAAACCTCCCTTATTTCTACCCCTGCCTCCTCTTCCTTCTACCCCCCCTAGCCCATCTTCCTTCTACCCCCCAGCCCCTCTTCCTTCTACCCCTGCCTCATCTTCCTTCTACCCCTCTAGCCTCATCTTCCTTCTACCCCCCTAGCCGCCTCTTCTTCTACCCCCCCCCCCTAGCCTCCTCTTCCTTCTACCCCCCTAGCCTCCTCTTCCTTCTACCCCCCTAGCCTCCTCTCCTTCTACCCCCTAGCCTCCTCTTTCCTTCTACCCCCAAACCTCCTCTTATTTCTACCCCCCTAGCCTCCTCTTCCTTCTACCCCCTAGCCTCCGCTCCTTCTACCCCCTAGCCACATCTTCCTTCTACCCCCCTAGCCTCCTCTTCCTTCTACCCCCTAACCTCCTCTTCCTTCTACCCCCCAAACCTCCTCTTCCTTCTACCCCCTAACCTCCTCTTTCTTCTACCCCCTAGAATCCTCTTCCTTCTACCCCTACCTCCTCTTCCTTCTACCCCCTACCTCCTCTTCCTTCTACCCCCCCTAGCCTCCTCTTCCTTCTACCCGCCTAGCCTCCTCTTCCTTCTACCCCCTAGCCTCCTCTTCCTTCTACCACCTAGCCTCCTCTTCCTTCTACCCCCAACCTCCTCTTATTTCTACCCCTAGCCTCCTCTTCCTTCTACCCCATTAGCCTCCTCTTCCCTCTACCCCTAGCCTCCTCTTCCTTCTACCCCCTAGCCTCATCTTCCTTCTACCCCCTAACCTCATCTTCCTTCTACCCCCTAGCCTCATCTTCCTTCTACCCCCTAGCCTCATCTTCCCTCTACCCCTAGCCTCATCTTCCTTCTACCCCCTAGCCTCATCTTCCTTCTACCCCTAGCCTCATCTTCCTTCTACCCCCTAGCCTCCTCTTCCTTCTACCCCCGTAGCCCCCTCTTCCTTCTACCCCCGTAGCCTCCTCTTCCTTCTACCCCCATAGCCTCCTCTTCCTTCTACCCCCTAGCCTCATCTTCCTTCTACCCTCTAGCCTCATCTTCCTTCTACCCCCTAGCCTCATCTTCCTTCTACCCCCTAGCCTCATCTTCCCTCTACCCCCTAGCCTCAACTTCCTTCTACCCCCTAGCCTCATCTTCCTTCTATCCCCCTACCTCCTCTTCCATCTACCCCCTAGCCTCATCTCCTTCTACCCCCTAGCCTCATCTTCCTTCTACCCCTAACCTCATCTTCCTTCTACCCCCTAACCTCATCTTCCTTCTACCCCAAGCCTCATCTTCCTTCTACCCCCTAACCTCATCTTCCTTCTACCCCCTAGGCTCATCTTCCTTCTACCCCCTAGCCTCATCTTCCTTCTACCCCCTAACCTCCTCTTCCTTCTACCCCCTAGCCTCCTCTTCCTTCTACCCCCCTAGCCTCATCTTCCTTCTACCCCCTAGGCTCATCTTCCTTCTACCCCCTAGCCTCATCTTCCTTCTACCCCCTAACCTCCTCTTCCTTCTACCCCCAAGCCTCCTCTTCCTTCTACCCCCTAACCTCCTCTCCTTCTACCCCCAAGCCTCCTCTTCCTTCTACCCCCTAGCCTCCTCTTCCTTCTACCCCCCCTAGCCTCATCTTCCTTCTACCCCCTAGGCTCATCTTCCTTCTACCCCCTAGCCTCATCTTCCTTCTACTCCCTAGCCTCATCTTCCTACTACCCCTAGGCTCATCTTCCTTCTACCCCCTAGCCTCATCTTCCTTCTACCCGCTAACCTCCTCTTCCTTCTACCCCCTAGCCTCTCCTCTTCCTTCTACCCCCCCTAGCCTCATCTTCCTTCTACCCCCCTAGCCCCTCTTCCTTCTACCCCCTAGCCTCATCTTCCTTCTACCCCCCTAGCCTCCTCTTCCTTCTACCCCCTAGCCTCATCTTCCTTCTAACCCCCTAACCTCACTTCCTTCTACCCCCTAACCTCATCTTCCTTATACCCCCTGGCCTCGTCTTCCTTTTACCTCTATTCTTCTCTTCTTTCTACCGCTATCCTCCTCTTCCTTCTGCTTCTATCCTCCTCTTCCCTCTGCTTCTATCCTCATCTTCCTTCTGCTTCTAGCCTCCTCTTCCTTCTGCTTCTAGCCTCCTCTTCCCTCTGCTTCTAGCCTCCTCTTCCCTCTGCTTCTAGCCTCCTCTTCCTTCTGCTTCTAGCCTCCTCTTCCTTCTGCTTCTAGCCTCCTCTTCCTTCTGCTTCTAGCCTCCTCTTCCTCTGCTTCCAGCCTCCTCTTCCTTCTGCTTCTAGCCTCCTCTTCCTTCTGCTTCTAGCCTCCTCTTCCTTCTGCTTCTAGCCTCCTCTTCCTTCTGCTTCTAGCCTCCTCTTCCTTCTGCTTCTGGCCTCCTCTTCCTTCTGCTTCTAGCCTCCTCTTCCTTCTGCTTCTAGCCTCCTCTTCCTTCTGCTTCTAGCCTCCTCTTCCTTCTGCTTCTAGCCTCCTCTTCGTTCTACCGCTATCCTCCTCTGCGCTCTACCGCTATCCTCCTCTTCCTTCTATCCTCCTCTTGCTTCTGCTTCTATCCTCCTCTTCCTTCTGCTTCTATCCTCCTCCCTTCTTCCCTTACTAATCTTATTCCCCGTACCGTATCTATCCAGTATTCTCTTATTTTCTCCCCTTGTTTCCCTTTATTCTTCCTCTCCTCTCACTCCCCATTCCCTCTTCTCTTCCTCCCACTTCCCCCTCTTCCTCCTCCCACTCCCCCTCTCCTCCATCTTCCCCCATTATCACTCCCATGATAGTTTCAATTACCTTGCAACATTCAATTCACAATCTCCCGAGGCAACGAGACCACTTTGTACACCCACTTAGTGCAACCAAAGTCACCATCACATATTCGTTATCACATTATCGTGCTTGACGATTACGTAATTTAAAAACACATACACGCATTAGCACATGTATGTATGTGCGAGATATTGTGTGTGTATATATACACAAGATCACAGTAAACAGGTGATATCACAATATGCAGAACAATCACTGTTGAAGAAAATAGTGAAATTCCAAGCGCTTTCGTAATTTTCACATTATCAAGGAATAATTCTTTGATAATGTGAGAAATCACGAAAGCACTTGGAGATATAAGGTGATCAGTCCCTGAACCTGGAGAAGAGTTCAGCTTCATAGTCTGGAACGATATGAAGCTGAAACATTTGGTTCCAGACCTTGAAGATGAACTCTTCTCCAAGCTGAGGCACTATCTCAAATTATTTCTCCAAGATTAATGGACTGATTACATCATCGTTTCAGTACTACACCTGTTGCCTCTGTATTTGACTGAAGAAACCTACTGTGCAGGCGAAAGTTTTCAACAATAAAGATACCCAACTGTTGCACGTGTGTCTAATTCATCACAAAAAGTGTTTAGTCCAGGGATAGTAACTGTCTTCTCCATACGTAAGGGGAATTACCAAGAGATCTCCGGCTGTCTTCAAGAGGGAACTAGAAAAGTGCCTGAAGTCAGTTCGTGGTTAGCCTGTCTATGCTGCCTAAGTTGGACTGCGTGTGGCCACCACCAACAGCTTAGTTGATCAGGGTGTCAACAGGAGGGCTCGTCTGGGACCGTGCTGCGGAGGCAGTGACCCAAAGAATCGTCAACAGGCACCTAATTTATTTTTAGAAAAGGTGTTAAACAGTGTTACCTAGGGGCGGAGGACCTCCAGTCCTACTCAGACAATAATGTGCTAATTGGTCGAACCCCTGTTCTTACTGAACCTGTCTACTTCCCTATGGTCAGCAACATCACCCTGCTGGCCAACACTGAATGGGATTTGTGTGTCGACGAGAAGAGCTGCTAAAGTATAGTCCCACACCAGCAGTTACTCTAGGTCTAGGAGATAATGTGATACCACTAAAGCGGCTAGCAGGAATATATGTGGATTGTGAAAATATAAGGATGAAGGTTCTCTCTCGGCTTAACACCGTGTCGTTCACTATATATTTTCTAACACGCCATCCCTTGAAACCTGTATAACTCAGACCATGAGATTATATTAATCAGCTATCACCTTGCCACAAATACACTTTCACTCGATAGAGAGCCACTGCAATATGGAAGGTTTGTGGGTTAACATGTGTGCCAGTTACAGAAATGAGAAAGGATAAAGGAAAATCTCCAAAATGATGAGCACTCATAGCTAAGAGCGTTTCCTTGCTGGACTTTGTGTTTTGTAACACAGCTGCATATGTCTTTTGCCCGATAGAGATTTCCAACAGGATTGATGTGGGCCAGTATTGCAGCTGGCTGCTTTCTTGGAGTTGTGACAGCAACTACTGATATACACTACTCATGAAATTAGGGTCGCCCACACTTTTTAATCACAAGAGTCTTCCAGTAAAATTTGCGTTCATTGGATGTTGTGGAAAAAACAACAAACATAATATTACATTCATGGAATGTGCTTAACTCGTAAGGAATATGATACCATAGTTGCTCACATAATTAGAGATGTATGCGCTCCCAGACCACCCAGTCTTAGTAGTAGCAGCGTTTACCACTACACAAACTGTCATCCGTAGAAAGATATAAAATTTTTACTAACAAGGACACTAGAAGAATGACAGTCACTTAGCGTGGGGCTGCTGAGCGATGGAAAACATCACAAAAATCAGGTTAGCTTCAGAAGAGAGAAACATTAATAAGAAGGCAGAAGGTACTGAAGACATCAGTTTCATCAATTCGGGCATCAATTCGGGCGAGTACTGTTGGTGGGATCAATAATTTATACTCACAGCATGATGATTGTGGTACAATGAATGATCTGTTGACTGGAGGATATTCAATGATGCTAGGAATCAGTTGCTGTGCTCACTGCAGAGTGTCTTTGTAACTTCCTTAATGATTAATCAGAGGAGCAGAGGAGTAAATGGATCACCCTATGATTTACTTATGATATTGTTGGAAATTTTCACATGAATGAATTTCATGTTCATCAACGAGAAGTTACGAATCGCCGCTGCAACACCGCGGGTTGATGGACCAGAACATAAATACTGACCACCTGTCTTCTGAGGTTGTTGCGAAGCAACCATGCAGCACATGATGCTTGGGTTTGGGATTACCTTATGAAACCCCCAAACCCATACTAGTTTCAGAATAATGGCTTCCTCGCGGGGGACTATTCACATTTCTGCACTTGCAGCAAGTCTGAGAAGGGAGTTCTTAACAGCGAGTTCTCCATCTTATTCCTTAACACACAGAGAGACGCACCAAGGCGCGATCTAACACCCTCAGCAACATCGTCAGCTAAGCACACACACACACCGATGAATCTTGTAAGCTCAGAAAGGAGAGACTGCAACTTCATCATGTGATAAATTCACCATTTTTTTCCGCTGTGTTGATATTTTAAACTCGTAAAATAGCCTGCAAATCCCTATGTCCAGGACACGTCAGCTTTATATACTTGAGTCTGGCACTCTTAGAGGCACTGTTATAGGTGTCACTGTTGTGGAATAGAGCCCTGAGTGAGCGCTAAAATTACAGAGTCTGAACTCTGGTGGGATTTCTAGAATAATAAAATTATCACTGATTATTAATTCCACTGTTATAATTGAATTTCTCTTCCCAATCTTCCGGCTGATTTATGTCTTACTGTAAGAAACTTAATGATTTATTTGGCTTCACCGGAGGAACTTTTTTGCTCTAGGGAAAAACCAACGAGGCTATGGTCTCTGCAAGGACCACCAACGAGGCTGTGGTCTCTGCAAGGACCACCAACGAGACTATGGTCTCTGCAAGGACCACCAACGAGGCTATGGTCTCTGCAGGACCCAACGAGGTGTGTACGCAGACCACAACGAGACTATGGTCTCTGCAAGGACCACCAACGAGGCTGATGGTCTCTGCAAGGACCACCAACGAGGCTATGGTCTCTGCAAGGACCACCAACGAGGCTATGGTCTCTGCAAGGACCACCAACGAGGCTGTGGTCTCTGCAAGGACCACCAACGAGGCTATGGTCTCTGCAAGGACCACCAACGAGGCTATGGTCTCTGCAAGGACCACCAACGAGGCTATGGTCTCTGCAAGGACCACCAACGAGGCTATGGCCTCTACAAGGACCACCAACGAGGCTATGGTCTCTGCAAGGACCACCAACGAGGCTATGGTCTCTGCAAGGACCACCAACGAGGCTATGGCCTCTGCAAGGACCACCAACGAGGCTATGGTCTCTGCAAGGACCACCAACGAGGCTATGGTCCCCTGCAAGGACCACCAACGAGGCTATGGTCTCTGCAAGGACCACCAACGAGGCTATGGTCTCTGCAAGGACCACCAACGAGGCTATGGTCTCTGCAAGGACCACCAACGAGGCTATGGTCTCTGCAAGGACCACCAACGAGGCTATGGCCTCTGCAAGGACCACCAACGAGGCTGTGGTCTCTGCAAGGACCACCAACGAGGCTGTGGTCTCTGCAAGGACCACAACGAGGCTGTGGTCTCTGCAAGGACCACCAACGAGGCTGTGGTCTCTGCAAGGACCACCAACGAGGCTGTGGTCTCTGCAAGGACCACCAACGAGGCTGTGGTCTCTGCAAGGACCACCAACGAGGCTGTGGTCTCTGCAAGGACCACCAACGAGGCTGTGGTCTCTGCAAGGACCACCAACGAGGCTGTGGTCTCTGCAAGGACCACCAACGAGGCTATGGTCTCTGCAAGGACCACCAACGAGGCTGTGGCTCTACAAGGACCACCAACGAGGCTATGGTCTCTGCAAGGACCACCAACGAGGCTTGGTCTCTGCAAGGACCACCAACGAGGCTATGGTCTCTGCAAGGACCACCAACGAGGCTTGGTCTCTGCAAGGACCACCACGAGGCTATGGTCTCTGCAAGGACCACCAACGAGGCTATGGTCTCTGCAAGGACCACACGAGGCTATGGTCTCTGCAAGGACCACCAACGAGGCTATGGCCTCTGCAAGGACCACCAACGAGGCTATGGTCTCTGCAAGGACCACCAACGAGGCTATGGTCTCTGCAAGGACCACCAACGAGGCTTGGGCCTCTCTGCAAGGACCACCAACGAGGCTGTGGTCTCTGCAAGGACCACCAACGAGGCTGTGGTCTCTGCAAGGACCACCAACGAGGCTGTGGTCTCTGCAGGCCACAACGAGGTGTGGGTCTGAGACCACCAACGAGGCTTGGTCTCTGCAAGGACCACCAACGAGGCTATGGTCTCTCAAGGACCACAACGAGGCTTGGTCTCTGCAAGGACCACCAACGAGGCTATGGTCTCTGCAAGGACCACCAACGAGGCTTGGTCCTCTGCAAGGACCACCAACGAGGCTGTGGTCTCTGCAAGGACCACCAACGAGGCTATGGTCTCTGCAAGGACCACCAACGAGGCTATGGTCCTCTGCAAGGACCACCAACGAGGCTGTGGTCTCTGCAAGGACCACCAACGAGGCTTGGTCTCTGCAAGGACCACCAACGAGGCTTGTGTCTCTGCAAGGACCACCAACGAGGCTGTGGCTCTGCAAGGACACCAACGAGACTATGCTGCAAGGACACCACGAGCTGTGGTCTCTGCAAGGACCACCAACGAGGCTGTGGTCTCTGCAAGGACCACCAACGAGGCTGTGGTCTCTGCAAGGACCACCAACGAGGCTGTGGTCTCTGCAAGGACCACCAACGAGGCTGTGGTCTCTGCAAGGACCACCAACGAGGCTATGGTCTCTGCAAGGACCACCAACGAGGCTATGGTCTCTGCAAGGACCACCAACGAGGCTGTGGTCTCTGCAAGGACCACCAACGAGGCTGTGGTCTCTGCAAGGACCACCAACGAGGCTGTGGTCTCTGCAAGGACCACAACGAGGCTGTGGTCTCTGCAAGGACCACCAACGAGGCTGTGGTCTCTGCAAGGACCACCAACGAGGCTGTGGTCTCTGCAAGGACCACCAACGAGGCTGTGGTCTCTGCAAGGACCACCAACGAGGCTGTGGTCTCTGCAAGGACCACCAACGAGGCTGTGGTCTCTGCAAGGACCACCAACGAGGCTGTGGTCTCTGCAAGGACCACCAACGAGGCTGTGGTCTCTGCAAGGACCACCAACGAGGCTGTGGTCTCTGCAAGGACCACCAACGAGGCTGTGGTCTCTGCAAGGACCACCAACGAGGCTGTGGTCTCTGCAAGGACCACCAACGAGGCTGTGGTCTCTGCAAGGACCACCAGCGAGGCTTGGTCTCTGCAAGGACCACCAACGAGGCTGTGGTCTCTGCAAGGACCACCGAGGCTATGGTCTCTGCAAGGACCACCAACGAGGCTGTGGTCTCTGCAAGGACCACCAACGAGGCTTGGTCTCTGCAAGGACCACCAACGAGGCTGTGGTCTCTGCAAGGACCACCAACGAGGCTGTGGTCTCTGCAAGGACCACCAACGAGGCTGTGGTCTCTGCAAGGACCACCAACGAGGCTGTGGTCTCTGCAAGGACCACCAACGAGGCTGTGGTCTCTGCAAGGACCACCAACGAGGCTGTGGTCTCTGCAAGGACCACCAACGAGGCTATGGTCTCTGCAAGGACCACCAACGAGGCTGTGGTCTCTGCAAGGACCACCAACGAGGCTGTGGTCTCTGCAAGGACCACCAACGAGGCTATGGTCTCTGCAAGGACCACCAACGAGGCTTGGTCTCTGCAAGGACCACCAACGAGGCTGTGGTTCTGCAAGGACCACCACGAGGCTAGTGGTCTCTGCAAGGACCACCAACGAGGCTGTGGTCTCTGCAAGGACCACCAACGAGGCTATGGTCTCTGCAAGGACCACCAACGAGGCTATGGTCTCTGCAAGGACACCAACGAGGCTGTGGTCTCTGCAAGGACCACCAACGAGGCTGTGGTCTCTGCAAGGACCACCAACGAGGCTGTGGTCTCTGCAAGGACCACCAACGAGGCTATGGTCTCTGCAAGGACCACCAACGAGGCTGTGGTCTCTGCAAGGACCACCAACGAGGCTGTGGTCTCTGCAAGGACCACCAACGAGGCTGTGGTTCTGCAAGGACCACCAACGAGGCTGTGGTCTCTGCAAGGACCACCAACGAGGCTGTGGTTTTGCAAGGACCACCAACGAGGCTATGGGTCTCTGCAAGGACCACCAACGAGGCTATGGTCTCTGCAAGGACCACCAACGAGGCTGTGGTCTCTGCAAGGACCACCAACGAGGCTGTGGTCTCTGCAAGGACCACCAACGAGGCTGTGGTCTCTGCAAGGACCACCAACGAGGCTGTGGTCTCTGCAAGGACCACCAACGAGGCTGTGGTCTCTGCAAGGACCACCAACGAGGCTGTGGTCTCTGCAAGGACCACCAACGAGGCTGTGGTCTCTGCAAGGACCACCAACGAGGCTGTGGTCTCTGCAAGGACCACCAACGAGGCTGTGGTCTCTGCAAGGACCACCAACGAGGCTGTGGTCTCTGCAAGGACCACCAACGAGGCTGTGGTCTCTGCAAGGACCACCAACGAGGCTGTGGTCTCTGCAAGGACCACCAACGAGGCTGTGGTCTCTGCAAGGACCACCAACGAGGCTGTGGTCTCTGAAGGCCACCAACGAGGCTGTGGTCTCTGCAAGGACCACCAACGAGGCTGTGGTCTCTGCAAGGACCACCAACGAGGCTGTGGTCTCTGCAAGGACCACCAACGAGGCTATGGTCTCTGCAAGGACCACCAACGAGGCTGTGGTCTCTGCAAGGACCACCAACGAGGCTATGGTCTCTGCAAGGACCACCAACGAGGCTGTGGTCTCTGCAAGGACCACCAACGAGGCTGTGGTCTCTGCAAGGACCACCAACGAGGCTGTGGTCTCTGCAAGGACCACCAACGAGGCTGTGGTCTCTGCAAGGACCACCAACGAGGCTGGGTCTCTGCAAGACCACCAACGAGGCTGTGGTCTCTGCAAGGACCACCAACGAGGCTGGGTCTCTGCAAGGACCACCAACGAGGCTGTGGTCTCTGCAAGGACCACCAACGAGGCTGTGGTCTCTGCAAGGACCACCAACGAGGCTGTGGTCTCTGCAAGGACCACCAACGAGGCTAGTGGTCTCTGCAAGGACCACCAACGAGGCTGTGGTCTCTGCAAGGACCACCAACGAGGCTGTGGTCTCTGCAAGGACCACCAACGAGGCTGTGGTCTCTGCAAGGACCACCAACGAGGCTGTGGTCTCTGCAAGGACCACCAACGAGGCTGTGGTCTCTGCAAGGACCACCAACGAGGCTGTGGTCTCTGCAAGGACCACCACGAGGCTGTGGTCTCTGCAAGGACCACCAACGAGGCTGTGGTCTCTGCAAGGACCACCAACGAGGCTGTGGTCTCTGCAAGGACCACCAACGAGGCTGTGGTCTCTGCAAGGACCACCAACGAGGCTGTGGTCTCTGCAAGGACCACCAACGAGGCTGTGGTCTCTGCAAGGACCACCAACGAGGCTGTGGTCTCTGCAAGGACCACCAACGAGGCTATGGTCTCTGCAAGGACCACCAACGAGGCTATGGTCTCTGCAAGGACCACCAACGAGGCTGTGGTTTCTGCAAGGACCACCAACGAGGCTGTGGTCTCTGCAAGGACCACCAACGAGGCTGTGGTTTCTGCAAGGACCACCAACGAGGCTATGGTCTCTGCAAGGACCACCAACGAGGCTATGGTCTCTGCAAGGACCACCAACGAGGCTGTGGTCTCTGCAAGGACCACCAACGAGGCTATGGTCTCTGCAAGGACCACCAACGAGGCTATGGTCTCTGCAAGGACCACCAACGAGGCTATGGTCTCTGCAAGGACCACCAACGAGGCTATGGTCTCTGCAAGGACCACCAACGAGGCTATGGTCTCTGCAAGGACCACCAACGAGGCTATGGTCTCTGCAAGGACACAACGAGGCTGTGGTCTCTGCAAGGACCACCAACGAGGCTTGGTCTCTGCAAGGACCACCAACGAGGCTATGGTCTCTGCAAGGACCACCAACGAGGCTGTGGTCTCTGCAAGGACCACCAACGAGGCTGTGGTCTCTGCAAGGACCACCAACGAGGCTGTGGTCTCTGCAAGGACCACCAACGAGGCTATGGTCTCTGTAAGGACCACCAACGAGGCTGTGGTCTTGCAAGGACCACCAACGAGGCTGTGGTCTCTGCAAGGACCACCAACGAGGCTATGGTCTCTGCAAGGACCACCAACGAGGCTATGGTCTCTGCAAGGACCACCAACGAGGCTTGGTCTCTGCAAGGACCACCAACGTGGCTGGTCTCTGCAAGATCACCAACGAGGCTGCGGCTCTGCAAGAACCACCAACGAGGCTAGGTCTTTGCAAGGAACCACCAACGAGGCTGTGGTCTCTGCAAGACCACCAACGAGGCTGTGGTCTCTGCAAGGCCACCAACGAGCTTGGCTCTGCAAGGACCACCAACGAGGCTACGGCTCTGCAATGACCACCAACGAGGCTGCGGTCTCTGCAAGACCACCAACGAGGCTCGGCCTCTGCAAGGACCACCAACGAGGCTGGCTCTCTGCAAGGACCACCAACGAGGCTTAGGTCTCTGCAAGGACACCAACGAGGCCGATGGTCCTGCAAGGACCACCAACGAGGCTATGGTCTCTGCAAGGACCACCAACGAGGCGTGGCCTCTGCAAGGACCACCAACGAGGCTTGGTCTCTGCAAGGACCACCAACGAGGCTTAGGCCTCTGCAAGGACCACCAACGAGGCTAGGCTCTGCAAGGACCCACACTGTGTTGCAACACAAAAGCGATTCTAGCAAGGCTTAAAGAGGGTTCTGCAAGGAAACAAAGAGGTATGTCTCTGCAAGCCACCACGTTTGGTCTTTGCAAGACAAAGTGTGTCTCTGCAGACCCCAACGGTGTAGTCTTAAGGACATCCCAAATGATGCTAGTGCTCTCAGGACACCAACGAGGCTTCTCTGCAAGGACCACCAAAGCTTGGTCTGCAAGGACCATCATTACGAGGCTAGGGTTCTACAAGTACATAACGAGGTGTGGATCACATAACAAGACCTACAATCGAGGCTGTGGTCTCTCAAGGTTCACCAAGAGGTGTGTTCTAAAGACCTACACAAGAGTATGGTCTCTCAAGGACCACCAACGAGGCTGTGACATCTGAAGGACACAACGAGGCTGTGGTCTCTGCAATGACCACCAAGATGGCTGTATGGTCTTGCAAGGACCACTACGAGGTGTTCTCTGCAGGACCACCAACGAGGCTAAGGTCTCTGCAAGGACCAACCAACGAGGCTATGGTCTCTGCAAGGACCACCAACGAGGTATGGTCTCTGCAAGGACCACCAACGAAGGCTATGGTCTCTGAAAAGGACCACCAACGAGGCTATGGCTCTGAAAGGACCACCAACGAGGCTGTGGTCTCTGCAAGGACCACCAACGAGGCTATGGTCTACTGCAAGGACCACCAAACGAGGCTATGGTCTCTGCAAGGACCACCAACGAGGCTATGGTCTCTGCAAGGACCACCAACGAGGCTATGGTCTCTGCAAGGACCACCAACGAGGCTGTGGTCTCTGCAGGGACCACCAACGAGGCTATGGTCTCTGCAAGGACCACCAACGAAGCTGTGGTCTCTGCAAGGACCACCAACGAGGCTGTGGTCTCTGCAAGGACCACCAACGAGGCTATGGTCTCTGCAAGGACCACCAACGAGGCTATGGTCTCTGCAAGGACCACCAACGAGGCTATGGTCTCTGCAAGGACCACCAACGAGGCTACGGCCTCTGCAAGAATCACCAACGAGGCTACGGCCTCTGCAAGAACCACCAACGAGGCTACGGTCTCTGCAAGAACCACCAACGAGGCTACGGCCTCTGCAAGAACCACCAACGAGGCTACGGCCTCTGCAAGAACCACCAACGAGACTACGGCCTCTGCAAGGACCACCAACGAGGCTACGGCCTCTGCAAGGACCACCAACGAGGCTACGGCCTCTGCGAGGACCACCAACGAGGCTACGGCCTCTGCAAGGACCACCAACGAGGCTACGGCCTCTGCAAGGACCACCAACGAGGCTACGGCCTCTGCAAGGACCACCAACGAGGCTACGGCCTGTGCAAGGACCACCAACGAGGCTACGGCCTCTGCAAGGACCACCAACGAGGCTACGGCCTCTGCAAGGACCACCAACGAGGCTACGGCCTCTGCAAGGACCACCAACGAGGCTACAGCCTCTGCAAGGACCACCAACGAGGCTACGGCCTCTGCAAGGACCACTGTTACAAAAAACGCGATTCTAAAAGCTTAGAGATCTCCAGTGAATACTAGAAAGGACTGCCCTTCTAGCATCCAGCCTGTTACTGGGTTTTCGTAACAAGTAGTCAGTATCCTTGTCCAATTATCCATTAAAATTCAATATGATTCAATAGTGCTTCAGGATTACAACTGATAGGCTACTAACTAGAGAAATTAAAATTTAATTAATTTATTAAGTCTAGAGGTATATTATCAAATTAAATTAAATTAAATTAATCACAATAATCAAAATAATATCACTTCTCTCGAGTTCAATATTATTGTGCTGAAAGCACATATCACATTTATAATTCTTAAGTACCATCTGATACATTAACATTTAATAAGATATTACAAATATGTACAAGTTTGTGTATGCGTGTAAGTGCTCTAAGTAGTTCACTATGTCTCACGACTCGACTAGACTTAAACAAGTGACTGACAAAGTCCTCAAATAAAATAACTTCTTGACCGACTGGCAACCAGAACAGTCTGCTTGAACAATGAAAAGAATGCTAAGCCCAATAGCCATATAACAAGCGACTGCGACACAATCAGGATCAAGGAGATAATATAACGACACTAAGTAGGGACCATCAGCAGATCCTCCACAAAAGTTACAAAACTCCCATACTACTGAATCTAAGTTCAGCATAGGAAAAACCCTGACTGTGACAATACACAGAAACCAGTACAAATTTAGGTCAGAAGCTATAGCTAAGGACCTGAGATGCTCAGAGTGTCTAAGCGACACACAACCTCAGTACAACGTCGAAAATCACGAAGTCTATACAGTGTTCTGTGAACAGAGTTCTACAGAACTAACAAGAATAATGAGACAGACAATCTGTCTAACCACCAAGCGAGTCTAGAGCAGACTGAATACTTCACGAGAGGTGAGGACACCCCCCCCCGTCGATCACGTGATAGCCCCGTGGACAGCACAGCTCAGAAGCCGGCAGTATAACGAGCGACAAGCGATAATTACAGTAGTTTGACAATCAAGACTTGAACTGAGCACATATTATGTACATCCTAACAACATAAGTCAAATAAGAATATAAAGCAATATATTTACGATTTAGCTATTATCGCAAATATAAGCAATATAAAATTATATGAAAAGATAATATACATTATATATATACATAATCATTGTAACCCATTCAGGGGTTGCAACACCCCCCCAACACGACAGACGGTCGCACTAGGAGTTGCATTAATGTCTTTCACATTATTACTGATTACTCATATCAATACAATTTAATATAAATATTAATCAAAGTCTCTCTTGTGCCAAGCACCTCTACAATTTCACAGCGTCCGTCACTAGGATATGCCCCTAGTACTAGGGCAGTACACAGTATCGTATCTCTGCATACTCGTGGTTATATACATCAGTGTAGAGACAGGATAGCGTAGACGAGCAGGGCACTGAGGCTCGATCATTGTAGAGGAGACTGCATTCCACTCTTAAGTAGTGGTTGTGGAATGCGAGGCAGTATGAACATCTGAGTATGAAACAGCTTAAGGTGTGTAGTGAGGGGGGCGTCTGCGACAGGACAGTGTTGTGTCACGCAGTACATCACCCGCACCACACTACCCACTCAACACTCAGCTTGTCTCCTCCTCACACAACAATACTGTGAATACATAAATATAATAATTAGACATGACATGAGTATATATAGTTAATATGGGCTGGAGGGATTAAGTTACTTTACTGAATTTGACATAGCAAGTAACAAAAGGTATTTGGGCATAAAATTACGTTAATTTAATGTAACTGATAATTATTAAGGACGAGACAGAGCGTCAGCAATTACATTACAATGACCACTTATGTGTTTTATACTAATAGAATAAGGTTGGATTCTGAGGGCCCACCTCATGATCCTAGCATTTTTACTCTTCATGGTGTTTATATAAGTGAGTGGATTGTGGTCAGAAAAAACGTTAATTTTAAATGGGGAAGTGCCCAAATACACGTCAAAATGTTCCAAGGACACCACAAGAGCTGGAGCCTCTTTCTCAATAGTGGCATAATTTTTCTGGTGTCGTTTAAGCTTAGATGAATAGTAACATATAGGATGGAGAATATCAGTGGATGTTGACTGTTGGAGCAGCACAGCACCCACTGCATAACCACTCGCATCTATATGTAAAAAGAAGGGAAGATTAAAATTAGGACTTTTCAACACAGGAGCAGAGGATAGCAAGCGCTTCAACCTTTTGAACGAGTCTGAACAATCTCTAGTCCAGGTGAACTGAACTTTGCTACTAGTAAGCTCAGTGAGAGGAGCTGCAATCTGAGAAAAGTTTGGACAGAACCTGCGATAATATCCTGCCATACCCAGGAATCTTTGTACTCCTTTCCTATCCTGTGGCACTGGAAATTCAGAAATTGCATGAACCTTAGCCTCAATAGGAGCAACCTCACCTTGGCCGATACAAAAGCCTAGATAGGTAATCTTGGCTTGACCAAAACTACATTTAGCTAAGTTAACAGTGAAGTTGTAGTGCGCCAGTCTCTCAAACAATGCTCTGAGACGCGTCAAGTGCTGTTCCCACTCGTCACTGTACACCACTAAGTCGTCAAGGTAGGCTTCTACTCCTTCTAAGTTGTGGGTCAACTCGTTCATTATACGTTGGAATGAAGAAGCCGCGTTACATAGGCCGAAGGGGGTGACGAGGTAGTTAAACAATCCATCTTGAACAGTAAAAGTAGATATTTCTTGAGCACGTTCAGTAAGCGGGACTTGATAATAGCCTCGTAAGAGATCTAAACGGCTGACAAACTGGGCTCCTGACACACGGTCAATAAGGTCGTCAATGCGAGGTAGAGGATAACCATCAGGCAAGGTGACAGAGTTCACTTTCCTGTAATCAGTACACATCCTGAAACTACCGTCAGGTTTAGGCACTAAAATACAGGGAGATGCACATGGACTTTTACTGCGTTCAATAAGTCCATGAGATAACAGAAAATCAACCTCTTCTCTCAATGCTTTATGCTTCGTTGGACTCATTCTATATGGTGATTGCTTAATGGGTGATGCTCCCTGTACATCAACGTCATGTACACCCAGAGTACAACGTTTAGGAACATCACCGAACAATTCAGGGAAATGCAAAATCATGATTTTTATATCACCAGCTTTATCAATCCCAAGGTTACTAAGAAAATCGTCTAGTGACTGTAGAGTCACTGAATTTTCTAAACGCACCTCTATACCTCTAGAGATGTCAGGTAGACTGACGTTTTCTTCCTCTGTCCTAGGAAGAATAGAAGTAGTAGGTAGAGGACTAGCGTAGTATGCCTTAAGCTGGTTAACATGGTACACATGATTAGATTTCTTTTTCCCAGGCGTACGTACCAAATAATTTACGTCACTAAGCTTTTTCACTACTTCCAGGGGACCATCATACCTGGCTTGTAGAGCATGACCTGGTACTAATTTCCGAGCCATCACCTTATCTCGTGCTTTAAAAGAACGAGAGACAGCACGCTTGTCATAATGTTGCTTCATTCTAGCTTGGGCTAAAACTAGGTTTTTCGAAGCTAGCTCTCTAGCGGCTGTCAAATGTTGCTGCATTAATGAAGGTGAAGTACTCAATGATGGATTTGATTTTCCTGTCCACACGTCTTTTAACACTGCGAGAGGACCACGCACTTGGTGTCCGAATATTAATTCAAACGGACTAAATCCGAGACTTTCTTGTTCACTTGCTCTCATAGCGAACAGAAGAAAAGGTATACCCTCATCCCAGTCTCTAGAAAAATGTTCACAATAAGCTCTCATCATGGACTTCAGTGTCTGATGAAATCTCTCTAGAGCCCCTTGTGACTGTGGATGATAACTGGTTGAAAGTACAGACTTTATTCCTAGGTGGGATAATGCTTCTCGAAAGATTTTAGAAGTGAAATTAGATCCCTGATCTGATTGTATCTCTCGTGGCAATCCAACCTGGGAGAAAAATTTCATCAGCGCTCTCACAATAGCACGAGCATTAATTTTTCTCATAGGAATAGCTTCGGGATAGCGTGTTGCAGCGTCCATAATAGTAAATAAGTATTGGTTTCCTAGTTTGGTTCTAGGCAAAGGACCAACACAATCAATAATAAGACGTGAGAATGGTTCACCATGCACGGTGATAGGAATGAGAGGCGCAGGTGGAGGTTTGTGCGCTGGCTTGCCTGTCACTTGACACACGTGGCAACGTCGCACATGATCAGCTACTGTTTCCTTCATCTTTGGCCAAGTAAAATGTTTTGCCAGTTTACCGAGTGTCTTCTTGACACCCAAATGTCCTCCTATGGGACTATTGTGAGCAAAATCAATGGCTTGTTCACGAAATGTAACTGGTAACACTACGAAATGCTTGACTGTGGTGGAAACACTATCAGCTGACAACTTACATGTATTTTTCTCCATCAGTACACCATTACTATAATAGTAACAATTATCGAGATCCTTTGCTTCACTCTCAGTAACTGCTATATCTCGCAGTCTTTCCAGTGACTGATCAACAAACTGATCCTTGATTAAATCATCATGAGTTAGAAATTTAACGTCAGTTGTGTCCTGACTAGGTTGATGACCAGGGGGAGTTAGTGTTAATGACCCTGGGCGCAGAGCGTCACTAAACAACATATTCAACCCCAAATCATTGTCATCAACTAACTCAACAGGAGACAAGGATGGTTGTTGAATCTTTGACATAGCTCTAGTAATTGTGCTGAGAGGAAATAAAATAGGTTTCTCTCTACAAGCTTCAATGGCATAATTATCATCAGTGTTATTATCAATCACAAGTGGTTCTTTACACATACCAGCATGAAGGATATCGTTCCCTATCAACAAGTCCACTGACCTGATGGGAAATACACCACTGGATATACCCACTGAAATATAACCAGTATAATAGCTTGTTTCAATATAAACTTTGTGCAGAGGCACTTTTATAACAGCCCCCTCCATAGGCTTCTAACAATGTCAGTTATGGGCAGTACATCTTCTCTTAATAACGTGAGATAACTGCCAGTGTCTCTGAAAGTAACTATCTCAGTTAGATGTGATTCGTCAAATCCTATTCTGCCTCTTGAAAAGTAAGGACTCATCGCTGAACGAATCTTTTCGTCAGATACACTTTCTGACGCTAGTCATCTATCCTGAGTAACATTATCTAAAACAGTAGGTTCAGAGGTATTGCTAGGATTTTGGTGTCTTTGTTGCTCAGAAGAGGATACGACTTGAGTGGGGGCGCCAGCCGCACAACTGCTTCTTGTATCTCTTTCTAACTTATAGCAATACTCCCTAGCATGTCCTTTTCTGTTACAATAGGTACATTTAACTTTCTTCTCGATACCAGATTTCTGTCTAGCCACAGAGACAGATTCAGGATTGTGAGTTTTCCTGGTCAAGGTACGAGAAGTTACAGTAGCAGGTACATCAGGCCGGCAATGAGCAGCTGATTTAGGTTGCCAACTTCTAGGACAATTTTTAGTTACCTTGTTTCTGTGTGTTTTAGTACATACAAGTTTGTGAGAAATCTCGTAATTGTCTGCTAATGCTGCAGTTTCCAGAATATCCGAGGTAGTATGATCGATCAGATATTCTTGTATGTCAGCAGACATACAGTTGTTAAACTCTTCATGTAGTAACAACTGAACAAGACTGTCGTAGTTGTTACACTTGGCAGACCTACACCACCTCTGAAATGCAACTTTTTTCTCACGAGCAAACTCTACACAAGTTTGATCTTGTCGTCGTTGTAACGTACGAAATGCTCTTTGATAACTTACAGGTAACAAGTTATACGTCTCTAGAACTGTTTGTTTGACAGCGTCATAACTAATGTACTTGGCAAATGGCAAAGCTGCAGTACAGGTTTGAGCTCTTCCCGTCAAAGCAGTATGCAACAATGTTGCCCAGTGCTTACGTGGCCAGTTCATAGCACGTGCCTGGTTCTCAAACACATCAAAATATGTGTCTAAGTCACTTTCAAAAAACTTAGGAACCATGGATGCAGCTTTCTGCACATTAAATGTGTCCTGTGATCTATCAGTCTGTTGTCTTAACAGACGAACATTTTCTCTCTGGAAATCTTCGTTCAATTTCCTCTGTGCCTCTATTTGTGCAGTCTGCAACATAAGGAGGCGTTCAAACCTCTCAAACTGTTCCTGAGAGATAGGACCAGTGGGTAATGGAGGAGTAGGGAAATTAACATGGTCTGGACGGTCCTTAGGTCGGACACTTGGTCCAGCCGTCTCTAGAGAGTCTAGATCTGGTCTAGGATAAGTAAATACAGGTGTAGTATACACAGTACTAGCATGAGGCTTAGTCATACAAGGCTATGGTCTCTGCAAGGACCACCAACGAGGCTATGGTCTCTGCAAGGACCACCAACGAGGCTACGGCCTCTGCAAGGACCACCAATGAGGCTATGGTCTCTGCAAGGACCACCAACGAGGCTATGGTCTCTGCAAGGACCACCAACAAGGCTACGGCCTCTGCAAGGACCACCAACGAGGCTACGGCCTCTGCAAGGACCACCAATGAGGCTATGGTCTCTGCAAGGACCACCAACGAGGCTACGGCCTCTGCAAGGACGACCAACGAGGTTATGGTCTCATAACTGGTTCACTGTAATACTGACTGACGTTGCTGAAGACTGGTCCTGGACTCTGGAACACCGCCAGCTACACTGCCAAGCACCATGACGGTACACCATATCAAGGTGAAGAATTAAGACGCATGTGCAACATCTGGTTATCTTTAGTGTAGATGTTTTGCCATCCAGTGGCTATATTTCCGTCTTCCAATTATGTCCTTCAGATTGAATTGATAAAGTCACTGGTCTACACGTCACACGTCTACAATAGAGATGTGTATACGTGTCTAATTTTTTACCTTGATATGGTATATCTTCTCGCAACTGTATAACATACAAGTATATATCAACGTGACTCATGGGGCGTTAGTGACCTCTGTAAGAGGTCAGCAAATTTAAGACGAGGGCAACAAGTTCTTTATGGTTGTGACTGCAACAACGTGAAAGATGGTGGTGGTAAAGACTTCAAGTTGTATGCCGGTGCTTACCTGATTAAGCATATTAAGTCATTAGGTGAAGCAAAACAGAGAGCGAGGGAGGTCAGGTGGCCTCCGTGCCAGTAACCTCCTGCGACCTCTTCTGACCTCCTGAGCTGACGCAACCCATCCAAGAAGCCCACAGTGGAAAGTTGAAATTGAAGACGAAACTTGCACGAATTTCTGGAGGGCGGTTGGGAGGGGAGGGGATGATGATGGAGGGGAAGAGACAGAGAGGAACAGAGAGAGAGAGAGAGAGAGAGAGAGAGAGAGAGAGAGAGAGAGAGAGAGAAAGAGAGAGGAGGAAGATAGGGAAGAGAGAACTTTACATATTGTGTGAAGATGAAATTCTATCGAGTAGAAAGTAAAACGAAAATTGTTACTTTGAAAAAATTACATAAAACTCGTACCTTCCATTTGACACTCTTATCTGTCATCACTTCTCCCTCACCTGCACCATCACTTCTCCCTCACCTCCACCATCACTTCTCCCTCACCTCCACCATCACTTCTCCCTCACCTGCACCATCACTTCTCCCTCACCTCCACCATCACTTATCCCTCACCTCCACCATCACTTCTCCCTCACCTCCACCATCACTTCTCCCTCACCTCCACCATCACTTCTCCCTCACCTGCACCATCACTTCTCCCTCACCTCCACCATCACTTCTCCCTCACCTCCATCACTTCTCCCTCACCTCCACCATCACTTCTCCCTCACCTCCACCATCACTTCTCCCTCACCTCCACCATCACTTCTCCCTCACCTCCACCATCACTTCTCCTCACCTCCACCATCACTTCTCCTCACCTCCACCATCACTTCTCCCTCACCTGCACCATCACTTCTCCCTCACCTGCACCATCACTTCTCCCTCACCTCCACCATCACTTCTCCCTCACCTCCACCATCACTTCTCCCTCACCTCCACCATCACTTCTCCCTCACCTCCACCATCACTTCTCCCTCACCTCCACCATCACTTCTCCCTCACCTCCACCATCACTTCTCCCTCACCTCCACCATCACTTCTCCCTCACCTCCACCATCACTTCTCCCTCACCTCCACCATCACTTCTCCCTCACCTCCACCATCACTTCTCCCTCACCTACCATCACCTTCTCCTCACCTCCACCATCACTTCTCCCTCACCTCCACCATCACTTCTCCCTCACCTCCACCATCACTTCTCCCTCACCTCCACCATCACTTCTCCCCTCCCCACCTCCCTCACTCTCTCCCTCACTCCCCATCCACTTCTCCCTCACCTGCACCATCACTTCTCCCTCACCTGCACCAGCACTTCTCCTCACTCCCCCATCACTTCTCCCTCACCTGCACCCTCACTTCTCCCTCACCTGCACCACCACTTCTCCCTCACCTGCACCACACTTCTCCCTCACCTGCCCCCATCACTTCTCCCACACCTGCACCATCACTTCTCCCTCACCTGCACCATCACTTTCCTCACCTGCACCATCACTTATCCCTCACCTGCCCTCACTTATCCCTCACCTGCCCCCATCACTTATCCTCACCTGCCACCATCACTTTCCCTCACCTGCCCCCATCACTTATCCCTCACCTGCACCATCACTTATCCCTCACCTGCACCATCACTTCTCCCTCACCTGCACCATCACTTCTCCCTCACCTCCACCATCACTTCTCCCTCACCTCCACCATCACTTCTCCCTCACCTCACCATCACTTCTCCCTCACCTCCACCATCACTTCTCCCTCACCTCCACCATCCTTCTCCCTCACCTCCACCATCACTTCTCCCTCACCTCCACCATCACTTCTCCCTCACCTCCACCATCACTTCTCCCTCACCTCCACCATCACTTCTCCCTCACCTCCACCATCACTTCCCTCACCTGCACCATCACTTCTCCCTCACCTGCACCATCCCTTCTCCCTCACCTGCACCATCCCTTCTCCCTCACTGCACCATCACTTCTCCCTCACCTGCACCATCACTTCTCCCTCACCTGCACCATCACTTATCCCTCACCTGCACCATCACTTATCCCTCACCTGCACCATCACTTATCCCTCACCTGCACCATCACTTATCCCTCACCTGCACCATCACTTCTCCCTCACCTGCACCATCACTTCTCCCTCACCTGCACCATCACTTCTCCCTCACTTGCCACCATCACTTCTCCCTCACCTCCACCATCACTTCTCCCTCACCTCCACCATCACTTCTCCCTCACCTCCACCATCACTTCTCCCTCACCTGCACCATCACTTCTCCCTCACCTACACCATCACTTCTCCCTCACCTCCACCATCACTTCTCCCTCACTCCACCATCACTTCTCCCTCACTCCATCACTTCTCCCTCACCTCCACCATCACTTCTCCCTCACCTCCACCATCACTTCTCCCTCACCTCCACCATCACTTCTCCCTCACCTCCACCATCACTTCTCCTCACCTCCACCATCACTTCTCCCTCACCTCCACCATCACTTCTCCCTCATCTACACCATCACTTCTCCCTCACTTGCACCATCACTTCTCCCTCACCTGCACCATCACTTCTCCCTCACCTGCACCATCACTTCTCCCTCACCTGACCATCACTTCTCCCTCACCTCCACCCATCACTTCTCCTTCACCTCCACCATCACTTCTCCCTCACCTCCACCATCACTTCTCCCTCACCTCCACCATCACTTCTCCCTCACCTCCACCATCACTTCTCCCTCACCTGCACCATCACTTCTCCCTCACCTGCACCATCACTTCTCCCTCACCTGTACCATCACTTCTTCCTCACCTCCACCATCACTTCTCCCTCACCTCCCCATCACTTCTCCCTCACCTCCACCATCACTTCTCCCTCACCTCACCATCACTTCTCCCTCACCTCCACCATCACTTCTCCCTCACCTCCACCATCACTTCTCCCTCACCTCTACCATCACTTCTCCCCCACCTCCCCCATCACTTCTCCCTCACCTCACCATCACTTCTCCCTCACCTCCACCATCACTTCTCCCCCACCTCCCCCATCACTTCTCCCTCACCTCACCATCACTTCTCCCCCCACCTGCACCATCCTTCTCCCTCACCTGCACCATCACTTCTCCCTCACTTGCACCATCACTTCTCCCTCACCTGCACCATCACTTCTCCCTCACCTGCACCATCACTTTCTCCCTCACCTGTACCCTCACTTCTCCCTCACTCCACCCTCACTTCTCCATCACCTCACATCACTTATCCCTCACCTGCACCATCACTTCTCCCTCACCTGCACCATTACTTCTCCTCACCTCCACCATCACTTCTCCTCACCTCCACATCCCCTTTTCCCTCACCCCCCATCACTTCTTCCTCACCTCCACCATCATTTCTCCTCACCTTCACTCCCCCTGCTTTTAAAGGCTTTATCATCTCTTCTTAAACCTGCATGGTTCCTGCCTCCCCTACGTCATCTGTCAGACTATTCCTCTTCCTGACAACTCTATGACTAAAGATATACTTCCTAATATCTCTGACTCATCTGGGTCTTCAACTTTCCAATTGTGACCCTCGTTTCTGTTGTCCATCTCTGGGAACATAAGTGTCTGTCCACCTTGTTAATTCCTCGCAGTATTTTGTATGTCGTTATCATGTCTTCCCTAACCCTCCTGTCTTCCAGTGTCGTCAGGCTTATTTCCCTTAACCTGTCTTCGTAGGGCATTCCCGTTAGCGCTGGAACTAGCCTTGTTGCAAACCTTTGCACTTTCTCTAATTTCTTGACGTGCTTGACCAGGTGTGGGTTCCAAACTGGTGCTGCATACTCCAGTATGGGCCTGACGTACACGGTGTACAATGTCTTGAACGGTTCCATACTGAGGTGTGAGAACGCTATTCTCAGGTTTGCCAGGCGCCCATATGCTGCAGCAATTATCTGGTAGGTAAGACACATAGGCAACAGTTACGCAACTTTATTCCGAAACGTTTCGTCTACAGTCCTACACAGTAGGCTTCTTCAGTCGAATACAGAAAATAGGCAGGAACAGTAGAGATGTGAAGACGATGTAATCAGTCCATCACCCTTGAAGTCGTAGAATTTGAGGTTGTCAGTCCCTCAGCCTGGAGAAGTTCAGTTCCATAGTCAGGAACTTACTAACTTCAGTTAAGAACATAAGAACATAAGAACGAAGGAACACTGCAGAAGGCCTACTGGCCCATGCGAGGCAGGTCCAAGTCTCCTACCCAACCTAGTCAGGTCAGGTCACATTGACTTAAGGGAGGAACACGGCAACCGACCTGGTAGCACAAGCTATCAGGTCCAACTCACACCCACCCACATCCACTCATGTATTTATCCAACCTATTTTTAAAACCACACAACGTTCTGGCCTCTATAACTGTACTTGGGAGTTTGTTCCACTCATCCACAACTCTATTACCAAACCAGTACTTTCCTATATCCTTCCTGAATCTGAATTTTTCCAACTTGAAACCATTGCTGCGAGTCCTGTTTAGGCTAGATATTTTCACCCACACTATTTACATCCCCTTTATTATTCCTGTCTTCCATTTATACACCTCAATCATATCCCCCTAATTCTACGTCTTTCTAGAGAGTGCAGATTCAGGG
Source organism: Cherax quadricarinatus (assembly GCF_026875155.1). Classification (NCBI taxonomy): domain Eukaryota; kingdom Metazoa; phylum Arthropoda; class Malacostraca; order Decapoda; family Parastacidae; genus Cherax; species Cherax quadricarinatus. The sequence goes on along the minus strand of NC_069456.1, from coordinate 22,454,618 downwards.
CCCTTAGTCTATCCTCATAGGGAAAAGGTTTCTGATACATGGGGTCAACTTTGTCATCCTCCTTTGTACATTTTCCAAAGCATTTATATCCATTCTGTAATACGGTGACCAAAACTGTGCAGCATAATCTAAATGAAGCCCCAACCAAGGATGTATAGAGTTGAAGAACAACCTGAGACTCCTATTATTTATGCTTCTTGATATGAAGCCAAGGATTTTATTAGCTTTATTGCGAACACTTATGCACTGTTGTCTTGGTTTCAGATTACTGCTACCAGAACTCCTAAATCTTTTTCGCAATCCGTAATATTAAGATCTACATTATTTAGTTTATATGTGGCATGGTTCTTGTCCTGTCCAACATTTAGAACTTTGCATTTGTCTATATTAAACTGCATCTGCCACTTCTCCGACCACTGCATCAGTCTATTCAAATCTTCCTGGAGTGCTCTAATGTCCTCGTCAGAATGAATTCGACGGCCTATTTTGGTGTCATCGGCAAACTTGCCGATGTCGCTCTTTTATGCCCTCATCTATGTCGTTTATGTAGATTGTGAACAGCAGGGGGCCCAACACTGACCCTGTGAACACCGCTCGTGACGCTTCCCCACTCTGATTTCTCCCCATTTATGCAAACTCTCTGCTGCCTATTTGTTAACCATGCCTCTATCCAGGAAAAAATTTCTCCTCCTATTCCATGTGCCCTTTAAATTTTCCTCAATAGTCTCTGATGTGGGACCCTGTCAAAAGCCTTACTGAAGTCCATATACACAATATCATATTCATTACCATGATCTACCTCCTCAAATACCTTAGTGAAAAAAAAGTTAATAAATTCGTAAGGCAGGAACGCCCCTTTGTAAAACCATGCTGAGATTCGTTGATTAATTTATGCTTTTCAAGGTGGCTACGAACTGCCTCGGCAATTATTGATTCCATAAATTTTTCCCACTATGGAGGTTAGGCTTATTGGTCTATAGTTCGAAGCTAAGGACCTGTCACCTGTTTTGAAAATAGGTATCACATTTGCCATTTTCCACTTATTTGGCACCATGCCAGTTTGTAGTGATATGTTGAAAAGATTAGCCAAAGGTTTGCTAAGCTCCTCTTTACATTCCTTTAGAACCCTTGCATACAGTTCATCAGGGCCTGGGGATTTGTTAGGTTTTAATTTATCTATTTGCCTAAGGACCATGTCACTTGTGACCCTAATCGTGCGCAGTTTATTATCGTCCTGTTCTACATAATTTATCATTTCCGGAATATCGCTGGTATCCTCCTGTGTAAAAACTGAGAGGAAGTATGTGTTAAAAATTCTACACATTTCCTTATCACTGTCAGTGAGCTGACCGAGGAACTTTTGAGTGGGCCTATCTTGTCCCTGATCTTACTTCTGTATACCTGAAAGAATCCTTTTGGGTTAGTCTTCGATTCTCTTGCAACTTTAACCTCATAATCTCTTTTTGCTTTTCTAATTCCCTTTTTTATTTCTCTCTTTAACTGAATATATCGATTTTAACTGCCCCTCTCCTCTTTTGATTTGCCTATATATGCCTCTCTTTTGACCAATCAGATATTTTAATCTATTGTTCATCCATTTAGGATCATTTTTGTTTGATCTGATTTCCCTATTTGGAACATAATTTGACTGAGCAGCTAGAACTATGCCCTGGAAAGCATCATATCGGCAACCATCACCACCTACCTGACCCTTAGTCAGGTCATTCCAGTTCAGCCCACCTAAGTAATTTTTCAGTCCTATGAAATCAGCCAAGCGAAAGTCAGGGACGGAGACTTGATTGCCATTATTAGGGGAATTCCATGATATATTAAAACTGAGTGATTTGTGATCACTTTCCCCAAGCTCATCATTAACCTCAAGATTATTAATTAGTGTTTCCCTACTGGCAAGAACCAAGTCAAGGAGGTTATTTCCCCTAGTTGGCTCTGTCACAAACTGTTTTAAAACAACAATCCTGGATCGTATCAAGAAAGTCACCTGACTCTAAATTTCCTGTCAAATTGCTCCAGTCAATCTGTCTATAGTTGAAATCTCCCATTACCACAACATTTTCGTATGTAGATGCCTTACGAATTTCGTCCCATAGAAGTTTACTGCACTCCCTATCAAGATTTGGGGCCATGTAAATCACACCCAAAATTAGTTTTTCTCGGCCCTCGAGAAGCTGTAACCAAACAGATTCAGTGGCTAACGCTTCTACTTTTATATCTTGTCTAACACAACAATTTAAATTGTCTGACATACATCGCTACTCCACCACCCTTCCTGTTGACCCTGTCAGTGTGGAATAATTTATAGCCTTGTATGTGACATTCAGAGGGCATCTCTCTATCTTTCAGATTGAGCCAGGTCTCTGTTATAGCAATAATATCTATGTTTCCTGCACTTGCAATTAATCTTAGCTCATCTATCTTATTTCTTACACTCCTGCTATTAGTATAGTAAACCTTAAGGGAGCTAGTCCCTTGCTGTCCTCTGCTGTCCCCCTTTGTTTGCTGACCTGATATATTGTCTTTATTTATAACTTCATGCTGAATGCCTTTTATACATTTACTGTTTCCAACCCTAGTATTGCAACCTGCTTGTTTCCCACACACACCCATACCTCTATCTTCTACCAGTTTAAAATCATACGCATTTCACCAATGGCCTTCTCAATTGAGTTTGCAAGTGCTACCACCCCAGCCCCAGAGAGATGTACCCCATCCCTTGCATACATATCATGCTTGCCATAAAAGTTGTTCCAGTTGTCAATGAATGGGATTGCAAGTTGCTTGCAGTATCTGTCTAGCCAGCAATTTACACCAATTGCCCTAGACAACCATTCATTTCCTACTCCCCTTCTAGGCAAGATGCTACATATGATTGGGACCCCTCCCTTAGACTTAATGAAATCTATAGCTGACCTGTACTTACCTAGCATCTCTTCTCTCCTACCTACGACTTCAAGGGTGATGGACTGATTACATCGTCTTCACTTCTCTACTGTTCCTGCCTATTTTCTGTATTCGACTGAAGAAGCCTACTGTGTAGGCGAAACGTTTCGGAATAAAGTTGCCTAACTGTTGCCTATGTGTCTTACCTACCAACCTGTCGGTATTGTATACCATTTTGATGTTCAGCAATTATCTGATTGTGCACCTCAGGAGATATGCTCGGTATTATACTCACCCCAAGATCCTTTTTATTTGGTGAGATTTGCAGTCTTTGCCCACCTAGCCCATATTCTGTCTGCGGTTTTCTTTGCCCTTCCCCGATCTTCATGACTTTGCATTTGGCGCACGTGCGCGCGCGCGCGCGCGTGTGTGTGTGTGTGTGTGTGTGTGTGTGTGTGTGTGTGTGTGTGTAAAAACCGCACATGTGGTGGTGCACATACATGTATTAGCTTCGGACAAGTTAGTGTTCTTCTGAGAGCTTGAGAGAATAGAGCGCGGAAAATACGCGTGGGAGACCCCTAAGTGCATATACTCATTAAAAAAAAACACATCAAGGAAGTATCAGTGAGCACTGAAGAGAAAAATAGAATGTAGTGTTCTGTGTAGAGCAGTGAGCACTGTGCTTCAACCAGTGTAGAGCAGTGAGCACTGTGCTTCAACCAGTGTAGAGCAGTGAGCACTGTGCTTCAACCAGTGTAGAGCAGTGAGCACTGTGCTTCAACCAGTGTAGAGCAGTGAGCACTGTGCTTCAACCAGTGTAGAGCAGTGAGCACTGTGCTTCAACCAGTGTAGAGCAGTGAGCACTGTGCTTCAACCAGTGTAGAGCAGTGAGCACTGTGCTTCAACCAGTGTAGAGCAGTGAGCACTGTGCTTCAACCAGTGTAGAGCAGTGAGCACTGTGCTTCAACCAGTTAAAGCAGTGAGCACTGTGCTTCAACCAGTGTAGAGCAGTGAGCACTGTGCTTCAACCAGTGTAGAGCAATGAGCACTGTGCTTCAACCAGTGTAGAGCAGTGAGCACTGTGCTTCAACCAGTGTAGAGCAGTGAGCACTGTGCTTCAACCAGTGTAGAGCAGTGAGCACTGTGCTTCAACCAGTGTAGAGCAGTGAGCACTGTGCTTCAACCAGTGCTCCCTTAACTGTTACTGTTATGGTGTCCCGTAGCTTGATCGCTAGAGCACTCGGCTCACACACTGAGGTACGGAGTTCTAATCTCTTCTGGTACGGCTGGAAAACATTAGGGACGTGTCGCCATAAGACACCTGCTGTCCCTCTTCAACCATCAGTAAAATAGGTACCTGGGTGTTAGTCGATTGGTGTGGGTCGCATCCTGGGAGAAAACTGACCTAATTTACCCGAAATACTCAGCATAACAAGCGGCTTTCTATATACGTAGTAGTATGTCATTGATGTCAGCTAGGACTGTATACCTCGTACATGTACTTGTAGTAAATAAAGATATTATATTATTGGTAACTCTGCCGCACACACTATATTCTCTGTGATGAATAGTGAAGGTAGAAGGTAGAGAGGATGGTAGTAGGATCACGGCTCAGCACACAACTACAAGAGCCTGATAAAAGATAATCATGTATTGGGAAAAGACTAGAAAGCAAGATAAAATTAGGATTAATAACTAGGCCTAAATACTGCCACACAGTGCTCTTGTGTAAGATTATTTAGGCACAAGTTCATATAAGAGCAACTATCACAGTGCAAATCACTCAGGATAACCAACAGTCAGTGATTTATTTCAACTGGAGTTGTCACTTAATAGTGAGCAATTTACCCGTATACAGTGAGAAAGTTTGGTTGTGAATTATTTTGTCTGTGGAGAAAGATACCCAAATAGTGAAAATACCCTGAAAACTGAGAGGGAGGCGTGGAGGTGCATACAATGGTCTTATAGTGAGTGATACGAGCACTGATATATACGAATCTCCAACAGTGATCTTAAATTGTCGAGTATAGCAATAATCTTGCAGTGATTCCACAGTGCATACTGTATGGTACATGTCGTGAGTGCAATATAAGCCGCAACATCACTACCCACATAATGTCGGTACATAAATGGAAGCTTAACAAACGAGAGAGTATAAATAACACTAGAAACAGAAGGATAAATAAAACAATATGAATGATAGTTAATATGAGGCTCCGGGAGGTCATGGTAAAGTGAACGTATTTAAAACACCTGCAAGATATTTTATTTCTTCCATCATCGGAATGTTGGTTGAAAGTTTAAGGGAAACTTGGAGAAGTTAGTAATCTGACTTAAAGTTACTGGTTGGGTGAAGTGACTCCTTAAACCCATTACCCACACCACCCATCACCCAAACCACCCATCACCCACACCACCATCACCCAAACCACCCATCACCCACACCACCATAACCCAAACCACCCAACACCCACACTACCCATTACACAAACCACCCATTACACAAACCACCCATTACCCACACCACCCAGAACTCACACTACCCAGAACTCACACCACCCAGAACCCACACCACCCAGAACCCACATCACCCAGAATCCAAACTACCCATCACCCACACCACCCAGAACCCACACCACCCAGAACTCACACCACCTCTCACTCCAGTATGTTGTCAGTGTGCAGCTTTGTGACTAGGCTCTCAAGTACCCTCCACGTATATATTGGATACATCTCTCCTCCACTCTAGAGAACACACTTTTTTTTTGCTAAATTACTGGGGATGTCTGAGTCTTAAATATATGTTGTCTGGGGTGGAAGAGAGATGTATGCAATATATATATGTGGAAGGTACTTTAAGTGTCTAATCTTATATCTGTACACTGCCATAACATACTGGAGTGAGAGATATGGAACAAAATATAGGATAAACCCAGTGAAAAACAGGGGCATCGTAGTCGATGGTGGATGATTAATATCATGTGTGGACCAGCAGGCCGCTAGCAGCAACAGCCTGGTTCACCATACAAGTATAGACAAGCTGGCTCAGGCTGCGGTAGTAGAAAAACTCTCAAAACCTGTTAAACATATACCAAAGTATATAACAGTCTTTGAAAGGATGTGGAATGCAAAATTAGAAAATACCACAACCAGGTCAACATGGGTTTAGAAAGGGACGATCATGCTTGTCACAAATACTAAAGAACTACGAGAGAATTACGGAGGCTAAGAAAGAAAAAAAACGCAGTGTACAGTGTTCATGAAGGTTTCTAACAACTGAGGGAGACCCCGTAAAATAAGGTCACTAGTTATAAAAGGACAAGCCCGAAAATAGACATTCAATTTTCTAATGATAAGAACACGACACATATATCAGATCACTTTCTAGTTGTAGCTACACTGAGAGTAAAAGGTAGATGAGGTACAAGGAGAATAGAAGTATCAGGGAAGAGAGAGGTGAAGGTTTATAAACTAAAAGAGGAGGCAGTTAGGGTAAGATATAAACAGCTATTGGAGGATAGATGGGCTAATGAGAGCATAGGCAATGGGGTCGAAGAGGTATGGGGTAGGTTTAAAAATGTAGTGTTAGAGTGTTCAGCAGAAGTTTGTGGTTACAGGAAAGTGGGTGCGGGAGGGAAGAGGAGCGATTGGTGGAATGATGATGTAAAGAGAGTAGTAAGGGAGAAAAAGTTAGCATATGAGAAGTTTTTACAAAGTAGAAGTGATGCAAGGAGGGAAGAGTATATGGAGAAAAAGAGAGAGGTTAAGAGAGTGGTGAAGCAATGTAAAAAGAGAGCAAATGAGAGAGTGGGTGAGATGTTATCAACAAATTTTGTTGAAAATAAGAAAAAGTTTTGGAGAACAAATGGATTTGTCAGTTAAAAATAGGAGAGGAGAGTTATTAAATGGAGAGTTAGAGGTATTGGGAAGATGGAGGGAATATTTTGAGGAATTGTTAAATGTTGATGAAGATAGGGAAGCTGTGATTTCGTGTATAGGACAAGGAGGAATAACATCTTGTAGGAGTGAGGAAGAGCCAGTTGTGAGTGTGGGGGAAGTTCGTGAGGCAGCAGGTAAAATGAAAGGGGGTAAGGCAGCCGGGATTGATGGGATAAAGATAGAAATGTTAAAAGCAGGTTGGGATATAGTTTTGGAGTGGTTGGTGCAATTATTTAATAAATGTATGGAAGAGGGTAAGGTACCTAGGGATTGGCAGAGAGCATGCATAGTTCCTTTGTATAAAGGCAAAGGGGATAAAAGAGAGTGCAAAAATTATAGGGGGATAAGTCTGCTGAGTATACCTGGTAAAGTGTATGGTAGAGTTATTATTGAAAGAATTAAGAGTAAGACGGAGAATAGGATAGCAGATGAACAAGGAGGCTTTAGGAAAGGTAGGGGGTGTGTGGACCAGGTGTTTACAGTGAAACATATAAGTGAACAGTATTTAGATAAGGCTAAAGAGGTCTTTGTGGCATTTATGGATTTGGAAAAGGCGTATGACAGGGTGGATAGGGAAGCAATGTGGCAGATGTTGCAGGTGTATGGTGTAGGAGGTAGGTTACTGAAAGCAGTGAAGAGTTTTTTACGAGGATAGTGAGGCTCAAGTTAGAGTATGTAGGAAAGAGGGAATTTTTTTCCCAGTAAAAGTAGGCCTTAGACAAGGATGTGTGATGTCACCGTGGTTGTTTAATATATTTATAGATGGGGTTGTAAGAGAAGTAAATGCGAGGGTCTTGACAAGAGGCGTGGAGTTAAAAGATAAAGAATCACACACAAAGTGGGAGTTGTCACAGCTGCTCTTTGCTGATGACACTGTGCTCTTGGGAGATTCTGAAGAGAAGTTGCAGAGATTGGTGGATGAATTTGGTAGGGTGTGCAAAGAAGAAAATTAAAGGTGAATACAGGAAAGAGTAAGGTTATGAGGATAAAAAGATTAGGTGATGAAAGATTGAATATCAGATTGGAGGGAGAGAGTATGGAGGAGGTGAATGTATTCAGATATTTGGGAGTGGACGTGTCAGCGGATGGGTCTATGAAAGATGAGGTGAATCATAGAATTGATGAGGGGAAAAGAGTGAGTGGTGCACTTAGGAGTCTGTGGAGACAAAGAACTTTGTCCTTGGAGGCAAAGAGGGGAATGTATGAGAGTATAGTTTTACCAACGCTCTTATATGGGTGTGAGGCATGGGTGATGAATGTTGCAGCGAGGAGAAGGCTGGAGGCAGTGGAGATGTCATGTCTGAGGGCAATGTGTGGTGTGAATATAATGCAGAGAATTCGTAGTTTGGAAGTTAGGAGGAGGTGGGGATTACCAAAAACTGTTGTCCAGAGGGCTGAGGAAGGGTTGTTGAGGTGGTTCGGACATGTAGAGAGAATGGAGCGAAACAGAATGACTTCAAGAGTGTATCAGTCTGTCAGTCTGTAGTGGAAGGAAGGCGGGGTAGGGGTCGGCCTAGGAAAGGTTGGAGAGAGGGGGTAAAGGAGGTTTTGTGTGCGAGGGGCTTGGACTTCCAGCAGGCATGCGTGAGTGTGTTTGATAGGAGTGAATGGAGACAAATGGTTTTTAATACTTGATGTGCTGTTGGAGTGTGAGCAAAGTAACATTTATGAAGGGATTCAGGGAAACCGGCAGGCCGGACTTGAGTCCTGGAGATGGGAAGTACAGTGCCTGCACTCTGAAGGAGGGGTGTTAATGTTGCAGTTTAAAAACTGTAGTGTAAAGCACCCTTCTGGCAAGACAGTGATGGAGTGAATGATGGTGAAAGTTTTTCTTTTTCGGGCCACCCTGCCCTGGTGGGAATCGGCCAGTGTGATAATAATAAAATAAGAACACGACACAAATGTAAACAAAGCAAAATCTGACCTTAATAACGAAAGTTCAGTAGTCCAAGGCTCGATTCTGACTCCATTACTCTTATTCTCACAACACACACGTGTGTCTACCGGAGTTCTACGACAAGGTAGCAGTAGTAAGACAGGAGAGAGGGATGGGTAAACTGCATTTTCTTGGGCTGTACAAAAGCTAGAGAAGGAGGCAGAAAAAGCACTGCAGTGGATCAGAGAAGGAAACAGCAAGTGATGGTACATGACGAGGTGTCAGAGTGGACGCATGTGTCGAGTGGGGTTCCACAAGGGTCAGTTCAAGGGCCGGTGTTGTTTCTTGTACATGTGAATGACATGACAGAAGGGATAGATTCAGAGGTGTCCCTGTTCACAGGCGACTTGAAGCTAATGAGGATAATATAAGCTGACAAAGAAGACCGTAGACGAAGTACAGACTCGGGAGTCAAGGCCGCAAACCTCACTCAAGAAAAAAGATCTTGGGGTGAGCATCACACCGAGCGCATCAACCAAATAACTGCTGCAGCATACGGGCGCCTGGCAAACTTATGAATAGCGTTTCGACATCAAAGTAACGAGTCATTCACGACACTGTACACCGTATACGTCAGGCCCATATTGGAGCATGCAGCACCAGTATGGAACCCACACAAAATCAAGCACCTCAAGAAATTAGAGAATGTGCAAAAATTAGCAACAAGACTAGTCCCCGAACTAATGGTTTTATCTTATGAGAAGAGGTTAAGGGAACTTAACCTGATGACACTAGAGGATAGGAGGGATAGGGACGACATGATAACTACGTATAAAATACCGAGAGGAATTGACAAGGTGGACATGGATAGAATGTTTCAGATATGTGACACAGGAACAAGGGGACACAGCTGATAATTGAAAACTCAGATGAGTTATAGGGATGTTAGGAGGTATTTCTTTAGCCTTAGAGTTGTCAGGAAGTGGAACAATTTAGCTTCAAGAAGAGGTATGATAAGGCACTTAGAGCGGGGAGAGTGACCTAGTATCGACTAGCGAAGAGGTGGGGCCAGGAGATATGAATCGACCCCTGCAACCACAATTGATTACATACACACACACACACACACACACACACACACACACACACACACACGTAGTACCTGCTTATAATTATTTGCGGACAAAACAGAAATGAAAGTCACCTCTGTAGAAGAAATGGAAAAACTGCGAATAAATTATTATAGGAGTGAGGGAGAAGTGATGGTAGATGAGAGAGAGAGAGAGAAAGTGTTAAATGGAAGCTACAAGTCTTATATAATTTTTTCAAAGTAACAATTTTCCTTTCAATTTCTACTCGATGGAATTTAAATTCCTCTTTACACAAGAAGAAAAGTTCGTTCGTTTTCTCTCTCTCTCCCTCAGACGCGGAAACTCATCTCAAGAGACTATATTTGATACACAGTAAGTTTGAAGATTCCAATCTACAGATAAAGCTCTCGAAATAACAGTTCCTTATATCTCAGATTAAGTTTCTTGGTCATGTAGTCACTGCAGTTACTTTACGACTGACCATCGAACATTTACTTTACGATGGTCAGCATTTAAATTGGTGGCATTCCTAGCAATTTAAATGCTTTCTTTGCTCTATGTAAGCTGTAAATCTCTATCTGTTCCGGCTGTCCTCTCTCTCCAGCCCTGAGCTGAGCCATCAACCCTGAACGATACCAAAAGCGAATGAACACAAGTGATTTGAAAAATATCATCGTTGGCACTATTTCCCGTGTTCTGAAAGTTCTCATTATGCAGTCTATCATCTTCCTGTCTGTTGTGACATTTGCCTTACTGTATTCTTTAAAAGACAGGTCGGTTGATACTATTACACCCACCACTTCACATGTTCTTTTCGTTCTGCTTGGTGATCCTCTTGTATTTTGTATATTCTCTCTTTTGAATTCTTCATTATTTTCATATCTAAGCAGTTTGAATTGCCATTACTGGACGTCATGTTCTTCTCCATTGCTCTCTGGAGCACTTTATTTTACTATTCCAGAGGGCAGAGTTTATTTTCGTTGCCATCCACAAAGGATAAAAGTGTGTGGCGAGTGTGTTAATCTATGTCCGCTATAAGAAACAGCGAAGGCGCCAGGAGACGTGCCTTGGGGTACTGATTTTTTTTTTTTTTTTTTTTGGGGGGGGGGGAGGGGTGGCTTCGCTAAAGCTACCGTATATTCTGTTTTGTTTGTTACTATATTTTATTTTTATTTGTTGCCTGATAGTTTAAATTATTTATTATAATCATGGGGAGCGCTAAACCCGTAGGATTATAGAGCGCATGTGGGGGGATGGAAGGTATTCAGGCTCAATTCAGGAAACCGGAGCACAGATCCAATTCCCTAGATCAAGAGCCCCTCACCAGCATCAAGGAACCTCCCTTGAGGGGTGATAGTTTAAAGAACTGCAAAATTATACCTTACGATTTCACTGCAACAACTTGCTCGCTTCTGAATACAAATGTCCTGCAATAATTCAGTGAACCCAGGGAGCCTGGCATGTGACGCAGTTATCTTGTATGATTGTGGTGATACTAATCTGTAATTTTTGCCAGAGCTGCGCTGCTGCCTGGGTAGACCAGCAATGTCTACATTTTTAAAAGTCTCGGGATTTCACTTAGATCTAAACTCATTCTGCAAAGAATACTTAGTCTTGGTGTTGAGGTATTTATCACTTCTTTATACTGAGTACCGTGAGTACCACCTCAGTCCTGCACGTGTGGCTATATTTTATATTATTGTTTTCTAATTCTGTGAGATTTATGCTATTGTCAAGTACTATATAATTTGCAGGGCGGACTAATGCAATGAAAAAATTACCTAGATCCTCAACTCGCTAACAATTATGAGAATGATTTATTACTTGGATTCTGCATACATAGAAATATTTACGAGTTTATTTTAATTTCCTGAGCAGATTTTTGTTCATGTGCTGCTTCTGTCTGCTGTGAATGTCATAGTTTTACTCTATATCCGTAATTTCTCAGTGTCAATTATCTTTTATTTACTGTAACATATACTAGTTTTAAGCAACCCATAATCATTATCCTTCTTCTGAACATTCTTCTGTGTGTCCACAACAATATTTTGACTCCTTGTAGGCTTTCGTGGCAGAAAATATTTCATACAGACCTTGTATGTTTATTTTCTGTGCTCAGTTTTTCCCAGGTAGTGTTGTGAGTCAAGGTGCTTATGACAGCCTCCCAGGTAGTGTTGTGAGTCAAGGTGCTTATGACAGCCTCCCAGGTAGTGTTGTGAGTCAAGGTGCTTATGACAGCCTCCCAGGTAGTGTTGTGAGTCAAGGTGCTCATGACAGCCTCCCAGGTAGTGTTGTGAGTCAAGGTGCTCATGACAGCCTCCCAGGTAGTGTTGTGAGTCAAGGTGCTCATGACAGCCTCCCAGGTAGTGTTGTGAGTCAAGGTGTCAATGACAGCCTCAGGCGTGTTGTGAGCAGGTGCTCATGACAGCCTCCAGGTAGTGTTGTGAGTCAAGGTGCTCATGACAGTCTCCCAGGTAGTGTTGTGAGTCAAGGTGCTCATGACAGCCTCCCAGGTAGTGTTGTGAGTCAAGGTGCTCATGACAGCCTCCCAGGTAGTGTTGTGAGTGAAGGTGCTCATGACAGCCTCCCAGGTAGTGTTGTGAGTCAAGGTGCTCATGACAGTCTCCCAGGTAGTGTTGTGAGTCAAGGTGCTCATGACAGCCTCCCAGGTAGTGTTGTGAGTGAAGGTGCTCATGACAGCCTCCAGGTAGTGTTGTGAGTCAAGGTGCTCATGACAGCCTCCCAGGTAGTGTTGCGAGTCAAGGTGCTCATGACAGTCTCCCAGGTAGTGTTGTGAGTCAAGGTGCTCATGACAGCCTCCCAGGTAGTGTTGCGAGTCAAGGTGCTCATGACAGTCTCCCAGGTAGTGTTGTGAGTCAAGGTGCTCATGACAGCCTCCCAGGTAGTGTTGCGAGTCAAGGTGCTCATGACAGCCTCCCAGGTAGTGTTGTGAGTCAAGGTGCTCATGACAGCCTCCCAGGTAGTGTTGTGAGTCAAGGTGCTCATGACAGCCTCCCAGGTAGTGTTGTGTGAGTCAAGGTGCTCATGACAGCCTCCCAGGTAGTGTTGTGAGTCAAGGTGCTCATGACAGCCTCCCAGGTAGTGTTGTGAGTCAAGGTGCTCATGACAGCCTCCCAGGTAGTGTTGTGAGTCAAGGTGCTCATGACAGCCTCCCAGGTAGTGTTGTGAGTCAAGGTGCTCATGACAGCCTCCCAGGTAGTGTTGTGAGTCAAGGTGCTCATGACAGCCTCCCAGGTAGTGTTGTGAGTCAAGGTGCTCATGACAGCCTCCAGGTAGTGTGTTGTGAGTCAAGGTGCTCATGACAGCCTCCCAGGTAGTGTTGTGAGTCAAGGTGCTCATGACAGCCTCCCAGGTAGTGTTGCGAGTCAAGGTGCTCATGACAGCCTCCCAGGTAGTGTTGTGAGTCAAGGTGCTCATGACAGCCTCCCAGGTAGTGTTGTGAGTCAAGGTGCTCATGACAGCCTCCAGGTAGTGTTGCGAGTCAAGGTGCTCATGACAGCCTCCAGGTAGTGTTGCGAGTCAAGGTGCTCATGACAGCCTCCCAGGTAGTGTTGCGAGTCAAGGTGCTCATGACAGCCTCCCAGGTAGTGTTGTGAGTCAAGGTGCTCATGACAGCCTCCCAGGTAGTGTTGTGAGTCAAGGTGCTCATGGGCAGCCTCCAGGTAGTGTTGTGAGTCAAGGTGCTCATGACAGCCTCCCAGGTAGTGTTGCGAATCAAGGTGCTCATGACAGCCTCCCAGGTAGTGTTGCGAGTCAAGGTGCTCATGACAGCCTCCCAGGTAGTGTTGCGAGTCAAGGTGCTCATGAAAGTCTCCCAGGTAGTGTTGCGAGTCAAGGTGCTCATGACAGTCTCCCAGGTAGTGTTGTGAGTCAAGGTGCTCATGACAGCCTCCCAGGTAGTGTTGTGAGTCAAGGTGCTCATGACAGCCTCCCAGGTAGTGTTGTGAGTCAAGGTGCTCATGACAGCCTCCCAGGTAGTGTTGTGAGTCAAGGTGCTCATGACAGCCTCCCAGGTAGTGTTTTGAGTCAAGGTGCTCATGACAGCCTCCCAGGTAGTGTTGTGAGTCAAGGTGCTCATGACAGCCTCCAGGTAGTGTTGTGAGTCAAGGTGCTCATGACAGCCTCCCAGGTAGTGTTGTGAGTCAAGGTGCTCATGACAGCCTCCCAGGTAGTGTTGTGAGTCAAGGTGCTCATGACAGCCTCCCAGGTAGTGTTGTGAGTCAAGGTGCTCATGACAGCCTCCCAGGTAGTGTTGTGAGTCAAGGTGCTCATGACAGCCTCCCAGGTAGTGTTGTGAGTCAAGGTGCTCATGACAGCCTCCCAGGTAGTGTTGTGAGTCAAGGTGCTCATGACAGCCTCCCAGGTAGTGTTGTGAGTCAAGGTGCTCATGACAGCCTCCCAGGTAGTGTTGTGAGTCAAGGTGCTCATGACAGCCTCCCAGGTAGTGTTGTGAGTCAAGGTGCTCATGACAGCCTCCCAGGTAGTGTTGTGAGTCAAGGTGCTCAGGGACAGTCTCCCAGGTAGTGTTGTGAGTCAAGGTGCTCATGACAGCCTCCCAGGTAGTGTTGTGAGTCAAGGTGCTCATGACAGCCTCCCAGGTAGTGTTGTGAGTCAAGGTGCTCATGACAGCCTCCCAGGTAGTGTTGTGAGTCAAGGTGCTCATGACAGCCTCCCAGGTAGTGTTGTTGGCCAAGGTGCTCATGACAGCCTCCCATGCAGTGTGTGGGTCAAGGTGCTCATGACAGCCTCCCATGCAGTGTGTGGGTAAAGGTGCTCATGACAGCCTCCCATGTAGTGTGTGGGTCAAAGTGCTCATGACAGCCTCCCATGCAGTGTGTGGGTCAAGGTGCTCATGACAGCCTCCCATGCAGTGTGTTGGTCAAGGTGCTCATGACAGCCTCCCATGCAGTGTGTGGGTCAAGGTGCTCATGACAGCCTCCCATGCAGTGTGTGGGTCAAGGTGCTCATGACAGCCTCCCATGCAGTGTGTGGGTCAAGGTGCTCATGACAGCCTCCCATGCAGTGTCTACCAGTTCTTTGATTACAATCAATTATGTTTCGAGATTATCTTTACAAAGGTTCTCTACACAGGAATTTATGCTTGTCTGTATTTCAAAAAGCTTGTGACAGGAGGATATTGTACTGTATATGAGATTATGTCTAATTATTTCCTCATTGTTCGTGAAGATCAAATCTAGTAGGTGAATTTCTCTGCCATTGATGAAAATAGTTTGTACAAGAATAATTACTAGATTCATGTTTTTAACATGAATATCTAGTATTTCTACTGTATCATTTAAGGATTTCAACAGTTCTATAAACAAAACGAGTTTTTTTTACATATAGTCCTACTCTTCCCTGTGATTTAGTTACCCTTTCATGTGTATTGTAAAAAAAAATAATTTTAAGTGCTTCTGTGAATGCTACAATCATTGCACTAGTATACGTGTGGAGTGCACTTACATATCCCATAATGTTTTATTTGTTGTTACACCCTGAATGTTAGCAAAACAAGAGCCGAAGATTTACCTTTCGGGTTATCTGAGTTTAGTTAGCACCTCTGGTACTGTACCATATTATAATACAATACTTTGTGTACTTACCCCTCTTCTCCACAGTACTGGCTGTACCGTGTGCTGCTGTAGCTGAGACCTGTGTTTAAAACTTGTTTTTGAATTAGACATATGCAACATCTAAATATCCGAGTTTTTTTCAGTTAAATACAGAGCTTATAAGTAGAGACAGAAGACGAGATAATCAGCGTCTCAGCCCTGAAGGCTTTCACTACCTTAGTCTTGACGAATGTGAAGCACAGGCAGGAAGGTGAATCCTTCAATACTGCAGTCAGATAAGGTGCAGTGGTTGGAGGCATCGTCAGAGGTAGAGTCAGAGGTTAGTAAGCAGGTTGGTCTGGCCTAGAGGGTATTCCGGGGATCAACGCCCCCACGGCCCGGTCCAAGACCAGTTATCCTGCGTTCCAATATATCTCGTGTTCCAATATTCTACACTGTTGTTTTCTCAGACAAGTATCATAACATTACTGGCATACAATTGCATAAAATAGTATACAATATAACATTACTGTTATGCCATTAATGTTACCATCTCCGCTTTCAACATCTTCAAGGTTGAGGGACTGATTACTTAATCTTCTAATGTCTCCAGTTAATAAGCTTTGTAGTGACTTGATAAAGCCACTGGTTGTCAAAACGTCATCAAAATTAAAATACCCAGTTGTTACACAGTTCCTAATTCATCAAGCTGTCAGCAGTGTGTATCATTATTGTTGTGATGAAAGTGCTCGGTTGCCTCACACTGCTCTGTATCTCTCTACCTCAACGCTAGTTCCTCCCCACCCCCTTTTTGTCTTTATTCCTTTACATTATTTATTTCTGCCTAAAAAAATTGATATGTTAATACATTCGATTCCTGCTATACAATTATTTATCGTTACGTTCTTTTCTCCACGTGGATTTTTAGGCAATCTAACTCTGAACATTTCCAAGTGTGCAGTGATGCTTGCCACATCTTGCTCAAAATATCTGCTAAACCACATCGCTCTTTCCACAGGCTAATGGAACACTTTATGGCGAGTAGATATACACATCTCATTCCATACCTGGAGATTCTTTCTGGCTTAGTACCTACATTCTTCACTACAAAGTTTTTTCTCTGTGGCAATTGAAGTTTTGTTTACCTTTTTTTTCCACAGGATTTTACAAGGTTAGACTTAGGGTTCCTAACTGTATTTACAAGCTAGAAGCTGTTACCATCTCATATGAAAGCCTTTTTATTGTGGGCCAGAGATTTTATTTGGTCACCGCGCTATTTCTTTGTCGTTATGCTGTACGAACATGTTCCAGATTCGAGTCATCTAAGGAATAAATGATCTCAGATGAAGTGATGTTCTGGAGAAGGGTACAGTTAGCGTGTAATTGTTGTTTGCTGCCCGTCTTGTTGTGTAGAAGCTCACTTCTCTTCGCGTCCTGAGTTTTCCTATCTACCTTTGTGTGTCACTATTCAGTATTACTTTTCCTCTCTCACCTATGCTCATCTGAACATGTATTTGTACCCTTTTATTAGCTATGTAATCTGCCTTTACTTCACAGTCTCTCTATATCTTGCAAGTTCTCCAAGACTCCCGTCACCGATTTTGTTTGATCCATATTGTATGTTATATCTGCACAAAGCTCTTCATCTCTCCAATAAATCCAATAACATCTCTCTTGTACTATCTGCCAGGTAACAGTGAAATGGTTTCTTACAAAAATCTACAAGGCACTGATAAATGTCATGGGCCTTACCAGCTGAGAACTGACCCAACAGTGATATAGAGAGCGAGCCTGAGCTTGCCACCACCTGCAGCTCATAAAACTGCCATCCCCACGAGCCCCTTTAGGGCGGGGCAGATGGCAGACCAGAGGCCTAGCTTCTCCCTACGAGCCCCGTGAGGGCGGGGAATGTGGCTAGGCCTGGGGACAGTTGGTCCCAAAGATGAGGGGATATTTGTACTTCCTCCCATGGGACACTTAGGTCTGGAGACACTCCCGAGATAGGGAGCCAAGGCCGGGTAACCACTACTTGGAAAAGACCCGGGCCGGGAGAGTACCGGCGAATAAAAAAAAAAAAGTGATATACCTGTAACCGGTTTCGAGGTTTCCTACTCCCCTGCCTGGCCCTGGGCCAGGCTTATCGGTTTGTCTGGTGCTTGACTAATCAATTAGTTTGTTACTGCTGGCAGCATGCTGGTTCACATATCCATCACAGCTGGTTGATCTAACATTTGGCGGTGGTACTGGTCGCGTTTCCCCTTGAAGACTTTTATACTTGTTCCAGCAGTGTTTCTTTCTTCTCGTAGTGTTTTCAATAGTCTGGGACCATGGATGCTGATACAGAGTTCTCTCATTGCACCCACATCGCCCCTACCTTTCACTGGGTTTTTTTACATACACATCTCAAACACCAGTATGTTGTGGTACTGTGTAGGTACCACAACATACTGGTACCCTCAAGTATCTTCCATGTATATATTTTCACGTATCACTTTTTTCCGCTCTGGAGAATTAATAATACTTCCCAGTAGTCTATATCCTTTATTGGCTCTATACAAGTTGCAACAATCACTGCAACATGTTGGAGCTCTGACACCTCCCTGCCCAGAATGTTGCTCTGAACACAACAATATTCACTCGGGAGAGCACAAGCGATGTGAACAGATTATTTAATGTCAACATTTCTCTTGTTATGAACGTTCTCATTATCCACCCCAACATGTCTGACTTTTGTAACACTTAGCTTATTGTGTTCTCTAAACGACACGTCAGCTGACATTATTACACCCGCGGGTGGTAGTGGGGAGGGTGGGGGGTGATGGTTTGTGATGGGGTAGTGGGGACGGGGGGGAGTAGTGGAGGGTTGGGGTTGTTGGGATGGGGGTGGGGGAGGTTGGTTTGTATATCTGTACGTCGGTATAAACCTTGATAATTGATACCAGTAAATTGGTTTAAAAAGACCCGTGAGCAAACACTTGGACATAGTTATTAGAAAACGTTTGGGTCGTGGAACCTTCGTCCCAGGACCGAAACGTTTTCTATGTCCTTGTGTTTGCTCACGTGTCTCTTTAAACCTGTCAGTTACCTGGAGAGCTTCGGGGGTCATTCCCCGGACCAGACCTCTTGGTTGCTGGCTTGATCAACTAGTCTATTGGTGTCAGCTGCATTCACTCCAACTTATGAACCACAGCCTGGCTTATCAAGTTGGTTTACAGGTGTTTTCCGGACTTTACCGGAGATCCAACAACAGCCTGATTGACCATACAAACAACAGCAAAGCCTAGTCACAGGCTGGCCCCCGGGGATACAAAGACTCTCGGAACAGGTCACAGGTATTTATTATCCTCATCTTTTGCATGACTTCTAGTGAAGTGCTCTTGATCCGAGGAAATGAAGCTACCCCTCTTCTTCCTCTGATTAATTCCAATTATCTCCCGCGAATTAGGAACTGATCCATCATATCTTCAGTCACCTCACCTCCTTACATCACTATCTTTCTTATTCCCTTCTAGTATACCTCCTTGCCTTCTAGTATACCTCCTTGCCTTCTAGTATACCCCTCCTTGTCTTCTAGTATACCCCTCCTTGTCTTCTAGTATACCCCTCCTTGCCTTTTAGTATACCTCCTTCCCTTCCAGCACTCCTTCCCTTCCAGCATACCTCCTTCCCTTCCAGCATACCTCCGTCTCTTCTAGCACACCTCCTTCCCTTCCAGCATACCTCCTTCCCTTCCAGCATAACTCCTTCCCTTCCAGCATACCTCCTTCCCTTCCAGCATACCTCCGTCCCTTCCATATCTTCCTTCACTGTCACATCAATCTACCTTTTCTTGTATGTGTCAAGCCAGTAGAAACGTTGATAATAACAATGTAGACAGACGTCTCCCAACACTGTACATAAATTTACAAGCAGACATGAAGGTAACCAGAACAGTAAACTGTGCACAGCCAGGGCTAGTATCAGATGACTCAAAGATCACGAAGTAGGTATCCTGTAGGTTGGTTGGTATCGCACTCAACTCACACATTGAGGTCCGTGGTTCGATCGCCGGTACTGGTGGGAACATATGGCGGGTTTCCCTAAGATACATGCTGTCCATGTTCTCCTTGCAGTAAGCAGGTACTTGAGTGTTAGTCGACTGGTGTGTATCGCATCCTGAGGACAAAATTAACCTAAGTTTCCTGAAATGCTCTGCTTAACCAGGGGATTTCTATATAGTATGTCAGTGATGTCAGATAGATCTGTATAAGTTGTATCATATACTTTTAGAAATAAAAATGATTATTATTAAATAAGCCAGAGGAAACCTGATGCAAACACAAACTGTACAGGAACTACCACCAACACCTCCAATGAAACACATGAAACGGTAGATAACTCAATCACAGCCAACTGTGTCGGCAGTATGCTGGAGTGTTAGTAAATATGGAAAAACGGGTGATAAATGGCTTATGTAAATACGATTGTCCAAAGAAATGTTGAAATCACTTAAATAGAGGCACTTGTCCTACCACGATCTGCACGCTTTACGACCCAACAATAATTCACGGTTCAATAAATGAAGAACTATGCCACACCAACACTGTCCAGCATTCCAACGTGAACGTCACAATAAACGTGGTAATTACAACAATACAGAAAAAAATTTAATACCAGGAAGTGAAAAAAGAATAGCAAGAAATTATACAAATATATCAGCACTACCGAGCGATGCTGGAACAGACTGTAGTGAGTGGATCATCACAGCCACAGATACTTATTACAACAACAACATAATACCTAACATGTTAGTAAAGACACACGGTCTCATAGCAAGAATCTACAAAATATTCTTTATTAGCGGATGCCTCATTGAGTCAAATACATTATTTAGAGCTGTTACACAGACCCATATTTATGGATGGGACGATACCAACATCTTTGCTGATACCGATACCATCAAACTTGGCCGATACTCGCTGATATAGATACTCTGGCATACCCCTTCCCATATTAAAGACTAACAAGGAAATATGGATATCGTGATCTAATCTACTTAGATACGAGAGAAAAAGAAAATAGACAACAACGGGGTGGAGGGTTGGCCGCTATGTTAAAATACTGACTCGTCTCCACTCATTTAACACCATTAATAATGAAAATTTGGCAGTAAATGTTGAAAAAAATCTAGTTATTGTATTTATAAATAGAGCACCACATGCAACTTCCCAGTAGTTTAAAGACCAGCTATTAAAATCAAATCCGGTCTGGAAAATCTCTCAAATACAGCCTCAAATATCCTGATGCTTAGTGACTAACTTACGACATCTAAAATGGAAGAGTGTAGCTAATACTATAACAATAGAGAGAATTCCAGGAGCCAATTTGGATGAACAGCCTCACACAAATGATCTATCAAGTCTCCATAATGAGGTGATCTTAAGCCAGCAAATTGTGGAACCGACAATAATAGAAAAAGTCCTTGACTTTATAAACACAAATATAAAGTCTAGGACTTTATATTCACAAATAGCCATGAGGGTGTTTTCACCAAATTCAACTTTTAATAAGCACATCAACTGAGATCAAGTAAATCATGTCTTTAACGAAACATGACGGGAAGATACCTATAATAACATGACGGGAAGATACCTATAATAACATGACGGGAAGATATCTATAATAACATGACGGGAAGATACCTATATTGAGTAACATGACCAGAAGATCCCTATATTGAATAACATGACCAGAAGATACCTATATTGAATAACATGACCAGAAGATACCTATAATAAATAACGTGGAAGCAATGTGCAGGGGAACTAAGTGACGACACCAGAAGTATGCTCACTACACAACCCATTAAGACGACCGTACTAGTAAAGCTGGTGCTGGTGTAGTGTCGGTTCTGTCTCAGATATAAATCAAGAAAATACACTACTTGGGAACTCTAAGCCCTGAAACCACCACCACCGGAAACTTCCGTCTTGCAACTTCTATTCTTGGGTCATCTAACGAAAAGAAATTTGCATATACAACCATCCCAAGATATGTCGAAATATCCGGAATAAAGACACATGCCGCTCCAGCTCCCACAAGTCCGTACACCCAAAAGTTTGCCATACTTCACTAGAGAAGGATATTATTATTTAAACCATCTAAACGACCGCAAAGTTACGAGGAGCGTCAAGCCCCATGAACATCAATAACACCATGAAGCCTATATAATCACACAACCAACAGGAATATATTGTTTTACTGATAGGCAACAGAACATAATGGCAAGAAATTTAAAAAATGTATCACCACTTAGTAGCCATGCTGGACTGGAGTGAGTCAGTGACAGACTTATCAGAGCCACAATAACATACCGTAGATTACTGATCTCCGAAGTCAAAGCAATGTTTAATTAAAGTCTTCATGGGGACTAACAAAACACAATTTTGATAATGAAATGTGGATTCCAGAGTTCAACTTGTTTAGATGTGAAGGGGGGAAAGGGGGGTGGCCTGTATGTTAGAGTCGCTCATATGTAGTGAACCTGATTGACCAGACACGCACCGGACGAACCTGGCCCATGGCCGGGCTCGGGGAGTAAAAAAAACAAAGAATAATTGGAACTCCAAGATATCAAAGATAAAAGTATACTGAACACCACAATGTAGTCGAACTTCTGGTAGCCAAAAATAAAAAACCAGAACCTAGTTGTCGTACACTTGTACATAAGCCACCAGATACAGCTTCCCCGCACTCAAGGACCAGTTACTGGACACTGAGAATTTTGAAAACTTATCATATATAACCTTAAATATCCTGCTGCTTGGAACTTCAATCTGACATATCTTAAGTAGAAGAATTTAGCAAGCACTGAAATGATCGAGTTCCTGGAATTATTTTGGAGAAACAGTCTCACCCAAAAAATGTATTAAACCAGTGGTCCTCAGCTTGTTTCAGCCCATGGACCACCAACCCAATTATAAAAAATATAGTGGACCATTTCAATTTTTAAGTAATGATATATAAAGGCAAAGCAAAGACAACACAATTTGATTTGAAATATATTTCTTATAAACAGAAATTCGATAAGTTACATAAAATAAGAGATATCTAACATTTTGGTCTGAAATATATTTCATACAAACACAATTTTCTGGAAATAAATGAAGATATATCTAAAATTTTCCTGTAAAATTTCTTTCTAACGAACACAATCTTGAAGTTATGAAATATACAGCCAATATTTATTTTTGAAATATAATTATCTCACTTTTCCTGCAACCAGACTTTTGGATTTTCTTCTGACTCACAAACTTTTCAATGTTTGGAGAGGTACTTGATAATGTTAGGAGTGGTACTTGATAATGTTAGGAGTGGTACTTGATAATGTTAGGAGTGGTACTTGATAATGTTAGGAGTGGTACTTGATAATGTTAGGAGTGGTACTTGATAATGTTAGGAGTGGTACTTGATAATGTTAGGAGTGGTACTTGATAATGTTAGGAGTGGTACTTGATAATGTTAGGAGAGGTACTTGATAATGTTAGGAGTGGTACTTGATAATGTTAGGAGTGGTACTTGATAATGTTAGGAGTGGTACTTGATAATGTTAGGAGTGGTACTTGATAATGTTAGGAGTGGTACTTGATAATGTTAGGAGAGGTACTTGATAATGTTAGGAGTGGTACTTGATAATGTTAGGAGTGGTACTTGATAATGTTAGGAGTGGTACTTGATAATGTTAGGAGTGGTACTTGATAATGTTAGGAGTGGTACTTGATAATGTTAGGAGTGGTACTTGATAATGTTAGGAGTGGTACTTGATAATGTTAGGAGTGGTACTTGATAATGTTAGGAGTGGTACTTGATAATGTTAGGAGTGGTACTTGATAATGTTAGGAGTGGTACTTGATAATGTTAGGAGAGGTACTTGATAATGTTAGGAGTGGTACTTGATAATGTTAGGAGTGGTACTTGATAATGTGTTATTAGGAGTGGTACTTGATAATGTTAGGAGTGGTACTTGATAATGTTAGGAGTGGTACTTGATAATGTTAGGAGTGGTACTTGATAATGTTAGGAGTGGTACTTGATAATGTTAGGAGTGGTACTTGATAATGTTAGGAGAGGTACTTGATAATGTTAGGAGTGGTACTTGATAATGTTAGGAGTGGTACTTGATAATGTTAGGAGTGGTACTTGATAATGTTAGGAGTGGTACTTGATAATGTTAGGAGTGGTACTTGATAATGTTAGGAGTGGTACTTGATAATGTTAGGAGTGGTACTTGATAATGTTAGGAGTGGTACTTGATAATGTTAGGAGTGGTACTTGATAATGTTAGGAGTGGTACTTGATAATGTTAGGAGTGGTACTTGATAATGTTAGGAGTGGTACTTGATAATGTTAGGAGTGGTACTTGATAATGTTAGGAGTGGTACTTGATAATGTTAGGAGTGGTACTTGATAATGTTAGGAGTGGTACTTGATAATGTTAGGAGTGGTACTTGATAATGTTAGGAGTGGTACTTGATAATGTTAGGAGTGGTACTTGATAATGTTAGGAGTGGTACTTGATAATGTTAGGAGTGGTACTTGATAATGTTAGGAGTGGTACTTGATAATGTTAGGAGTGGGTACTTGATTAATGTTTAGGAGTGGTACTTGATAATGTTAGGAGTGGTACTTGATAATGTTAGGAGAGGTACTTGATAATGTTAGGAGTGGTACTTGATAATGTTAGGAGTGGTACTTGATAATGTTAGGAGTGGTACTTGATAATGTTAGGAGTGGTACTTGATAATGTTAGGAGTGGTACTTGATAATGTTAGGAGTGGTACTTGATAATGTTAGGAGTGGTACTTGATAATGTTAGGAGTGGTACTTGATAATGTTAGGAGTGGTACTTGATAATGTTAGGAGTGGTACTTGATAATGTTAGGAGTGGTACTTGATAATGTTAGGAGTGGTACTTGATAATGTTAGGAGAGGTACTTGATAATGTTAGGAGTAGGTACTTGATAATGTTAGGAGTGGTACTTGATAATGTTAGGAGTGGTACTTGATAATGTTAGGAGTGGTACTTGATAATGTTAGGAGTGGTACTTGATAATGTTAGGAGTGGTACTTGATAATGTTAGGAGAGGTACTTGATAATGTTAGGAGTGGTACTTGATAATGTTAGGAGTGGTACTTGATAATGTTAGGAGTGGTACTTGATAATGTTAGGAGTGGTACTTGATAATGTTAGGAGTGGTACTTGATAATGTTAGGAGTGGTACTTGATAATGTTAGGAGTGGTACTTGATAATGTTAGGAGTGGTACTTGATAATGTTAGGAGTGGTACTTGATAATGTTAGGAGAGGTACTTGATAATGTTAGGAGTGGTACTTGATAATGTTAGGAGTGGTACTTGATAATGTTAGGAGAGGTACTTGATAATGTTAGGAGAGGTACTTGATAATGTTAGGAGGGTACTTGATAATGTTAAGTAGTGGTACTTGATAATGTTAGGAGTGGTACTTGATAATGTTAGGAGTGGTACTTGATAATGTTAGGAGTGGTACTTGATAATGTTAGGAGAGGTACTTGATAATGTTAGGAGTGGTACTTGATAATGTAAGTAGTGGTACTTGATAATGTTAGGAGTGGTACTTGATAATGTTAGGAGTGGTACTTGATAATGTTAGGAGAGGTACTTGATAATGTTAGGAGAGGTACTTGATAATGTTAGGAGTGGTACTTGATAATGTTAGGAGTGGTACTTGATAATGTTAGGAGTGGTACTTGATAATGTTAGGAGTGGTACTTGATAATGTTAGGAGTAGGTACTTGATAATGTTAGGAGTGGTACTTGATAATGTTAGGAGTGGTACTTGATAATGTTAGGAGTGGTACTTGATAATGTTAGGAATGGTACTTGATAATGTTAGGAGTGGTACTTGATAATGTTAGGAGTGGTACTTGATAATGTTAGGAGTGGTACTTGATAATGTTAGGAGTGGTACTTGATAATGTTAGGAGTGGTACTTGATAATGTTAGGAGTGGTACTTGATAATGTTAGGAGGGTACTTGATAATGTTAGGAGTGGTACTTGATAATGTTAGGAGTGGTACTTGATAATGTTAGGAGTGGTACTTGATAATGTTAGGAGTGGTACTTGATAATGTTAGGAGTGGTACTTGATAATGTTAGGAGTGGTACTTGATAATGTTAGGAGAGGTACTTGATAATGTTAGGAGTGGTACTTGATAATGTTAGGAGTGGTACTTGATAATGTTAGTGGTACTTGATAATGTTAGGAGTGGTACTTGATAATGTTAGGAAGAGTGGTACTTGATAATGTTAGGAGTGGTACTTGATAATGTTAGGAGAGGTACTTGATAATGTTAGGAGTGGTACTTGATAATGTTAGGAGTAGTTGGTACTTGATAATGTTAGGAGTGGTACTTGATAATGTTAGGAGTGGTACTTGATAATGTTAGGAGAGGTACTTGATAATGTTAGGAGTGGTACTTGATAATGTTAGGAGTGGTACTTGATAATGTTAGGAGAGGTACTTGATAATGTTAGGAGAGGTACTTGATAATGTTAGGAGTGGTACTTGATAATGTTAGGAGTGGTACTTGATAATGTTAGGAGGGTACTTGATAATGTTAGGAGTGGTACTTGATAATGTTAGGAGTGGTACTTGATAATGTTAAGAGTGGTACTTGATAATGTTAAGAGTGGTACTTGATAATGTTAGGAGTGGTACTTGATAATGTTAGGAGTGGTCTTGATAATGTTAGGAGGGTACTTGATAATGTTAGGAGTGGTACTTGATAATGTTAGGAGTGGTACTTGATAATGTTAGGAGTGGTACTTGATAATGTTAGGAGTGGTACTTGATAATGTTAGGAGTGGTACTTGATAATGTTAGGAGTGGTACTTGATAATGTTAGGAGTGGTACTTGATAATGTTAGGAGTGGTACTTGATAATGTTAGGAGTGGTACTTGATAATGTTAGGAGTGGTACTTGATAATGTTAGGAGTGGTACTTGATAATGTTGGGAGTGGTACTTGATAATGTTAGGAGTGGTACTTGATAATGTTAGGAGTGGTACTTGATAATGTTAGGAGTGGTACTTGATAATGTTAGGAGTGGTACTTGATAATGTTAGGAATGGTACTTGATAATGTTGGGAGTGGTACTTGATAATGTTAGGAGTGGTACTTGATAATGTAGGAGTGGTACTTGATAATTTAGGAGTGGTACTTGATAATGTTAGGAGTGGTACTTGATAATGTTAGAGTGGTACTTGATAATGCACAACGATCCACTTATCAACTGTAGCGATCTTATGTTTGGAGATGGAACAAACTGAAATCCACTCTCACAATGTAGTTGATCAAGAGGCAAAGAAATCGACTGATATGTTACAGATTGGTACAATCATATTTGGATAAAATCTTTCATGGTAGACGATGGTACACTATCTTTAGTGCAAATTATTCAGGTCAAGAATCTCCTACAGAGCTCTGGAACACCTGATCAATCTGTTACGAATGGTTCTTGATGGAAACCACTTTGTGTCACTCCGGAAAGTATCGTGACATTCATCGCAGTTGTAGAATGTTCGAGAATATGCACCTAAATGGCTCCTTGTTACTTACAGGGTCCATCTGGATTGAACTAAATTTTCACCTCGTACTCTTCCAATGCCAGAGTCTAATTTCTCAGAAAAGTTTGTTCCTTGGTGGAAACAGTTTGTCCTTTCCCTTGCTGTATGATTAGTTGTAGGATAAAATTCGACAATGGTATGCTAGTTTAACTTGACAGTTCTAGCATATTTGTAAAACTTTCTTCTTGTGACTCGAGAAATGATAAATTCTCCTGTTCAAATTTGTGTCGACTGATATTACTGGTGACACCACGTACACATTCCCTGGTGAACCTTGTAACATGTCCTGGTGGACAACACCGTTACACATTCCTGGTGACAACCACGTAGCATTCCTGGTGACAACACGTACACATTCCACTGTGATCAACACGTACATTCCTGGTGACAACACGTTACACATTCCCTGGTGACAACAACCGTACACATTCCCTGGTGACAACCACCGTACAGAAGTGTACAACAGCAACACCTCAAAGTCGGAACCCATGTCTTGGCATAATTTTCTAAACAGTCTGGTGTTCACTGCTGATGACTTGATGTAATTAACCACCTTTACCAATCCTTTGAAAATGATGTTCATGTGATCAGGTAGTGTTTTTGATGCCAGTGTCTCACTATGAATGAAACAGTGAACTCCGGTTAACAATGGATCACGCTGTTTCACCAACACTTGAAAGCCTGATCTTGAGCCTAGCATCGCAGGTGCACCATCAGTGGTAACATCCACCAAATTTACCCACTCTAGACCAATTACTTCAAAGAAATTGTTAATAATTTTTAACACATCCTGAGCCCTTGTCGTGGTATCAAGAGTCTTAGAAAAGAGAAACTCGTCTTTGAAGTCTCCTTCAGCTATGAATCGTGCAAATACTAACAGCTGAGAAGACAGTGAGACATTAGCTGATTCATCCAACTGTATGGCAAACAATGGAGATTTCTTTATTTCATCCATAACTTGTTCACTGATGTTTCGTGAGATCTCAAGATCTGCCACAGCAATAACCTGAACATTGTTGACTGTGTGCTGCGGGTTGGTGAAATTTTCACCAGCCTCCACTCCGAGGGCCACAGCATTATTACTCTTGCATATCATGAATAAAACTTTCCCGAAGTCAGCATGACACATATGCCAAAGTTCATGAAAAATTTGATCGAAAATGAAGATGGTCAGGTAAGAATCCCTGATCCACTTGAGATGGAATGACCCTTGCATCATATACACAGAGTCCAGGAGACTCAGGAAGCAAATAACCATAAATAAAACTGTAAATCCCAGATACTCGTTCTTGTAAGCAAAATCCAGTATAGGACCTTCACTTAAAGGAGACAGAGTATACACTAATGACAATAAGGAAAGGAGTGCAACACTGAAGTCACAATACAACTGTGTTCAGTGAACCTTATCTATCTACAGATGGAAGACCCATGAGTTGTTCATGAATGAGATTCAATACACTGCCAACATCTCCACAATTTCCGATGCATCTCTCTCGCCAGTTGACTTTGAACAAGCCTCAACAACATGCTTGTTGCAGCCGGCGTCTTTAAAATTTTCCACAGCATCGGAATACAAATTATTAGAAACCATGAAAATCTCCCGATGTAAGGCAATATGAATATTCTTATTGATAAAAGAGCTGGCAGGAAGGATCTAATGTTGCAAAATAACCTGAACAAGACTCAGCTGGAATTTGTAAATCCGATTTGTAGCAAACAGATAACCTTACAATAAGAACTGAAGTTACAATGACAATAAGAAGGTGCAACACGGAATACAAAATGTTGGAAAACAATCCTAGGGAAGACCCTGAGTTGTCAGTTGGATAGCCTTTCTTTCCAGACTCAGTTGATTGTAAGGCAAACATGTATGGATTTAGACAGGACTGATTAAATATGAAATTAGAAACTTACTGAGTTTAAAAGGAGTGCTGACACAGTTGGGCCCTATTTGTGGATAAATAACAAATCATTAAATGATTACAATAAGTGAGCAATAGAAATAACCTACACATCAAATTTGAATGGGAAATAAAAAGAGAAAATTGGATCTCAAGTTTGAAAGTTATGGAATCTGTGGACAGGCCCCGTTTAAACTACAGGGATTACAGTAAGCTTAGGGTAACATGATAGAGATAGGTAATCGATTTTAAAAAATTGCAGACCGAATTGACTTGTGTGTAGGAATAAAATATGGAAACCAGGATTATTCTGGGAAGTGTCGGCGCTTGAAAATTATTAAACAATGGGGGAGTGTACAACTACGGAAATAAGTATACAGTTGAAAATTGTTTCATTAACCAGGGGAGTTAATAACAGTATTTGCAACCCAATGGATAGAGAGGGGGGTTTAAATTAGTTTTAAGTTAAAATGTGATGAAAGAACACTGGATGTTAGGACATGCCTGGGAGTGTACCCAAAAGCTGGGAGTTGTTACAGGCTTGCGGGAGTGTAGCTAGGCATGAATAAAATGTATTACAGAATTGGATGTTTAAACATGCGAGGGAGTTAGGGCTTCTATTACGAGGTTTGTTGGAGTGTAGCAGACATGCTGGGAGTGTAGACATGGGACATGCTGGAGTGTAGCAGCATGCGGGAGTGTGGAGAAATGTGGGAGGTGTAGCGGGCCATGCTGGAGTGTAGCAGACATGCTGGGAGTGTAGCAGACATGCTGGGAGTGTAGCAGACATGCAGGGAGTGTAGCAGACATGCTGGCAGTGTAGCAGACATGCTGGGAGTGTAGCAGACATGCTGGGAGTGTAGCAGACATGCGGGAGTGTAGCAGACATGCTGGGTGTTTGTAGCAGACATGCTGGGAGTGTAGCAGAGCATGCTGGGAGTGTGAGGCATGCTGGGATTGTAGCGGGCATGCTGGAGTGTAGCAGACATGCTGTAGTGTAGCGGGCATGCTGGGAGTGTAGCAGCATGCTGAAAGGGGAGTGTAGCGGGCATGCTGGAGTGTAGCAGCATGCTGGGAGTGTAGCAGACATGCTGGGAGTTTAGCAGACATGCTGGGAGTGTAGCAGACATGCATGGGAGTGTAGCAGGCATGTGGGGGGTGTAGCAGGCATGCTGGGAGTGAAGGAGGCATGCTGGGAGTTGTAGCGGGCATGCTGGGAGTGTAGAGCATGCTGGGGTGTAGCAGCCAGCTGGGAGTGTAGCAGACATGCTGGGGGTTGTAGCAGGCATGCTGGGGTGTAGCAGGCATGCTGGGAGTGTAGAGGCATGCGGGGAGTGTAGCAGACAGTGGGGTGTAGCGGGCATCGGAGTGTAGCAGACATGCTGGGAGTGTAGCAGCATGCTGGAGTGTAGCAGGCATGTGGGAGTGTAGCGGGCATGCTGGGAGTTTTAGCGGGCATGCTGGGAGTGTAGCAGGCATGCTGGGAGTGTAGGAGGCATTGGGATTTGTAGCGGGCATGCTGGGAGTGTAGCGGGCATGCTGGGAGTGTAGCAGCATGCTGGGAGTGTAAGCAGGCATGCTGGGAGTGTAGCACAGTGGAGGTACAGGCATGCGGGGAGTGTAGCAGACATGCTGGGAGTGTAGCAGGCATGCTGGGAGTGTAGCAGGCATCTGGAGTGTAGCAGGCATGCTGGGAGTGAAAGCGGGCATGCTGGGAGTGTAGCGGGCCCATGCTGGGAGTGTAGCAGACATGCTGGGAGTGTTTGCAGGATGCTGGGAGTGTAGCAGCATGCTGGGAGGTGGGAGGAAAGCTGGGAGTGTAGCGGGCATGCTGGGAGTGTAGCAGGCATGTTGGAGTGTAGGGGATGCTGGAGTGTAGAGGCATGCTGGGAGTGTAGCAGCATGCGGGGAGTGTAGCAGCATGCTGGAGTGTAGAGCAGCTGGGAGTGTAGGCATAGGATGTAGCAGACATGCTGAGTGTAGCAGGCATGCTGGGAGTGTAGAGACATGCTGGGTGGGGGTTGTTAGAAAGGCATGCTGGGAGTGTAGCAGGCATGCTGGGATTTGTGCAGCATGCTGGGAGTGTAGCAGACATGCTGGGAGTGTAGCGGCATGCTGGGAGTGTAGCAGGCATGCTGGGGGGTGTGGGAGGCCATGCTGGGAGTGTAGCAGGCAGGGCTGGGAGTGTAGCAGGCTTTGCTGGGAGTGTAGCAGCATGCTGGGAGTGTAGCAGCATGCTGGGAGTGTAGCAGGCATGCTGGGAGTGTAGCAGCATGCTGGGAGTGTGGGAGGCATGCTGGGATGTAGCAGACATGCTGGGAGTGTAGCAGGCATGCTGGGAGTGTAGCAGGCATGCTGGGAGTGTAGGAGCATGCTGGGATTTGTAGAGCATGCTGGGAGTGTAGCAGGCATGCTGGGAGTGTAGCAGACTTTGCTGGGAGTGTAGCAGACATGCTGGGAGTGTAGCAGCCCATTGCTGGGAGTGTAGCAGGACATGCTGGGAGTGTAGCAGGCATGCTGGGAGTGTAGCAGGCATGCTGGGATTTGTAGCAGACTTGCTGGAGTGTAGCAGACATGCTGGGAGTGTGGGGGAAAGGCTGCTGGGAGTGTAGCAGACATGCGGGGAGTGTAGCAGACATGCTGGGAGTGTAGAGGCATGCTGGGAGTGTAGGAGGCATGCGGGGAGTGTAGGGGCATGCTGGGAGTGTAGGGGGCATGCTGGGAGGTTGGGAGTGTAGAGGCATGCTGGGAGTGTAGGAGGCATGCTGGGAGTGTAGCAGGCATGCTGGGAGTGTAGCAGGCATGCTGGGAGTGTAGCAGACATGCTGGGAGTGTAGCAGACATGCTGGGAGTGTAGCAGGCATGCTGGGAGTGTAGGAGGCATGCTGGGAGTGTAGGAGGCATGCTGGGAGTGTAGGAGGCATGCTGGGAGTGTAGCAGACATGCTGGGAGTGTAGCAGGCATGCTGGGAGTGTAGCAGACATCTGGGAGTGGGGAGACATGCTGGGAGTGTAGCAGGCATGCTGGGAGTGTAGCAGGCATGCTGGGAGTGTGGAGGCATGTGGGAGTGTACAGACATGCTGAGAGTTTTAAGCAGAATGCTGGGGGGTGTGCAGGCATGCTGGGAGTGTAGCAGACATGCTGAGAGTGTAGCAGACATGCTGGGAGTGTAGCAGACATGCTGGGAGTGTAGCAGGCATGCTGGGAGTGTAGCAGACATGCTGGGAGTTTAGCAGGCATGCTGGGAGTGTAGCAGGCATGCTGGGAGTGTAGCAGGCATGCTGGGAGTGTAGCAGGCATGCTGGGAGTGTAGCAGGCATGCTGGGAGTGTAGCAGACATGCTGGGAGTGTAGCAGCCCATGCGGGGAGTGTAGCAGACATGCTGGGAGTGTAGCAGGCATGCTGGGAGTGTAGCAGGCATGCTGGGAGTGTAGCAGACATGCTGGGAGTGTAGCAGACATGCTGGGAGTGTAGCAGACATGCTGGGAGTGTAGCAGACATGCTGGGAGTGTAGCAGGCATGCTGGGAGTGTAGCAGGCATGCTGGGAGTGTAGCAGGCTTGCTGGGAGTGTAGCAGGCATGCTGGGAGTGTAGCAGGCATGCTGGGAGTGTAGCAGACATGCTGGGAGTGCAGCAGGCATGCTGGTAGTGCAGCAGGCATTCTGTGAGTGTAGCAGGCATGCTGGGAGTGTGGCAGGCATGCTGGGAGTGTAGTAGGCATGCTGGGAGTGT
Organism: Cherax quadricarinatus; assembly: GCF_026875155.1. Lineage (NCBI taxonomy): Eukaryota > Metazoa > Arthropoda > Malacostraca > Decapoda > Parastacidae > Cherax > Cherax quadricarinatus. The sequence continues at coordinate 22,421,963 of NC_069456.1, read as the reverse complement.
AGCAGGCATGCTGGGATTTGAAAGCAGGCTGCTGGGAGTGTAGCAGGCATGCTGGGAGTGTAGCAGACATGCTGGGAGTGTAGCAGATATGCTGGGAGTGTAGCAGGCATGCTGGGAGTGTAGCAGGAATGCTGGGAGTGTAGCAGGCATGCTGGGAGTGTAGCAGACATGCTGGGAGTGTAGCAGGCATGCTGGGAGTGTAGCAGGCATGCGGGAGTGTAGCAGGCATGCTGGGAGTGTAGCAGGCATGCGGGGAAAGTGTAGCGGCATGCTGGGGTGTAGCGGGCATGCGGGGAGTGTAGCAGGCATGCTGGAGTGTAGCAGGATGCTGGGGTGTAGCAGGCATGCTGGGAGTGTAGCAGACATGCTGGGAGTGTAGCAGATATGCTGGGAGTGTAGCAGGCATGCTGGGAGTGTAGCAGGCATGCTGGGAGTGTAGCAGGCATGCTGGGAGTGTAGCAGGCATGCTGGGAGTGTAGCAGGCATGCTGGGAGTGTAGCAGGCATGCTGGGAGTGTAGCAGACATGCGGGGAGTGTAGCAGGCATGCTGGGAGTGTAGCAGGCATGCTGGGAGTGTGGGCAGACATGCGGGAGTGAAAGCAGACATGCTGGGAGGGGTAGCAGACATGCTGGGAGTGTAGCAGGCATGCTGGGAGTGTAGCAGGCATGCTGGGAGTGTAGCAGACATGCTGGAGTGTAGCAGACATGCTGGGAGTGTAGCAGACATGCTGGGAGTGTAGCAGGCATGCTGGGAGTGTAGCAGGCATGCTGGGAGTGTAGCAGACATGCTGGGAGTGTGGGGGCATGCTGGGAGTGTAGCAGCATGCTGGGAGTGTAGCAGACATGCTGGGAGTGTGGAGGCATTGCTGGGAGTGTAGGAGGCATGCTGGGAGTGTAGGAGGCATGCTGGGAGTGTAGGAGGCATGCTGGGAGTGTAGCAGGCATGCTGGGAGTGTAGAAAGACATGCTGGGGTGTAGCGGGACATGCTGGGAGTGTAGCAGGCATGCTGGGAGTGTAGCAGGCATGCTGGGAGTGTAGCAGGCATGCTGGGAGTGTAGCAGGCATGCTGGGAGTGTAGCAGCAGGGCTGGGAGTGTAGCAGACATGCTGGGAGTGTGGGAGGCATGCGGGGAGTGTGCAGACATGGTGGGAGTGTAGCAGACATGCTGGGAGTGTAGGAGGCATGCTGGGAGTGTAGGAGGCATGCTGGGAGTGTAGGAGGCATGCTGGGAGTGTAGGAGGCATGCTGGGAGTGTAGGAGGCATGCTGGGAGTGTAGGAGGCATGCTGGGAGTGTAGCAGACATGCTGGGAGTGTAGCAGGCATGCTGGGAGTGTAGCAGACATGCTGGGAGGTGTAGCAGACATGCTGGGAGTGTAGCAGACATGCTGGGAGTGAAAGCAGGCATGCGGGAGGTGTAGGAGGCATGCGGGGATTGTAGGAGGCATGCGGGGAGTGTAGGAGGCTGCTGGGAGTGTAGCAGACATGCTGGGAGTGTAGCAGGCATGCTGGGAGTGTAGCAGACATGCTGGGAGTGTAGCAGACATGCTGGGAGTGTAGCAGGCATGCTGGGAGTGTAGCAGGCATGCTGGGAGTGTAGGAGGCATGCTGGGAGTGTAGCAGACATGCTGAGAGTGTAGCAGACATGCTGGGAGTGTAGCAGGCATGCTGGGAGTGTAGCAGACATGCTGAGAGTGTAGCAGACATGCTGGGAGTGTAGCAGACATGCTGGGAGTGTAGCAGGCATGCTGGGAGTGTAGCAGACATGCTGGGAGTGTAGCAGGCATGCTGGGAGTGTAGCAGGCATGCTGGGAGTGTAGCAGACATGCTGGGAGTGTAGCAGGCATGCTGGGAGTGTAGCAGGCATGCTGGGAGTGTAGCAGACATGCGGGGGAGTGTAGCAGACATGTTTGGGAGTGTAGCAACATGCTGGGAGTGTAGCAGCATGCTGGGAGTGTAGCAGGCATGTTTGGGAGTGTAGCGGGACATGCTGGGAGTGTAGCAGACATGCTGGGAGTGTAGCAGACATGTGGGAGTGTAGCAGACATGCTGGGATGTAGAGGCATGCTGGGAGTGTAGCAGACATGCTGGGGTGTAGCAGACATGCTGGGAGTGTGGGGACATGCTGGGAGTTTTAGCAGGCATGCTGGGAGTGTACAGGCATGCTGGGAGTTTTAGCAGACATGCTGGGAGTGTAGAGACATGCTGGGAGTGTAGCGGGACATGCTGGGAGTGTAGCAGACATGCTGGGAGTGAGCAGGCATGCTGGGAGAGGTAGCAGACATGCTGGGAGTGTAGCAGACATGCTGGGAGTGTAGCAGACATGCTGGGAGTGTACAGACATGCTGGGAGTGTAGCGGGACATGCTGGGAGTGTAGCAGACATGCTGGGAGTGTAGCGGGCATGCTGGGAGTGTAGCAACATGCTGGGAGTTTGCACATGCTGGGAGTGTAGCAGGCATGCTGGGAGTGTAGCAGGCATGCTGGGGTGTAGCAGACATGCTGGGAGTGTAGCAGGCATGCTGGGAGTGTAGCAGGCATGCTGAGAGTTTTAGCAGGCATGCTGGGAGTGTGCAGGCATGCTGGGAGTGTAGCAGGCATGCTGAGAGTGTAGCAGCATGCTGGGAGTGTAGGCAGGCATGCTGGGAGTGTAGCGGGGCATGCTGGGAGTTTTGCAGGCATGCTGGGAGTGTAGCAGGCATGCTGGGAGTGTAGCAGGCATGCTGGGAGTGTAGCAGGCATGCTGGGAGTGTAGCAGGCATGCTGGGAGTTTTAGCAGGCATGCTGGGATTTGTAGCAGACATGCTGGGAGTGTAGAAGCATGCTGGGAGTGTACAGACATGCTGGGAGTGTAGCAGACAGCTGGGAGGTAGCAGACATGCTGGGAGTGTAGCAGACTGCTGGGAGTGTAGCAGACATGCTGGGAGTGTAGCAGACATGCTGGGAGTGTACAGACATGCTGGGGTGTAGCAGGCATGTTGAAAGTGTAGCAGGCATGCTGGGAGTGTAGCAGACATGCTGGGAGTGTAGCGGGCATGCTGGGAGTGTAGCAGGCATGCTGGGAGTGTAGCAGGCATGCTGGGAGTGTAGCAGGCATGTAGGGAGTGTAGCAGGCATGCTGGAAGTGTAGCAGGCATGCTGGAGTGTAGCAGGCATGCTGAGAGTGTAGCAGACATCTGGGAGTGTAGCGGGCATGCTGGGAGTGTAGCAGCATGCTGAGAGTGTAGCAGGATGCTGGGAGTGTAGCGGGCATGCTGGGAGTGTAGCAGGCATGCTGGGTGTGTAGCAGGCATGCTGGATGTAGCGGGCATGCTGGGAGTGTAGCAGGCATGCTGGGAGTGTAGCAGGCATGCTGGGAGTGTAGCAGGCATGCTGGGAGTGTAGCAGGCATGCTGGGAGTGTAGGAGGCATGCGGGAGTGTAGGAGCATGCTGGGCGGGTGTAGGAGGCATGCTGGGATGTAGCAGGCATGCTGAGAGTGTAGCAGGCATGCTGGGAGTGTTAGCGGCAGGGTGGAGTGTAGCAGACATGCTGGGAGTGTGGGAGGCATGCTGGGAGTGTAGCGGGGCATGCTGGGGTGGTTAGCAGGCATGCTGGGAGTGTAGCAGGCATGCGGGAGTGTAGCAGGCATGCTGGGAGTGTAGCGGCATGCGGGGAGTGTAGCAGGCATGCTGGGAGTGTAGCAGGCATGCTGGGAGTGTAGCAGGCATGCTGGGAGTGTAGCAGACATGCTGGGAGTGTAGGAGGCATGCTGGGAGTGTAGCAGGCATGCTGGGAGTGTAGCAGGCATGCTGGGAGTGTAGCAAGGCATGCTGGGGTGTAGCAGCATGCTGGGAGTTGCAGGCATGCTGGGAGTGTAGCAGGCATGCTGGGAGTGTAGCAGGCATGCTGGGAGTGTAGCAGGCATGCTGGGAGTGTAGTGAGCATCCCGGAAGTGTAGCAGGCATGCGGGGAGTGTAGCAGCTGTGGGAGTGTAGCAGGCATGCTGGGAGTGTAGCAGGCTGCTGGGAGTGTAGCAGGCATGCTGGGAGTGTAGCAGGCATGCTGGGAGTGTAGCAGGCATGCGGGGAGTGTAGCAGGCATGCTGGGAGTGTAGCAGACATGCTGGGAGTGTAGCAGGCATGCTGGGAGTTGTAGCAGGCTTTGCTGGGAGTGTATCAGACATGCTGGGAGTGTAGGAGGCATGCTGGGAGTGTAGAAGGCATGCTGGGAGTGTAGCAGGCATGCTGGGAGTGTAGCAGGCATGCTGGGAGTGTAGCAGGCATGCTGGGAGTGTAGCAGGCATGCTGGGAGTGTAGCAGGCATGCTGGGAGTGTAGCAGGCATGCTGGGAGTGTGGGAAAGCATGCTGGGAGTGTGGGAGGCATGCTGGAGTGTAGCAGGCATGCTGGGAGTGTAGCAGGCATGCTGGGAGTGTAGCAGGCATGCTGGGAGTGTAGGAGGCATGCTGGGAGTGTAGGAGGCATGCTGGGAGTGTAGCAGGCATGCTGGGAGTGTAGCAGGCATTCTGGGAGTGTAGCAGGCATGCTGGGAGTGTAGCAGGCATGCTGGGAGTGTAGCAGGCATGCTGGGAGTGTAGCAGGCATGCTGGGAGTGTAGCAGGCATGCTGGGAGTGTAGCAGGCATGCTGGGAGTGTAGCAGGCATGCTGGGAGTGTAGCAGGCATGCTGGGAGTGTAGCGGGCATGCTGGGAGTGTAGCAGGCATGCTGGGAGTGTAGCAGACATGCTGGGAGTGTAGCAGGCATGCTGGGAGTGTAGCAGGCATGCTGGGAGTGTAGCAGGCTGTGGAGTGTAGCAGGCATGCTGGGATTTGGCAGGCATGCTGGGAGTGTAGCAGACATGCTGGGAGTGTAGGAGCATGCTGGGGAGTGTAGCAGGCATGCTGGGAGTTGTAGCAGACATGCTGGGAGGGGTAGGAGGCTTTGCTGGGAGTGTAGCAGGCATGCTGGGAGTGTAGCAGGCATGCTGGGAGTGTAGGGGGCTTTCTGGGAGTGTAGGAGGCATGTGGAGTGTAGCAGGCATGCTGGAGTGTAGCAGGCATGCTGGGAGTGTAGCAGGCATGCTGGGTGTAGCAGGCATGCTGGGAGTGTAGCAGGCATGCTGGGAGTGTAGCAGGCATGCTGGGAGTGTAGCAGGCATGCTGGGAGTGTAGCAGGCATGCTGGGAGTGTAGGAGGCATGCTGGGAGTGTAGCAGGCATGCTGGGAGTGTAGCAGGCATGCTGGGAGTGTAGCAGACATCCTGGGGGTGTAGCAGGCATGCTGGGAGTGTAGCAGGCATGCTGGGAGTGTAGCAGGCATGCTGGGAGTGTAGCAGGCATGCTGGGAGTGTAGCAGGCATGCTGGAGTGTAGCGGGCATGCTGGGAGTGTAGCAGGCATGCTGGGAGTGTAGCAGGCATGCTGGAGTGGTAGGAGCATGCTGGGAGTGTAGCAGGCATGCTGGGAGTGTAGCAGGCATGCTGGGAGTGTAGCAGGCATGCTGGGAGTGTAGCAGGCATGCTGGGAGTGTAGCAGGCATGCTGGGGGTGTAGCAGGCATGCTGGGAGTGTAGCAGGCATGCTGGGAGTGTAGCAGGCAGGGCTGGGAGTGTAGCAGACATGCTGGGAGTGAGCAGGCATGCTGGGAGTGTAGCAGCATGCGGGGAGTGTAGCAGGCATGCTGGGAGTGTAGCAGGCATGCTGGGAGTGTAGCAGACATGCTGGGAGTGTAGGAGGCATGCTGGGAGTGTAGCAGGCATGCTGGGAGTGTAGCAGGCATGCTGGGAGTGTAGCAGGCATGCTGGGAGTGTAGGAGGCATGCTGGGAGTGTAGCAGGCATGCTGGGAGTGTAGCAGGCATGCTGGGAGTGTAGCAGGCATGCTGGGAGTGTAGCAGGCATGCTGGGAGTGTAGCAGACATGCTGGGAGTGTAGGGGGTCATGCTGGGAGTGTAGCAGGCATGCGGGGAGTGTAGCAGCATGCTGGGAGTGTAGCGGCATGCTGGGAGGTAGGAGGCATGCTGGGAGTGTAGCAGGCATGCTGGGAGTGTAGCAGGCATGCTGGGAGTGTTAGCAGGCATGTGGGAGTGTAGCAGGCTTTACTGGGAGTGGTAGCAGGCATGCTGGGAGTGTAGCAGGCATACTGGGAGTGTAGAAAGGCATACTGGGAGTGTAGCAGGCATGCTGGGATGTGCAGGCATACTGGGAGTGTAGCAGGCATACTGGGGTGTAGCGGGCCCATTACTGGGAGTGTAGCAGGCATGCTGGGAGTGTAGCAGGCATGCTGGGAGTGTGAGGCATGCTGGGAGTGTAGCGGGCATGCTGGGAGGTAGCAGGCATACTGGGAGTGTAGCAGGCATGCTGGGAGTGTAGCGACATGCTGGAGTGTGCAGGCATACTGGAGGTAGCAGGCATACTGGGAGTGTAGCAGGCATGCGGGGAGTGTGCAGGCATGCGGGGAGTGTAGCAGGCATGCGGGGAGTTGTAGCAGGCATGCTGGGAGTGTAGCAGCATACTGGGAGTGTGAAGAATACTGGGAGTGTAGCAGACATACTGGGAGTGTAGCAGACATACTGGGAGTGTAGCGGGCCCATACTGGGAGTGTAGCAGGCATACTGGAGTGTAGCAGACATACTGGGAGTGTAGCAGACATACTGGGAGTGTAGCAGACATACTGGGAGTGTAGCAGACATACTGGGAGTGTAGCAGACATACTGGGAGTGTAGCAGACATACTGGGAGTGTAGCAGACATACTGGGAGTGTAGCAGACATACTGGGAGTGTAGCAGACATACTGGGAGTGTAGCAGACATACTGGGAGTGTACAGACTTTACTGGGGGTGTAGCAGACATACTGGGAGTGTAGCAGACATACTGGGAGTGAAAGCAGAATGCGGGAGTGTAGCAGACATACTGGGAGTGTAGCAGACATACTGGGAGTGTAGCAGGCATACTGGGAGTGTAGCAGACATACTGGGAGTGTAGCAGGCATACTTGGAGTGTAGGAGGCATACTGGGAGTGTAGCAGGCATACTGGGAGTGTAGCAGGCATGTAGGAGGAGAGAGGAAGGCGAGTTTATTATGTTTCAATATGATGCTAATATCTCTACGGCTTATTTATCTTTCACAATTCATGTAATATGACATATTATGTCTAATATAACATAATAATAGGCCGAAAGCTTCTAACCGAGTTTTTAGGTGTTATCCGAGCTAATTTTTTTACGCCCAAGCGAGGTGTTATCCGATTTTGGCGCTATCCGATTTGGCGCTATCCGATGCAGGCGTTAACTGAGGGTCCACTGTAATTTTAAACACACTAGAGTGAAAAACTAACTTGAAGGACTTTGGAGTGATGTCAGAGGATCTCACTGTCAAGGATCACAAGTGTCATTATCACAGCCGTGAAGAAAATGATGAGATGGATAATGAGAACTTTCAAAGCAAGAGATGCCAAGCCCATGAAAATCCTCTAAGTTACCTGTTCTATCAAGGCTGGATTATTTGTACACTAACAGCTCCTTTTAAATTGGGCGAAATTGCAGACTTAAAGAATGTGCAGAGAACCTTTACTTCTTGTATAAATTCAGTCATGGACCTAAATTACAGGGAACGTTTGAAGTCCCTCGACTTGTACTCATTGCAACGCAGGCTAGAAAAATGCATCATAATTTTCAGCAGGAGAATATCAGATCGGTCCTAAATTTGCACACAAAAATCATACCCTACGAAAGCAGACGATAAATTTAAGAGGCTCAAGCCTCTTCAACAACCTCCCATCATATATAAGGGGTATTACCAACAGAGACCCGGCTGTCTTCAAGAGAGTACTTGATCAATTTCTCAAGACATTTACTGACCAGCCGAGCTGAGGTGCTTATATTGGAAGGCGTGCTGCCAACAGTAACAGCCTGGCTGATGAGGCCTAAATCTACAAGGGAACCTAGTTTGGGACCGGGTCGCGGGGGCGTTGATCCCCGAAAATATTCATCAGGTATCCTCTACATAATTATCTCCTTCAATTTATCTCCTATATAAAGTATCTCCTATATCTGTTATATGACATTTATATCTCCCATGTAAGAAGTCTCCCATAGGACTCTTACGTAAAACATCACCCACATACATCCTCAAAAACATATCTTTTTTTGTTACACCCGCCCAACCCACCTAAGTAGGTTGACCAAAATAAGAAGACACATTAACCATCATTCAGTCAATAACAGTCTTGGCAGCAATGTGTTTGTTGACTTCACAATTCAAACGTCGCTTCACATTTCATAAATATCACCTATGTAGCATATGTCCTTTTATATGATATATGTATATACTGATCCATCTGTGCACCATCCACTGTAGCTAGTTGTCTACCTCTTATTACCTCCCTCCCTCCCACTACACATCCATCCTCCCTCCCTCCCACTACACATCCATCCTCCCTCCCTCCCACTATACATCCTCCCTCCCACTCCATCACTTACAGGTAATAACGTTGAGGTATACGTAACACTGTATTATTCTCTACTTCCACGGAGAGAGGGAATTGGGGGGGGGTTGAGAAGGGAGAGAAGTGTGGGAGGAATGAAAGGGGAAAAGGAAGGCTGAGAGGAAAAGGAGGGAAGAGATACAGGGCATGAAGTAAAAGAAGAAAAGAAGGTAAAGAAGAACAGGAAGGGGGAGGGAGCGACAGGAGGAGGACATGCTGAAGACGATGTTACCATCTGGACAAGACCAGGACCCGGAGAATACCAGCGAACTTAGGAGGACGACGACGACAGGGAGAGGGAGGGGGAGAGGGAGGGGGAGAGGGAGGGAGAGAGGGAGGGGGAGAGGGAGGGAGAGAGGGAGGGAGAGAGGGGGAGGGGGAGAGGGAGGGAGGGGAGGGGGGGGAGAGAACGAGAGAGAGAGAGAGAGAGAAGAGAGAGAGTGGAGAGAGGAGAGGAGAGAGAGAGAGTGAGGGAGAGAGAGAGAGAGGGGACAGACAGACAGACAGACAGAGAGGAGATAAAAAAAGGGGGGAGGGAAAAAAGGGAGAAAGGGAAAGTGGGAGAGACGTCCTGCTAAAGAAGGGTTATAATAATTTATAGTTCAGTGATGCTACAACTTTCACCATGTGTGTGTGTGTGTGGTGTGTGTGTGTGTGTGTGTGTGTGTGTGTGTGTGTGTGTGTGTGTGTGTGTGTGTGTGTGTGTGTGCGGGCGCGCGCGCGTGTGTAGGTGTGGTGTGTTGTGTGTGTAGGTGTGTGTGTAGGGTGTGGTGTGTGTGTGTGTGTGTGTGTGTGTGTGTGTGTGTGCGCGCGCGCGTGTGTAGGTGTGTGTGTAGGTGTGTGTGTAGGTGTGTGTGTAGGTGTGTGTGTAGGTGTGTGTGTAGGTGTGTGTGTAGGTGTGTGTGTAGGTGTGTGTGCGTGGTGTGTGTGTTGTGTTTTGTGTGTGTGTGTGTGTGTGTGTATGTGTGTGTGTGTGTGCGCGCGGGGTGTAGGTGTGTGTGTAGGTGTGTGTGTAGGTGTGTGTGTGTGGTGTGTGTGTGGTGTGTGTGTGTGTGTGTGTGTGTGTGTGTGTGTGTGGTTTGTGTGTGTGTGTGTGTGCGCGTGTGTAGGTGTGTGTGTAGGTGTGTGTGTAGGTGTGTGTGTGTAGGTGTGTGTGTGTAGGTGTGTGTGTGTGTGTGTGTGTGTGTGTGTGTGTGTGTGTGTGTGTGTGTGTGTGTGTGTGTCTATGTGTGTGTGTGTATGTGTGTGTGTGTTATGTGTGTGTGTGTGTATGTGTGTGTGTGTGTATGTGTGTGTATGTGTGTGTATGTGTGTGTATGTGTGTGTGTGTATGTGTGTGTACTCACCTAGTTGTACTCACCTAGTTGAGGTTGCGGGGGTCGAGTCCGAGCTCCTGGCCCCGCCTCTTCACTGATCGCTACTAGGTCACTCTCCCTGAGCCGTGAGCTTTATCATACCTCTGCTTAAAGCTATGTATGGATCCTGCCTCCACTACATCGCTTCCCAAACTATTCCACTTACTGACTACTCTGTGGCTGAAGAAATACTTCCTAACATCCCTGTGATTCATCTGTGTCTTCAGCTTCCAACTGTGTCCCCTTGTTACTGTGTCCAATCTCTGGAACATCCTGTCTTTGTCCACCTTGTCAATTCCTCTCAGTATTTTGTATGTCGTTATCATGTCCTCCAGTGTCGTCAGGTTGATTTCCCTTAACCTCTCCTCGTAGGACATACCTCTTAGCTCTGGGACTAGTCTTGTTGCAAACCTTTGCACTTTCTCTAGTTTCTTTACGTGCTTGGCTAGGTGTGGGTTCCAAACTGGTGCCGCATACTCCAATATGGGCCTAACGTACACGGTGTACAGGGTCCTGAATGATTCCTTATTAAGATGTCGGAATGCTGTTCTGAGGTTTGCTAGGGCCAAATGCTGCAGCAGTTATTTGGTTGATGTGCGCTTCAGGAGATGTGCCTGGTGTTATACTCACCCCAAGATCTTTTTCCTTGAGTGAGGTTTGCAGTCTCTGGCCCCCTAGACTGTACTCCGTCTACGGTCATATTTGCCCTTCCCCAATCTTCATGACTTTGCACTTGGTGGGATTGAACTCCAGGAGCCAATTGCTGGACCAGGTCTGCAGCCTGTCCAGATCCCTTTGTAGTTCTGCCTGGTCTTCGATCGAGTGAATTCTTCTCATCAACTTCACGTCATCTGCAAACAGGGACACCTCAGAGTCTATTCCTTCCGTCATGTCGTTCACAAATACCAGAAACAGCACTGGTCCTAGGACTGACCCCTGTGGGACCCCGCTGGTCACAGGTGCCCACTCTGACACCTCGCCACGTACCATGACTCGCTGCTGTCTTCCTGACAAGTATTCCCTGATCCATTGTAGTGCCTTCCCTGTTATCCCTGCTTGGTCCTCCAGTTTTTGCACCAATCTCTTGTGTGGAACTGTGTCAAACGCCTTCTTGCAGTCCAAGAAAATGCAATCCACCCACCCCTCTCTCTGTCTTACTGCTGTCACCATGTCATAGAACTCCATTAGGTTTGTGACACAGGATTTCCCGTCCCGTCCCTGTGTGTGTGTGTGTGTGTGTAGGTGTGTGTGTGTGTGTGTGTGTGTGTGTGTGTGTGTGTGTGTGTGTGTGTGTGTGTGTGTGTGTGTGTGTGTGTGTGTGTGTAGGTGTGTGTGTGTGTGTCTGTATGTGTAGGTGTGTGTGTGTAGGTGTGTGTGTGTGTGTGTGTGTGTGTGTGTGGTGTGTGTGTGTAGGTGTGTGTGTGTAGGTGTGTGTGTGTATGTGTGTGTGTGTGTAGGCGTGTGTGTGTAGGTGTGTGTGTGTGTGTGTGTGTGTGTGTACTCACCTATTTTGTGGTTGCAGGATTCGAGTCCTAGCTCCTGGCCCCGCCTCTTCACCGGTTGCTACTGGGTCCTCTCTCTCCCCGCTCCATGAGCTTTATCATACCTCGTCTTAAAACTATGTATGGTTCCTGCTTCCACTACATCACTTTCTAGGCTATTCCACTGCCTGACAACTCTATGATTGAAGAAATACTTCCTAATATCTCTCTGACTCATCTTTGTCTTCAACTTCCAATTGAGTCCTCTTGTTTCTGTGTCCCCTCCCTGGAACATCCTGTCTTTGTCCACCTTGTCTATTCCGCACAGTATTTTATATGTCGTTATCATGTCTCCCCTGACCCTCCTGTCCTCTAGTGCCATCAGGCTGATTTCCCTTAATCTTTCTTCATAAGACATTCCCCTTAGCTCTGGAACTAACCTTGTCGCAAGCCTTTGCACTTTCTCTAGTTTCTTGATGTGCTTTATCAAGTGCGGGTTCCAAACAGGTGCTGCATACTCCAGTATGGGCCTGACGTACACTGTGTACAGTGTCTTGAACGATTCCTTATTAAGGTATCAGAACGCTGCTCTCAGGTTTGCCAGGCGCCCATATGCTGCAGCAGTTACCTGGTTGATGTGTGCTTCCGGAGACATGCTCGGTGTTATACTCACTCCAAGATCTTTCTCCTTGAGCGAGGTTTGCAGTCTTTGGCCACCTAGCCTATACTCTGTCTACGGTCTTCTTTGCCCTTCCCCTATCTTCATGACTTAAATTCGAGAAGCCAGATGCTGGACCAGGTGTCCAGTCTGTCCAGGTCTCTTTGAAGTCCTGCCCTGTCCTCATCTGATTTAATTCTCCTCATTAACTTCACATCGTCTGCGAACAGGGACAGTCCTGAGTCTAACCCTTCCATCATGTCGTTCACATATACCAAAAATAGCACTGGTCCTAGGACCGACCCCTGTGGGACCCCGCTCATCACAGGTGCCCATTGTGATACATCATTACGTACCACGACTCGTTGTTGCTTCCCTGTCAGGTATTCTCTGATCCATTGCAGTGCCCTTCCTGTTATGTGAGCCTGATCCTCTAGCTTCTTCACTAATCTCTTGTGAGGAACTGTGTCAAAGGCCTTCTTGCAGTCCAAGAAGATGCAATCAACCCACCCCTCTCTCTCGTGTCTTACTTCTGTTACTTTATCATAAAACTCCAGAAGGTTTGTGACACAGGATTTTCCTTCCATGAATCCATACTGGTTGGCGTTTATACTCTTGTTCCGTTCCAGGTGCTCCACCACTCTCCTCCTGATAATTTTCTCCATAACTTTGCATACTATACACGTCAGTGACACAGGTCTATAGTTTAGTGCATCTTTTCTGTCTCCTTTTTTAAAAATTGGAACTACATTTGCCGTCTTCCATACCTCAGGTAGTTGCCCAGTTTCCAGGGACGTGTTGAAGATTGTGGTAAGTGGCACACACAACATATCTGCTCCCTCTCTAAGGACCCACGGGAAGATGTCCGGTTCCATTGCCTTTGAGGTATTCATGTCCCTTAGCAGTTTCTTCACCTCCTCATCTGTATGTATGTCATCCAACACTTGGTATATTCCTTGCTGGTGTCCCCATCTGGTCTGTCCCCCGAGAGGCCTTCCTGTCTCCACTGTAAATACTTCCTTAAATCTCATGTTGAGCTCCTCACATACCTCTTGATCGTTTCTTGTGAGTTCTCCACCTTCTTTCCTCAGCCTTATCACCTGGTCTTTGACTGTTGTCTTCCTCTTAATGTGGCTATACAGCAGTTTCGGGTCAGACTTGACTTTCGATGCTATGTCGTTTTCGTACTGTCGCTGGGCCTCCCTCCTTATCTGTGCGTACTCGTTTCTGGCTCTTCTACTAATCTCTTTATTTTCCTGGGTCTTTTGCCTCCTGTACATTTTCCATTCTCTGGTGCACTTCGTTTTTGCCTCCCTACACCTTCGGGTAAACCAAGGACTCGCTTTGGTCTTCCTATTATTTCTGTTTCCCTTGGGAACAAACCTTTCCTCTGCCTCCTTGCACTTTGTTGCTACATATTCAATCATCTCGTTTACTGATTTTCCTACCAGGTCTCTGTCCCACTGAACAACCTGCAGGAAGTTCCTCATACCTGTGTAGTCCCCCCTTTTGTAGTTTGGCTTTTCAGTTCCTGTTTCCTTCTCCACTTGTAACTCTACTATATAATCAAAACTCAGAACCACGTGATCGCTGGCTCCAAGGGGCCTCTCGTAAGTGATGTTCTCAATGTCCGAACTGCTCAGGGTGAACACAAGATCCAGTCTTGCTGGCTCATCCTCCCCTCTCTCTCTGGTAGTGTCCCTGACATGATGATGCATGAGGTTTTCAAGTACTACAGCCATCATCTTTGCTCTCCATGTTTCGGGACCCCCATGTGGCTCCATGTTTTCCCAGTCGATCTCCCTGTGGTTGAAATCGCCCATTACCAGAAACTTTGCTCTGCTCGAGTGAGCTCTTCTTGCCACCTCAGCCAGTGTGTCCACCATCGCCCTGTTGTTTTCTTCGTACTCCTCTCTTGGCCTCCTGCAGTTCTGTGGTGGGTTATACATCACTCCAATGACTATGTTCTCCAGACTGAATTGTACCTACTATGTAGTCTCTTTCTCCAATCACGTCCATGCCTTCCATTTCCTCAAATACCCATCGGTTTCTTATGAGCAGTGCAACTCCTCCTCCCCCTCTACTCCTATCTTTTCTCAGGATCTGATATCCCGGTGGGAAGATTGCGTCTGTTATTGTCTCAGTGAGTTTTGTTTCTGTGACTGCTATGATGCCTGGGGATTTCTCACTGATTCTTTCGTGCCACTCATGTTTATTCGTTATTCCGTCTGCGTTTGTGTACCAAACTTTCATAAGAACATAAGAACATAAGAATGTAGGAACACTGCAGAAGGCCTACTGGCCCATACGAGGCAGGTCCTTATCAAAACGACATCTACCTAAAGCTACTCAAGAAATAACTCCCGTACCCCTTGACACCAATCAAACCCAGCCCCTCCC
>NC_069456.1:22391197-22407112 GCF_026875155.1 Cherax quadricarinatus | reverse complement strand
TAAAAGGGGGAGACTTGATGTAATTAACCACCTTTACCAATCCTTTGAAAATGATGTTCATGTGATCAGGTAGTGTTTTGATGCCAGTGTCTCACTATGAATGAAACAGTAAACTCCGGTTAACAATGGATCACGCTGTTTCACCAACACTTGAAAGCCTGATCTTGAGCCTAGCATCGCAGGTGCACCATCAGTGGTAACATCCACCAAATTTACCCACTCTAGACCAATTACTTCAAAGAATTTGTTAATAATTTTTAACACATCCTACCCCCTTGTCGTGGTATCAAGAGTTTTAGAAAAGAGAAACTCGTCTTTGAAGTCTCCTTCAGCTATGAATGTGCAAATACTAACAGCTGAGAAGACAGTGAACTTTTAGCTGATTCATCCAACTGTATGGCAAACAATGGAGATTTCTTTATTTCATCCATAACTTGTTCACTGATGTTTCGTGAGATCTCAAGATCTGCCACAGCAATAACCTGAACATTGTTGACTGTGTGCTGCGGGTTGGTGAAAATTTTTCACCAGCCCCACTCCGAGGGCCACAGCATTATTACTCTTGCATATCATGAATAAAACTTTCCCGAAGTCAGCATGACACATATGCCAAAGTTCATGAAAAATTTTGATCAAAAATGAAGATGGTCAGGTAAGAACCCCTGATCCACTTGAGATGGAATGCCCCTTTTGCATCATATACACAGAGTCCAGGAGACTCAGGAAGCAAATAACCATAATTAAAACTGTAAATCCCAGATACTCGTTCTTGTAAGCAAAATCCAGTATAGGACCTTCACTTAAAGGAGACAGAGTATACACTAATGACAATAAGGAAAGGAGTGCAACACTGAAGTCACAATACAACTGTGTTCAGTGAACCTTATCTATCTACAGATGGAAGACCCATGAGTTGTTCATGAATGAGATTCAATACACTGCCAACATCTCCACAATTTCCGATGCATCTCTCTCGCCAGTTGACTTTGAAGAAGCCCTCAACAACATGACCATGAATTCTGCTGCACGACCAGACTTTTGAAATTCCACAGTCATCAAAAATTTTATGAAACCATTATCTCGAGCATTTAATATTTTAGGGAGAATAAGCCTGGCCACAGCGTCATCCCATAGTCATTGAAAACCACTACACAAAGATTACAGTAAAGTATTTGTAAAAATCCATTGAGCAATAGCGCTAACCTCACACATCAAAACCTTCGAATGGGTCCTAAGAAACAAGACTGCCAACCACATGGAATCACAACAGTTGGACAACCCAGGGAAATATGGATTTGTGGGAAGTCCCTCCTGCCTTTTTTAACTACAGTAGATGAAATCCCTGGTCCTGGTTTTCAATGGTAGAATGTTTAAAAGATGATGTTACTACTGGTTTGAAAAAATTTTTGACAAGTGTACAAAGGTGTGGTTGAAAAACAAAAAAAGTGAAAAGGAATTACTAGAAAAGTGGGCAAAATTAAAAAATTTTTTCTAAAAAAATAGAATTGAGTAAAAAATAACAGGAAAAGTTAGAGGGTGCCACGTTTAAAAGTTATGCTCTTCAAGGCACAGGATATGTTAAAACAAAAGTGGGGGCCCTCAGTTAACGCCCTTTAACCTTCCAGGGGAGCTAGGCTTTAATCGATTTAAACCCTTTTTAAACCCAATTAATTTTCCCCAAAAAAAAAATAAAAAGGAAAATCCAATTAATCCGTTCCCGTGTAGGAGGTTGAGGGGAATTTTTAATTCAATTGACGCAAATTTTCAACTCTTTTTTTTGGTTTTTTTTATCCATCACGGGGTTTATCTAATATGACATAAACAAAATTTAAAAACAGAAAATTTGCACTTTTTCTTGGGGGGAGATGTTTTGGTTTAAATTTTCCTTTGTTTTTTGATGGGAAATGTAGCAGACATGCTGGGGGTGTAAGGGAGACTTCTGGGGAGTGTAGCAGACATGTGGGGGGTGTAGCAGGCATGTGGAGTTTTTGCAAATTGGCCCCGGGGTTAGGCATGTAAGTTTTAGCCCGACCCTGCTGGGAGTGTAGCCGGCAAAGCTGGGAAAAATAGCAGACGTGGGGGTGTTTGGGAACATTTCTGGGGTTGAAACAGACATGCTGGGGGTGTAGCAGACATTTCGGGGATGTAAAACAAAACAAGCGGGGGGTAGCAGACATGCTGGGAGTGTAGCAGGCATATGGGAAATGTAGCAAAACATGCTTTGGGGGTGTAGCGACATGCTGGGGGTTTTTAGCAGACATGCTGGGAGTGTACAAAACATCTGGGGGGTAAAGACCCTGCTGGGGGTGTAGGACATGTGGGAGTGTAGCAACATGCCCGGGGGTTTTAGCAGACATGCTGGGAGTGTTGCAGGAACTGGGAAAAGGGACAGGCATGCTGGGAGGGGGCAGGCATGTGAGAGTGGGAGCGCATGCTGGAAGGGTTTAGCAGACATGCTGGGAAGGGGGTTGCAGGCCTTTCTGGAGTGGGAGCAGGAAACTGGAAGGGAGCAGACCTGGGAAATGAGCAATATGCTGGGGGTGAAACAGACTGCTGGGGGGGTAGCAGGGCAGTGGGATGTAGCAGGCTTTCTTTGGGGTGAAGGGAGGGGTTGTTGGGAGTGTTGGGGGCCTACGGGAGTGTAGCAACATGCTGGGGGTGTTTGCAGGCATTTCTGGGAGTGTAGGAGGCATACTGGGGGGTTTTTAAGGGAGCATGCTGGGGTTTAAAACAGGCCCGGTGGGAGTTGCAGGATTTCTGGGGGGGGTGTAGGAGGCAACTGGGGGGGTTTTTAGCAGACATGCTGGGAGTGTAGCAGGCCCTGCTGGGGTTTAGCAGCAAGCTGGGGGTGTAGCAGGGATGGGTGGGGGGGTTAGCCAGGGTTTTGGGGTGTAGCAGGCATGCTGGGGGGTGTAGCGACATGCTTTGGGTTGTTCAGGGCATCTGGGAGGTGTAGGAGGGATGTTGGGGGGGTGTACAGGCATGCCGGGGTGGGGGGCAGGCTTTCGGGGGGGTGTTGCAGGATGCCCGGGAGGGGAGCAGACAAGCTGGAGTGTAGCAGGCATGCTGGGGGGTAGCAACATGTGGGGGTGTTAAAACAAAGGCATGCTTTGGGGGTTTTAGGGAGGCATGCTGGGAGGTTTTACAGGCATGCGGGAGTGTAGCAGGGTTTCTGGGAGTTTTGCAAGGGTTTCTGGGGGTAGCAGACATGCGGGGAGGTAGCAGGCATGCTGGGGTGTACAGAATTTCCCGGGGGTGGGGAGGGATTTTCTGGGGTTTGGAGAATGCTGGGGGTGTAGCAGGCATGCCCGGGAGTGTAGAGACATGCTGGGAAAGGGAGCAGGCATTTCTGGGTGGTAGCGGCATGCTGGGGGTGTAGCAGATGCTGGGGGTGTTTGCAGACAAAGCTGGGAGGTAGCAGGCATGCTGGGGTGTAGGAGGGATCTGGGAGTGTAGAAGGGATGCTGGGAGTGAAACAGGGAAAGCTGGGAGTTGCAGGGATGGGGAGTGAAACAGACATGCTGGGGGTTTTTAGCAAAGGGGATGTTTTGGGAGTTGCAGGCATGCTGGGAGTGTAGGAGGCATGCTGGGGGGTGGGGAGGGATGTGGGGGTGTAGCAGACATGCTGGGATTTTAGCAGGCATGGGGAGTGGGAGGAGGGTTTCTTGGGGGTGTAGGAAAAGGGATGCGGGGAGGTAGGAAGGGAAAGTTGGGGGGTTTAGCAGGCCTTCTGGGAGGTAGCGACATGCTGGGGTGTAGCAGGGAAAAATGGGGGTTTTAGCAGACTGCGGGGTGTAGCAGACATCTGGAGTGTAGCAGGTTTCTTGGGGGTGTAGCAGGCATGCTGGGAGTGTAAACAAAACATGCTGGGAGTGTTTGGCAGACATGCTGGGAGTGGGAGGAAGGCTTTTGGGGTGGAGCAGACATGCTGGGAGTGTACGGGGCTGCTGGGGGTGTTTGGGAGGCATGCTGGGGGTGTAGGAAAGGGGAGGGGGGGTTGCAGGCATGCGGGGGTGTAGGAGGCTGCTGGGAGTGTTGGGGGGCATGCTTGGGGGTGTAGGGGCATTCTTGGGGGTGTTTTGAGGGAGGGTGGGGGTGTAGAAAGGGAAGCGGGGGGTTTTAGCAAAAAATTTCTGGGAGTGGCAGACATGCGGGAGTGTTTGCGACATGGTTTGGGGTTTTAGCAGGGGATGCGGGGGTTTAGGGGCTTTCTGGGGTTTTAGGGGGCATGCGGGGTGTAGGGAGACAGGGTTGGGGGTGTAAACAGGCATGCTGGGAAATTTTTAGCAGACAAGCTGGGAGGGGGTAGCGACAAGCTGGGGGTGTGCAGGGAAAAATGGGGGTGTAAACAGGCATTTCTGGGGGTGTAGGAGGCATGCTGGGAGGGTGACAGACATTTCAGGGGAGTTTTAGCAACATGCTGGGGGGGGTGTACAGGGATGCTGGGGGTTTTAACAAAACATGCTGGGGTGTAGCAGACATGCTGGGAGTTTAGAGACCCGCCCCGGGGGTCGCGGGTCTGGATGAGCATTTTTTAACCCTTCCAAATTACCCCAAACTTTATTCCCCCAAAATTTATTAAACATCCCAATTTTTTCCCCATCTTTTATTCCAATCATTTCAAACTCTAATTTTAAACTCCCCCAATTTCTTTTTAAAATCCTTTTCCCCCATTCAATAACCCCACATTTTTTTCTCCAACATTTTTTTCCTTCCCACCCCAACATTTTTTTAAAAATTTCCCCAAACTTTAATTTCCAACATTTTTTATTAATAACATTCTTTATTAACATCAAATTTTTTAAACCCAAACTTTTAAATTTTTCAACATTTATTTAAACTTCCATTTAACCAAACCAATTTAAACAATTTTTTTAGTTTAAGGCATTCAAAAATTTACAGGCTGCTGGGGGTTTTTTTAGCAACAACTTTGGGGGGTTTTTCAAAACTTTCCCGGGGTGTAGGGAACATGCTTTGGAGGTGTGCAGGCATGCTGGGAGTGTAGGGGGGCCCTGCTGGGGGTGTAGGAGGCCAAAAAAGCTGGGAGTGTAGCGACATCTGGGAGTGTAGCCCCGGCCCTGGGTGGGAGTGTAGCAAAACATGCGGGGGTGTAGGGAGACCCT
Organism: Cherax quadricarinatus; assembly: GCF_026875155.1. Taxonomy (NCBI): domain Eukaryota; kingdom Metazoa; phylum Arthropoda; class Malacostraca; order Decapoda; family Parastacidae; genus Cherax; species Cherax quadricarinatus. The sequence goes on along the minus strand of NC_069456.1, from coordinate 22,401,989 downwards.
GCTGGGAGTGTTGCACATGCTTTGGGAGTGTTAAACCGGGGAGCCCCCCGGGTTTTTTGGGGGGCATCTGGGGAGGGTACAGACCTTCTGGAAAGTGTAGCAGACATTTTTCTGGGGGGGGGTAAACAAAGGGAAGCTGGGATTTTAGCAGACCCTGTGAGGGGTAGCAGACTTTTCGGGAAAGGGTAGCAGACAGCTGGGAGTTTTAGCAGGCATGCTGGGAGTTTTACAGACATGCTGGGAGGGGGTAGCAGGGATGCTGGGAGTGTAGCAGGCATGCGGGGAGTGTAGCAGAACCCCCCCTGGGGGTGTAGCAGGCATGCTGGGGGGTAGCAGGCATGCTTTGGGGGGGGGTTTGCGACAACTGGGAAGGTTTTGCGCCCTGCTGGGAAATGTAAACAGACATGCTGGGAGTGTAGAGGCCTGCTGGGGGGAGCCCGGCAGCTGGGTGGGGTAGCAGACATTTTTCTGGGGGGGGTTCAGACATGCTGGGATGTAGCAGGGCAGGGGGGAGTGTTCAGACATGCTGGGGTGTAGCAAGGGATGCTGGGAGTGAAGGGAGACAGGGTGGGGGTGTAGAGACATGTGGGAGTGTTGCAGACATGCTGGGAGTGTAGCAGGGGCATGCGGGGTTTTAGCAGGCCCTGGTGGGGTTTAGGACAAGCTGGGGGTGTAAACAGACATGCTGGGGTGTAGAGGGGATGGGTGGGGAGGGGTAGCAGGCATTTCGGGATTTTAACAGGATTTTGGGAGTTTAGGAGGCATGCTGGGGGTTTTTGGGCCTCCGGGGTGGCGGGCATGCTGGGGTTAGCTGGATGCTGGGAGTGTAGCAGGGATGCTGGGAGTTTAGCAGGCAGCTGGGAGTGTAGCAGGCATGCTGGGAGGTAGGGAGGCATGCCGGGAGTGTAGCAAGGGATGCTTGGGAGTGTAGGGAACATGCTGGGGAGTGTGGGGGCATTGCTGGGATGTAAAAAGGGATGCGGGAGTGTAGCAGGCATGCTGGGAAAATGTAGCAGGAAGAAGGGAGTTAACAGGGATGCTGGAGGGGTAGCAGGATGATGGGAGGGGTAAACAGGAAGCTGGGATTTTAGCAGGCAGCTGGGGGGTGTAGCAGGCAAAACTTGGGGAGTGGGCCGCAGGCATGCTGGGGGTGTAGGGAGGGATGCTGGGGTGTAGGGAGACATTTTGGGAGGGTAGGGAACCTGCGGGAGTGGGGGAGGCATGCTGGGAGTGGACAGGGATGCGGGAGTGTAGGGAGGCTTTCTGGGAGTTTTAGCAAAAAGGGATGCTGGGGGGGTTGGGGGCCAGGCCCTGGGGGGTGTAGCAGACTTTCTGGGAGTTTTAGGGAGAAAATGCTGGGATGTAGGGCATGCTGGGAGTTTAGGGAGGCAAAGCTGGGGGGATGTAAAACAAACATGCTGGGGTGTAGCAGGCATGCTGGGGAGTTTTAGCAAAGGCATGCTGGGGTGTAGCAGGGGATGTGGGAGTGTAGCAGGAAAGCTGGGGGTGAAACCGGCTTCTGGGGGAGTGTTTGCAGGCATGCCCGGGGGTGTAGCAGACATGCGGGAGTGTACAAAATTCTGGGAGGTTTGCAGAAAATGTGGGGAGGTACAGGGCTTTCTGGGGGTTTTAAGCCCCGGCAGGGGTGGTGGGGGTGTAGCAGGCATGCGGGGTGTAGCAGACAAAAGCTGGGGGTGTGGGAAAAATGTGGGAGTGTAGCAGCCTTTTGGGGGTGTAACAGGCAAAGGGTTTGGGGGTGAAACAGACATGCTGGGGGTGAGAGACATGCTGGGAGTGTAGCAGCTTTCTGGGAGGTTGCAGGCTGCCCGGGAGTGGTTTGGGGCATGTGGGGGGTGTTGGAGGCATGCGGGGGTGAAAAGGGCTTTCTTGGGGGTGTAAACAGGCATGCTGGGAGTTAGCGACAAAGCTGGGAGTGTACAGACATGCGGGAGGTAGCAGGCTTTCTGGGGGTGTTGCGGATGCTGGGAGTGTAGGAGGCATGCTGGGATGTTTTAAAAAAAACCCGCTGAGAGTGTAGCAGACTTTCTGGGAGTGTAGCAGGCATTGGGAGTGTAGCAGACATGCTGAGGTGTAAGGAAAATGCGGGGGGTTCAGAAAATGCTTGGGGTGTAGCAGGCATGCTGGGAGTGTTTGCAGACATGCTGGGGGTTTACCCCCTGTGGGGAGTGAACAGGGATGCTGGGAGTGTAGCAGACATTTTCTGGGGTGGGAGCAGGCATGCTGGGGGGGTTTTGCAGACATGCTGGAAATTTTAGAAACATGCTGGGAGTTTAGCAGACCCTTTCTTGGGGGTGTAGCAGGCATCTGGGGTGTGGCCCGGCTTTCTGGGGTGTTTGCAGGGCATGCTGGGGGTTTTAGCAGGGAAAAATGGGGGGGAAACGCATGCTGGGGGTGTACAGCATGCGGGGGGTGTAGCAGGCATTCTGGGAGTGAACAACATGCTGGGGTGTAAGCGACATGCCGGGGGGTGTAGCAGACAGCTGGGGTTTTAAACAGGCATGGGTGGGGTGGTACAGGCATGCGGGAGGAAACAGCTTTCTGGGGTGTAGGGAGACATTTCTGGGAGTGTACCGGGATGCTGGGAGGTAACAGGCATGTGGGATGTAGCGGCATGCCCGGGGTGTAGAGGCATGCTGGGGGGTTTTAGCAGGCATGCTGGGAGTGTAGCAGGCATGCTGGGGGGGGTTTTAGCGGCATTTCTTTGGGGGTGTAGCAGGCATCTGGGAGTGTTGCGCATGCTGGGAGTTAGGGGGGCATGCTGGGGGGGGGTAGCAGGCATTTCTGGGAGGGGTAGCCGGCAAAGCGGGGGTAGCAGACCCGCTGGGGGTTTTAGGGGGGCATGCTGGGGAGTGGGGAGGGATGCCCGGGAGTGAAGGCAAGCTGGGGTTTTAGCAAGGGATTTATGGGGTTTTAAAAAGGCCCTGCTGGGGGTGTTTTTTTGCAGCATGATGGGGGGTTTTACAGGCATGCGGGGAATTTTAGCAGGCATGCTGGGGAGGTGGGAAACAGGCATGCCCGGGGGGTTTTAAAAAGGGATTCTGGGGGTTTGCGGCAGGGGATCGGGGGGGGGAAACAGACATGCTGGGAGGGTAGCGACCTTTGGGAGTGTAGGAGGGAAAGTTTGGGGAGTTTTTTTGCAGGCAAACGGGGGTGTAGCAGGCATGGGTGGGGGGTGTAGCAGGGATGCTGGGAGGGAGCAGGGATGCTGGGAGTGTAAACAGAAAATGCTGGGGGGTAGCAGACATTCTTTGGGGGGTTTCAGGCTGCTGGGAGGGGTAGCAGGGGATTGGGGGGGGGGTGTAGCAACAAGCCCGGAGGGGTACAGACATGCTTTGGGGGTAGCAGGGCATTGGGGTGTAGCAGGGATGTGGGAGTGTAGCACAAGCGGGGGTGTAGCAGACCCTGCTGGGAAGTTTTAGCAGAAGCGGGATGTAGCAACATCCCGGGGGGTTTTGCAGGCCCGGGTGGGAGGGGTAGGGAGACAAGCTTGGGGGTGTAGCAGGGCGCTGGGAGTGTAGGAAACAAGCTGGGGGTGTAGCAGACAGCTGGAGTTGGGAGGACATTTCGGGGGTGTAGGAAGGGGTGCTGGGGGTGTAGGAGGGATGCTGGGGGGGTTTTTAGGAGGCTGCTGGGGGTGTAGGAAAGGCCCGCGGGGTGTAGAGGGGATTCTGGGGTGTAGCAGAAAATTTCTGGGAGTGTTGCCGGGGCCCGGGTGGGGGTGTAGCAGACTTTCTGGGAAATGAAACAGAAAAGCTGGGGGTTGCCCGGCATGCTGGGTTTTGCAGGCAGCTGGGAGTGTAAACAGGGCATTCGGGGTGGTAGCAGGGCATGCGGGAGTGAAAAGGGGGATGCTTTGGAGTGTAGCAGACTGCTGGGATGTAGCAGACAAGTTGGGGGTGAGGAGGCATGCTGGGGGTGTTTGGGGGCAAAAGCGGGAGTGTAGAGGGCAAAGCTGGGAAATGAAGGGGGCCTTTCTGGGGGTGTAGGAGGGGATGCTTGGGGGTGTAGGGGGCATTCTTTGGGGTGTACAGGCAAGCTGGGAGGGTAGCCCGGGGATGCCCGGGAGTGAAACGGGAAAGCGGGGGGGTAGCAGACATGCCGGGGGTGGGGAGCAAATTTCTGGGAGTGGGAGCGGGAAAGCGGGAGGGTAGGAGGCTTTTTGGGGTGTAGGAGGGATGCTGGGAGGTAGCAGCCCTCTGGGAGTGAAAACAGGCTTTCTGGGAGGTAGGGAGACATGCTGGGGGGTGTTTTGCAGACATTCTGGGAGTTTTTACAGGCATGGTGGGTGTAAACAGGGATGCGGGGGTGTAGGAGGCCTTTCTGGATGGTTAAACAACAAACTGAGAGTTTTAAACAGACAAAGCTGGGAAATGTAGCGGGATCTGGGAGTGTAGCAGACATGGGTGAGAGGGTAGCAGACAAAGCTGGGGGTGTTGCAGACAATTTCTGGGGGAAATGAGGGGCATGCTGGGAGGTAGCAACATGCTGGGGGTGTAGCAGGCCCGCTGGGAGTGTACAGGCATGCTGGGTGGGACAGACATGCTGGGAGGTTTTGCAGGCATGGGGGGTAGTGTAAGGGAGGGCATGCTGGGGGTGTGCAGACTTGTGGGGTGTAGCAGACATGCTGGGGTGTACAGACTTTCTGGGGTGGGGGCAGGGATGCTGGGAGTGTAGCAGGCATGTGGGGGGGTAGCAGACATGCTGGGGGGTGTAGCAGGGCATGCTGGGAGGTTTTTTAGCAGACATGTGGGGGTTTGCAGGGAAAAAATGGGGTGGTAGCAAAGGGATGGGGAGTGTAGCGGCAAAAGCTGGGAGTGTAGCAGACAAGCTGGGGGGTGTAGCAACAAGGCCGGGAGTGTAGCAACATGCGGGAATTTTGCAAGGGATGCCCGGGGGGTGAAACAGGCATGCTGGGGGTGTAGCAGGGCATGCTGGGAGGGGTAAACAGAATTCTGGGAGGGGGCGACATGCTGGGAGTGTAGCAAAACATTCTGGGGGTGTAGCCCGGCAGTGGGAGTGTAGCAGACATGCTGGGAGTGTGAGACATCTGGGAGGGGTAAACAGACATGCTGGGGGGGTAGCAAAACATGCTGGGAGTGTACAGACAAAGCGGGAGTGAGCAGACATGCTGGGAGTGTAGCAACAAGCTGGGAGTGTACAGGGATGCTGGGGGTGGGAGCAGAAAAGCTGGGAGGTTTTAGCAGGGATGCTGGGAGGTAGCAGGCATGCTGGGAGTGGCAGGGCATGCGGGAGTGTTCAGACCTGCGGGGGGGGGTTCAGGCCTTTCTGGGGTTTTACAGGGGATGCGAGAGTGTACAGGGGATGCTGGGGGTGGGAGCAGGCATGCTGGGGTTAGCCCGGCAAGCTGGGGAGTGTGCAGGCATGTGGGAGGGGTAAACAGGCAGTGGGGTGTTCAGGCCCTCTGGGTGGTAGCAGGCATGCTGGGGGGGGGTTGGGAAAGGGATGGGGGAGGGGTAGCAGGCATGCTGGGATGAAGCAGGCATTTCTGGGGGGTGTTCCCGGCCTGCTGGGAAGTGTAGCAGGATGCTGGGGGTGAAACAGGCATGCTGGGAGTGTAAGGGAGACATGCTGGGGTTTTACAGGCTTTCTGGGATTGTTGCGACATTTCGGGGGGGTAAACAGACATCTGGGCGTTGGGAGCAGACATGCTTGGGGGGGTGTAGCAGGGCATCTGGGGGTTTTGAGACATGCTGGGAAATGTAAACCGACAGCTTGGGGGGGTGGGAGCCCGACATTTTCTGGGAGTGTAGCAGACGCTGGGAGGTTGCAGACATCTGGGAGTGTAGCAGACATGTGGGGTGCCCCCCCCCAGAGGCATGGGGAGTGTAAGCAGACATGCTGGGAAATGTAGCAGGCATGCTTGGGGGGTGTACCTTTCTGGGAGGGTGCAGGCCTTTCTGGGGGGGTGTAAACAGACTGCTGGGGGTTAGCAGGGGATTTCTGGAGGAAGCGGCTTTCGGGAGTGTGCAGGCTGCTGAGGTGTAGCAGACATGCTGGGGTGTAGCGGCATGTGGGGGATTTTAGCAGGCAAAGCTTTTAGAGGTAGCAGGGCTGCTGGGAGTGTAGCAAAGGGATTTCTGTGGGGTGAAAACCCGGCATTTCTGGGGGTGTAGCAGGGATTTCGGGAGGTAGCAGGGATGCCCGGGAGTGTAGCAGGCATCTGGGGGGTGTAGCAGGCATGCGGAGGTACAGGCATTTTGGGGTGAAAAAGGCATGCTGGGATTTTAACAGGCATGGGGGAGTGGAAGGGGGCATGCTGGGGGTGTAGGAGGCAAGCTGGGGGGTGTTTTGGGGCATGCTGGGAGTGTAGGAGGCATGCTGGGAGTGTAAAGGCATGCTGGGGGTGGGAAACAGGATGCTTTTGGGGTGTAGCAGGGCATGTAGGTTTTGGGGGGGGAGTGGGACAAACCAAAAGGGGCAGGGTGGGGAGTGTAGCAGGCCCTGTGGGGGTGTAGCAGGCAAGCTGGAGTGGGAAACAGGCAATTTGGGAGTGTTTCAGGCAAAGCTGGGGGGTGTAGCGGATTTCTGGGAGTTTTAGCGGGATGCGGGAGTGTAGCAGCAGCTGGGGGGGGTAGGGAAGGGATGCTGGGGTGTGGGAGGCATGGGTGGGGGTGTAAACAGGGAAAGCTGGGAAATGTAACAGGGAGCTAGTGACAGGGTAGTTTCCGGGCATGGGTGGGGAGTTTTAGCAGGCATGCTGGGAGTGAAAAGGGGATGCTGGGAGTGTGCAGGCATGCGGGAGGGGTAGCAACATGGGGAGTGTTTGGAGGCATGCTGGGGGGTTTTACAGGTTTCGGGAGTGTAGCAACATGGGGAGGTTTTAAAAAGGGGGGATGCGGGGGTGTAAGGCCTGCTTTGGGGGTGGAGGGGGCTGCCGGGGTGTAGCAGGCATGTGGGGGGTGTAGGAGCATGCTGGGGGTGTAGGGGGCAAAGCTGGGAGGGGTAGCCCGGCTTTTGGAGTGAAACAGGCTTTCGGGAGGAAAAAAGGGATGCTGGGAGTTTTAGCAGGGGGCGGGGGTAGGAGGCATGCGGGAGTGTAGCAGGCATGCTGGGAGTGTAAACAACATCGGGGGTTTTAGGAGGATGCCCGGGAGTGTTGCAGGATGCTGGGGAGTGTAGCAAAGGGATGTGGGGGGGTACACCGGGATTGGCCCGGGAGTGGTAGGGGGTAACAAAGGGATGCGGGAGGTAGCAGGCAAGCTTTGGGGGTGTAGGGAGGCAGCTGGGAAAGGGGAGCAGGCTGCTGGGAGTGTTTGGAGGCAAGCTGGGAGTGTAGCAAAAATGTTTTGGGGGTTTAGCAGGGGGTGCTGGGAGTGTAGCAGGGGTGCTGGGGGTTTTAGGAGGCATGGGGTTTTGGGGTGTAGCAGGGATGCTGGGGGTTTTAGCAGGACTTGGGAGGGGGGGTGGGGCCCAAAAACATGCTGGGGGTGTACAGCCAAAAGCTGGGAGTGGGAGCTGGCATGCTGGGGGGGGTAGCAGGCATGCTGGGGTGTAAAAGCTTTCTGGGAGTGTAAAACAGGCATGCGGGAGTGTAAACAACAATTTCTGGGAGTGTAGGAGGCGCGGGAGTGAAAACAGGCATTCTGGGGAGTTTGGAGGCATTTCTGGGAGGTTTGCAGGGATTTTGGGAGTTTTAGGAGGCATGCGGGGGTGTGGAGGCATGCTGGGGGTTTTTCAAGGGATGCTGGGATTTTAGCCCGGCATGGGGGGTGTAGGGGAGGGATGCTGGGGGGGTGTAGGAGGCATGCTGGGAGTTTTAGGAGGCATGCGGGAGTGTAGCAGGGATGCTGGGAGTGTCCCGCCCTGCTGGGAGTGTTTGCAGGCATTCTGGGAAAAGGGAGGAGGCATGCGGGAGTGAGGTAAGGGATGGGTGGGAAATTTTTAGCAGGCAAAAAGGTGGGAGTGAAAACAGGCATGCTGGGATGGGAAACAGGCATTTGGGATGTAGGAGGCCCTGCTGGGAGTGTTGCAAGGGATCGGGGGGGAAACAGGCATTCCCGGGAAATGAAACAGGCTGCTGGGAGTGAAACGGCAACCCCGGGAAATTACGGGATTCGGGGTGTGCAGGCATTTTTGGGGAGGTAGCAAGGGTTCTTTGGGGGTTTTAAACAGGCATGCGGGGGTGAGCAAAGGGATCTGGGGTGTAGCAGGGGGATTGGGGAAATGTAAGGCATACTGGGGGGTGTAGCAGGGATGCGGGGTTTTGCGGCATGCTGGGGTGGGCCGGGGATCTGGGAGTGAGCAGGCATTCGGGGGTTTTAGCAAGGGGATTGGAGTGTAGCAGGCCCGCCGGGGTTTTACGGCATGCTGGGAAGTGTACAGGCATTCTGGGAGTGTAACAGGCTAAATTTGGGGGTGTAGCAGGGTTTTTGGGGGGGTAGCAGGCATCGGGGGGTGTAGCAGCCCAACTGGGAGTGTACAGGCATCTGGGGTGTAGCAGGGAAACTGGGAGTGAAAACGACATACTGGGTGTGAGCAGACATTTCGGGAGTGTTAGCAGGGCATACTGGGGGTTTTAGCAGGGCCCCGGGGAGTGGGAGAGGCCCTACTGGGCAGGCCAAGCCCTACTGGGGGGTGTAGCCGCCCCTACTGGGGGGAGTGTAGCAGGGCCCAAAGGGGGGTGTAGCAGACTATGGGATTTTTAGCGAAACTGGGGGTGTACAGACATACCGGGGAGTTTTACAGACATACTGGGGGGTGTAGCAGCATACTGGGAGTGAGCAGACATTGGGGGGGTGTACAGACATACGGGGAAATGTAGCAGACCCTACTGGGAGTTAGCAACATATGGGAGGGTCAAAATACTGGGGGGTGTGCAGGACACTTGGGGGTGTTTAAAAGGCTACTGGGGTTTGCAGGCATACGGGGGGTAGCAGGGGTTTTGGGGAGGAGGAACATTTTTTTATGTTTCAATATGATGCTAATATCTCTACGGCTTATTTATCTTTCACAATTCATGTAATATGACATATTATGTCTAATATAACATAATAATAGGCCGAAAGCTTCTAACCGAGTTTTTAGGTGTTATCCGAGCTAATTTTTTTACGCCCAAGCGAGGTGTTATCCGATTTTGGCGCTATCCGATTTGGCGCTATCCGATGCAGGCGTTAACTGAGGGTCCACTGTAATTTTAAACACACTAGAGTGAAAAACTAACTTGAAGGACTTTGGAGTGATGTCAGAGGATCTCACTGTCAAGGATCACAAGTGTCATTATCACAGCCGTGAAGAAAATGATGAGATGGATAATGAGAACTTTCAAAGCAAGAGATGCCAAGCCCATGAAAATCCTCTAAGTTACCTGTTCTATCAAGGCTGATTATTTGTACACTAAACAGCTCCTTTTAAATTGGGCGAAATTGCAGACTTAAAGAATGTGCAGAGAACCTTTACTTCTTGTATAAATTCAGTCATGGACCTAAATTACAGGGAACGTTTGAAGTCCTCGACTTGTACTCATTGCAACGCAGGCTAGAAAAATGCATCATAATTTTTCAGCAGGAGAATATCAGATCGGTCCTAAATTTGCACACAAAAATCATACCCTACGAAAGCAGACGATAAATTTAAGAGGCTCAAGCCTCTTCAACAACCTCCCATCATATATAAGGGGTATTACCAACAGAGACCCGGCTGTCTTCAAGAGAGTACTTGATCAATTTCTCAAGACATTTACTGACCAGCCGAGCTGAGGTGCTTATATTGGAAGCGTGCTGCCAACAGTAACAGCCTGGCTGATGAGGCCTAAATCTACAAGGGAACCTAGTTTGGGACCGGGTCGCGGGGGCGTTGATCCCCGAAAATATTCATCAGGTATCCTCTACATAATTATCTCCTTCAATTTATCTCCTATATAAAGTATCTCCTATATCTGTTATAATGACATTTATATCTCCCATGTAAGAAGTCTCCCATAGGACTCTTACGTAAAACATCACCCACATACATCCTCAAAAACATATCTTTTTTTGTTACACCCGCCCAACCCACCTAAGTAGGTTGACCAAAATAAGAAGACACATTAACCATCATTCAGTCAATAACAGTCTTGGCAGCAATGTGTTTGTTGACTTCACAATTCAAACGTCGCTTCACATTTCATAAATATCACCTATGTAGCATATGTCCTTTTATATGATATATGTATATACTGATCCATCTGTGCACCATCCACTGTAGCTAGTTGTCTACCTCTTATTACTCCCTCCCTCCCACTACACATCCATCCTCCCTCCCTCCCACTACACATCCACCTCCCTCCTCCCATACACATCCTCTCCTCCCTCCCACTATACATCCTCCCTCCCACTCCATCACTTACAGGTAATAACGTTGAGGTATACGTAACACTGTATTATTCTCTAATTCCACGGAGAGAGGGAATTGGGGGGGGGTTGAGAAGGGAGAGAAGTGTGGGAGGAATGAAAGGGGAAAAGGAAGGCTGAGAGGAAAAGGAGGGAAGAGATACAGGGCATGAAGTAAAAGAAGAAAAGAAGGTAAAGAAGAACAGGAAGGGGGAGGAGCGACAGGAGGAGGACATGCTGAAGACGATGTTACCATCTGGACAAGACCAGGACCCGGAGAATACCAGCGAACTTAGGAGGAACGACGACGACAGGGAGAGGAGGGGGAGAGGAGGGGGAGAGGGAGGGAGAGAGGGAGGGGGAGAGGGAGGGAGAGAGGGAGGGAGAGAGGGAGGGGGAGAGGGAGGGAGGGAGGGAGGGAGAGAGAGAGAGAGAGAGAGAAG
>NC_069456.1:22354334-22390697 GCF_026875155.1 Cherax quadricarinatus | reverse complement strand
GTGGATTCACCAGATATTTCACTGAGGAAACTGAAGTAATGGGTTCACCATTACACCGGACATTAAAATTATTTACCCTCCTCAGTTTGTTTCGTGCCAAAGAATATGGTTTCAGTTTTCCAGAGGTGTAATGATAGTTTGTTTTCTACTAACCATTTGCTGCAGGACTCCAGTTCCAGTGTTACTGCATTAGCTATATCTTGTGGGTCTTTACCTGACACTAACAGAGGACTGTCATCTGCATACAATAGGAGTTTGCACTTGATACTGATAGGTATGTTGTTTACATAAGAATAATAAGGAACCCAGAATACTACCTTGAGGAACCCCACATGTTATCGGCAGGGGTCCTGATTCTGTTTTGTTGATTCTGACAATATGTTTTCTGTTGCTTAGGTAGGACTCAAACAAGTCTACGGAACCTATGCTGATAGCTTGAAGTTTCTTACATAATAGAATATTGTAGTTCAGAGTTTCGAAGGCCTTTTTTCAAGTCTAAGGTTACCATTCCTATGAATTTTCTTATCAACTTTTCAGTTCTCGTGTAATCCATCAGATTAATCAGGGAGGTGTCGGTTGAATAAGAGCTCCCAAAGCCTTACTGGTAACTATGGAAAATGTTGTCATTAAGATACTTAACTACTTGACAGTACACCGCCCTCTCTAGAATTTTGGATATCACACTGAGTATACTAATAGGCCTATAGATGCTGACGTCAGACCTACTATTTTTCTTGGAGATAGGAGTAACTCTGGCCTCCTTGAACCCCGCCGGTAATGGACAAATTTATTATGTGAGCAATAGGGACTGTCAGTTCAGAGGCACCATCTTCCAGGAACTGAGACGGGATGTTATCTGGGCCGGTGCTCTTATTTGGGTTTAACCTGCTTAGTTCTTTATGCACCAAGTCATGAGATACACTTATTAGTTGACAACTGTTTGATATAGTATGTTTTAAACTTATCAGAGATTGCGTTAAAGGTATTTGATGCAGCTGGTAGTTTACTTACTAGTGTTGATGCGACAGTTGTGTAGTAGGAATTAAAACAATTTGCCACTTTAGTTGTTTCGTGGCATACCTCGTTGTGTAGCCTATTTACCAGTATTTCTTTATTGTCATTTCTAGTTGACCTCATTTTTATTGTCCTGTGTAGTCCTATCCGTTCCCCAATGGTTTTATTGCTGCAGTAATCAGCCATCTTAATCGACCACAAAGAATGTGGTCGATTAAGGTGGCTGAAAACTGTGTGATCCGTGTTGGTGTATTAATGAGTTGAGCGTAACTATTTAAACTTAGAATTTGCTTGTACCTTTTACATATTTTGCTGTTGAAAACAGTTATTGAAGTCTCCCAATATTACTGTCTCGAAATTATCAATTCTGAACAAGACTCTTTAAAAGTCTTCTAAGAACTGGTCATGAGTGGGAGGGCAGTAACTAGTTCCTACTAAGATGGGTTTGGTCTGGGGAAGCAACATTTCAAACCATACAATCTCTACTTTATTGTCATTCATATCAGATTTTGGGTTTTAAGCTAAGTCATTTCTTTGGAAGGCACACTCCCACACATCCCACCACCTTTTCTATTTCTATCTAGGCGTTTTATATTGTAACCTATTTTGACCTCGTCGTCAGTCACCTTCTCGTCCAACCAGGACTCAGAGAAGGATATAACAGAAAAATATGTTTGTGATTACCTATTTCAGTTTGTGGTGGCTGAGCTTCAGCTCTTGGAATTGCATCTGTCGATTTTATACGTTTTACTTCCATGTAATTACTTTTTTTAATTACATTTGTAATTGTTCTGCCATGTGGTGAAACTTGACACTGCCTCCAGTGTAGCGGTCCATACCTCCGCCACAGGTGTCACCAGTGTAGCGGTCCATACCTCCGCCACAGGTGTCACCAGTGTAGCGGTCCATACCTCCGACACAGGTGTCACCAGTGTAGCGGTCCATACCTCCGCCACAGGTGTCACCAGTGTAGCGGTCCATACCTCCGCCACAGTGTCACCAGTGTAGCGGTTATACCTCCGCCACAGGTGTCACCAGTGTAGCGGTTCATACCTCCGCCACAGGTGTCACCAGTGTAGCGGTTCATACCTCCGCCACAGGTGTCACCAGTGTAGCGGTCCATACCTCCGCCACAGGTGTCACCAGTGTAGCGGTCCATACCTCCGCCACAGGTGTCACCAGTGTAGCGGTTCATACCTCCGCCACAGGTGTCACCAGTGTAGCGGTTTCCCTACCTCCGCCACAGGTGTCACCAGTGTAGCGGTCCATACCTCCGCCACAGGTGTCACCAGTGTAGCGGTCCATACCTCCGCCACAGGTGTCACCAGTGTAGCGGTCCATACCTCCGCCACAGGTGTCACCAGTGTAGCGGTCCATACCTCCGCCACAGGTGTCACCAGTGTAGCGGTTCATACCTCCGCCACAGGTGTCACCAGTGTAGCGGTCCATACCTCCGCCACAGGTGTCACCAGTGTAGCGGTCCATACCTCCGCCACAGGTGTCACCAGTGTAGCGGTCCATACCTCCGCCACAGTTGTCGCCAGTGTAGCAGTCCATACCTCCACAACAGGTGTCACAAGTGTAGCGGTCCATACCTCCGCCACAGGTGTCACCAGTGTAGCGGTCCTTACCTCTGCCACAGTTGTCGCCAGTGTAGCGGTCCATACCTCCACAACAGGTGTCACCAGTGTAGCGGTCATACCTCCACCGAGGTGTTTACCATGTAGCGGTTCCATACCCCACCACAGGTGTAACCAGTGTAGCGGTCCTACCTCGCCACAGTGTAACCAGGTAGCGGTCCATACCTCCATCACAGGGTCACCGTGTAGCGGTCCATACCTCCGCCACAGGTGTCACCAGTTTAGCGGTCCATACCTCCACTACAGGTGTCCCAGTGTAGCGGTCCATACCCCCGACACAGGTGTAACCAGTGTAGCGGTCCATACCTCGCCACAGGTGTACAGTGCAGCAGTCAAAACCTCCATCACAGTGTACCAGTGTAGCGGGCCATACCTCCACCACAGTGTCACCGTGTAGCGGTCCATACCTCCGCACAGTTAGCAGTGTAGCGGTCCATACCTACATCCTAGTGTCACCAGTTTAGCGGGGCCATCATCTCCGCCACAGGTGTCTCAGTGTAGCGGTCCATACTCCACCACGTGTCACCAGTGTAGCGGTCCTACCTCCGACACAGGTTAACCAGTGTAGCAGTCCATACCTCCGCCACTGTGTACCAGTGTAGCGGTCATAATCATCAGGTGTCCCAGTGTAGCAGTCCATACCTCCACATTGGTGTTCCCAGTTATTCCATACCTCCGCCACAGTGATAACCGTGTAGCGGTCCATACCTCCGCCACAGGTGCACATGTTAGCGGTCCATACTTCCACCACAGGTGCACCAGTGTTTGCGGTTCATACCTCCGCCACAGGTGTCACCATGTAGCCGTCATATCTCCGCCACAGGTGTACCAGTGTAGCGGTCCAACCTCCGCCACAGGGTCACCCTTGTAGCGTCCATACCTCCGCCACAGGTGTAACCAGTGTAGCGGTCCATACCTCCACCACAGGTGTCATCATTGTACGGTCCATACCTCGCCACAGGTGTCACATGTATCGTCCATACCTCCACCACAGTGATCACCAGGTAGCGGGTCATTACTCCCACAGGTGTACCAGTGTAGCGGTCCATACCTCCGCCAAGGTTCACCAGTTACGTCCATACCTCCGCCACAGGTGTCACCATTGTAGCGGTCCATACTCCACCACAGGTGTCACCAGTGTAACGTCCATACCTCCGCCACAGTGTCACCAGTGTAGCGGTCCATACCTCCGCCACATGGTGTAACCAGTGTAGCGTCCATACCTCCGCCAGGTGTCACCAGTGTAGCGGTCCAACCTCCGCCACAGGTGTCACCAGTGTAGCGGTCCATACCTCGCCACAGGTGTCACCAGTGTAGCGGTCCAACCTCCGCCACGTGTCAACAGTGTAGCGGTCCATACCTCGCACAGGTGTCACCAGTGTAGCTGGTCCATACCTCCACCACAGGTGTCACCGTGCTAGCGGCCATACCTCCGCCACAGGTTTTCACCAGTGTAGCGGTCCATACCTCCGCCACAGTGTAACCAGTGTAGCGGTCCATACCTCCCCACAGGTGTCACCAGTGTAGCGTCCATACCTCCGCCACAGGTGTCACCAGTGTAGCGGTCCATACCTCCGCCACAGGTGTCACCAGTGTAGCGGTCCATACTCCGCCAGAGGTGTCACCAGTGTAGCGGTCCATACCTCCGCCACAGGTGTCACCAGTGTAGCGGTCCATACCTCCGCCACAGGTGTCACCAGTGTAGCGGTCCATACCTCCACCACAGGTGTCACCAGTGTAGCGGTCCATACCTCCGCCACAGGTGTCACCAGTGTAGCGGTCCATACCTCCGCCACAGGTGTCACCAGTGTAGCGGTCCATACCTCCGCCACAGTTGTCGCCAGTGTAGCAGTCCATACCTCCACAACAGGTGTCACCAGTGTAGCGGTCCATACCTCCGCCACAGGTGTCACCAGTGTAGCGGTCCTTACCTCTGCCACAGTTGTCGCCAGTGTAGCGGTCCATACCTCCACAACAGGTGTCACCAGTGTAGCGGTCCATACCTCCACCACAGGTGTCACCAGTGTAGCGGTCCATACCTCCACCACAGGTGTAACCAGTGTAGAGGTCCATACCTCCGCCACAGGTGTAACCAGTGTAGCGGTCCATACCTCCATCACAGGTGTCACCAGTGTAGCGGTCCATACCTCCGCCACAGGTGTCACCAGTGTAGCGGTCCATACCTCCACTACAGGTGTCACCAGTGTAGCGGTCCATACCTCCGACACAGGTGTAACCAGTGTAGCGGTCCATACCTCCGCCACAGTTAACCCGTGCAGCGTCATACCTCCATCACAGTGTCACCAGTGGGCGTCCATACCTCCACCACAGGTGTCACCAGTGTAGCGGTCCATACCTCCGCCACAGGTGTAGCCAGTGTAGCGGTCCATACCTCCATCACAGGTGTCACCAGTTTAGCGGTCCATACCTCCGCCACAGGTGTCACCAGTGTAGCGGTCCATACCTCCGACACAGGTGTAACCAGTGTAGCAGTCCATACCTCCGCCACATGTGTAACCAGTGTAGCGGTCCATAACTCCATCACAGGTGTCACCAGTGTAGCAGTCCATACCTCCACATAGGTGTCACCAGTGTAGCGGTCCATACCTCCGCCACAGGTGTAACCAGTGTAGCGGTCCATACCTCCGCCACAGGTGTCACCAGTGTAGCGGTCCATACTTCCACCACAGGTGTCACCAGTGTAGCGGTTCATACCTCCGCCACAGGTGTCACCAGTGTAGCCGTCCATATCTCCGCCACAGGTGTCACCAGTGTAGCGGTCCATACCTCCGCCACAGGTGTCACCATTGTAGCGGTCCATACCTCCGCCACAGGTGTAACCAGTGTAGCGGTCCATACCTCCACCACAGGTGTCACCATTGTAGCGGTCCATACCTCCGCCACAGGTGTCACCAGTGATCGGTCATACCTCACCACAGGTGTCCCATGTAGCGGTCCATACCTCCGCCACAGGTGTCACCAGTGTAGCGGTCCATACCTCCGCCACAGTTTTCACCAGTGTAGCGGTCCATACCTCCGCCACAGGTGTCACCAGTGTAGCGGTCCATACCTCCACCACAGGTGTCACCAGTTTTAGTGGTCCATACCTCCCCACAGGTGTCACCAGTGTAGCAGTCCATACCTCCGCCACAGTTGTCACCAGTGTAGCAGTCCATACCTCCGCCACAGGTGTCACCAGTGTAGCAGTCCATACCTCCGCCACAGTTGTCACCAGTGTAGCAGTCCATACCTCCCCACAGGTGTAACCATGTGTAGCGGTCCATACCTCCGCCACAGGTGTCACCAGTGTAGCGGTCCATACCTCCACCACAGGTGTCACCATTTTAGCGGTCCATACCTCCGCCACAGGTGTACCAGTGTATCGGTCCATACCTCCCACAGGTGTCACCAGTGTAGCAGTCCATACCTCCGCCACAGGTGTCACCAGTGTAGCAGTCCATACCTCCACCACAGGTGTCACCAGTGTAGCGGTCCATACCTCCGCCACAGGTGTCACCAGTGTAGCGGTCCATACCTCCGCCACAGGTGTAACCAGTGTAGCGGTCCATACCTCCGCCACAGGTGTCACCAGTGTAGCGGTCCATACCTCCGCCACAGGTGTCACCAGTGTAGCGGTCCATACCTCCGCCACAGGTGTAAACCAGTGTAGCGGTCCATACCTCCGCCACAGGTGTCAAACCCGTGTAGCGGTCCATACCTCCACCACAGGTGTCACCATTGTAGCGGTCCATACCTCCGCCACAGGTGTCACCAGTGTATCGGTCCATACCTCCACCACAGGTGTCACCAGTGTAGCGGTCCATACCTTTCCCCCACAGGTGTCACCAGTGTAGCGGTCCATACCTCCGCCACAGGTGCACCAGTGTAGCGGTCCATACCTCCCCACAGGTGTCACCAGTGTAGCGGTCCATACCTCCACCACAGGTGTCACCAGTGTAGCGGTCCATTTCCTCCGCCACAGATGTCACCAGTGTAGCGGTCCATACCTCCGCCACAGGTGTAACCAGTGTAGCGGTCCATACCTCCGCCACAGGTGTCACCCGTGTAGCGGTCCATTACCTCCGCCACAGGTGTCACCAGTGTAGCGGTCCATACCTTCCGCACATAGGTGTCACCAGTGTAGCGGTCCATACTCCGCCAAGGTGTCCAGTGTGCGGTCCATACCTCCGCCACAGGTGTCACCAGTGTAGCGGTCCATACCTCCACCACAGGTGTCACCAGTGTAGCGGTCCATACCTCCGCCACAGGTGTCACCAGTGTAGCGTCCATATCTCCGCCACATGTGTAACCAGTGTAGCGGTCCATACCTCCGCCACAGGTGTCACCAGTGTAGCGGTCCATACCTCCGCCACAGGTGTCACCAGTGTAGCGGTCCATACCTCCGCCACAGGTGTAACCAGTGTAGCGGTCCATACCTCCGCCACAGGTGTCACCAGTGTAGCTGTCCATACCTCCGCCACAGGTGTCACCAGTGTAGCGGTCCATACCTCCGCCACAGGTGTCACCAGTGTAGCGGTCCATACCTCAGCCACAGGTGTCACCAGTGTAGCGGTCTATACCTCCGCCACAGGTGTCACCAGTGTAGCGGTCCATACCTCCGCCACAGGTGTCACCAGTGTAGCGGTCCATACCTCCGCCACAGGTGTCACCAGTGTAGCGGTCCATACCTCCGCCACATGTGTAACCAGTGTAGCGGTCCATACCTCCGCCACAGGTGTCACCAGTGTAGCGGTCCATACCTCCACTACAGGTGTCACCAGTGTAGCGGTCCATACCTCCGACACAGGTGTAACCAGTGTAGCGGTCCATACCTCCGCCACAGGTGTAACCAGTGCAGCAGTCCATACCTCCATCACAGGTGTCACCAGTGTAGCGGTCCATACCTCCACCACAGGTGTCACCAGTGTAGCGGTCCATACCTCCGCCACAGGTGTAGCCAGTGTAGCGGTCCATACCTCCATCACAGGTGTCACCAGTTTAGCGGTCCATACCTCCGCCACAGGTGTCACCAGTGTAGCGGTCCATACCTCCACCACAGATGTCACCAGTGTAGCGGTCCATACCTCCGACACAGGTGTAACCAGTGTAGCAGTCCATACCTCCGCCACATGTGTAACCAGTGTAGCGGTCCATAACTCCATCACAGGTGTCACCAGTGTAGCAGTCCATACCTCCACATAGGTGTCACCAGTGTAGCGATCCATACCTCCGCCACAGGTGTAACCAGTGTAGCGGTCCATACCTCCGCCACAGGTGTCACCAGTGTAGCGGTCCATACTTCCACTACAGGTGTCACCAGTGTAGCGGTTCATACCTCCGCCACAGGTGTCACCAGTGTAGCCGTCCATATCTCCGCCACAGGTGTCACCAGTGTAGCGGTCCATACCTCCGCCACAGGTGTCACCATTGTAGCGGTCCATACCTCCGCCACAGGTGTAACCAGTGTAGCGGTCCATACCTCCACCACAGGTGTCACCATTGTAGCGGTCCATACCTCCGCCACAGGTGTCACCAGTGTATCGGTCCATACCTCCACCACAGGTGTCACCAGTGTAGCGGTCCATACCTCCGCCACAGGTGTCACCAGTGTAGCGGTCCATACCTCCGCCACAGGTGTCACCAGTGTAGCGGTCCATACCTCCGCCACAGGTGTCACCAGTGTAGCGGTCCATACCTCCACCACAGGTGTCACCAGTGTAGCGGTCCATACCTCCGCCACAGGTGTCACCAGTGTAGCGGTCCATACCTCCGCCACATGTGTAACCAGTGTAGCGGTCCATACCTCCGCCACAGGTGTCACCAGTGTAGCGGTCCATACCTCCGCCACAGGTGTCACCAGTGTAGCGGTCCATACCTCCGCCACAGGTGTAACCAGTGTAGCGGTCCATACCTCCGCCACAGGTGTCACCAGTGTAGCGGTCCATACCTCCGCCACAGGTGTCACCAGTGTAGCGGTCCATACCTCCGCCACAGGTGTCACCAGTGTAGCGGTCCATACCTCCGATACAGGTGTCACCAGTGTAGCGGTCTATACCTCCGCCACAGGTGTCACCAGTGTAGCGGTCCATACCTCCGCCACAGGTGTCACCAGTGTAGCGGTCCATACCTCCGCCACATGTGTAACCAGTGTAGCGGTCCATACCTCCGCCACAGGTGTCGCCAGTGTAGCGGTCCATACCTCTGCCACAGGTGTCACCAGTGTAGCGGTCCATACCTCCGCCACAGGTGTAACCAGTGTAGCGGTCCATACCTCCGCCACATGTGTAACCAGTGAAGCGGTCCATACCTCTGCCACAGGTGTCACCAGTGTAGCGGTCCATACCTCCGCCACAGGTGTCACCAGTGTAGCCGTCTATACCTCCGCCACAGGTGTCACCAGTGTAGCGGTCCATACCTCCGCCACAGGTGTCACCAGTGTAGCGGTCCATACCTCCGCCACAGGTGTCACCAGTGTAGCGGTCCATACCTCCGCCACATGTGTAACCAGTGTAGCGGTCCATACCTCCGCCACAGGTGTCACCAGTGTAGCGGTCCATACCTCTGCCACAGGTGTCACCAGTGTAGCGGTCCATACCTCCGCCACAGGTGTAACCAGTGTAGCGGTCCATACCTCCGCCACATGTGTAACCAGTGAAGCGGTCCATACCTCCGCCACAGGTGTCACCAGTGTAGCGGTCCATACCTCCGCCACAGGTGTCACCAGTGTAGCGGTCCATACCTCCGCCACATGTGTAACCAGTGTAGCGGTCCATACCTCCGCCACAGGTGTCACCAGTGTAGCGGTCCATACCTCCACCACAGGTGTAACCAGTGTAGCGGTCAATACCTCCGCCACAGGTGACACCAGTGTAGCGGTCCATACCTCCGCCACAGGTGTCACCAGTGTAGCGGTCCATACCTCCGCCACAGGTGTCACCAGTGTAGCGGTCCATACCTCCGCCACAGGTGTCACCAGTGTAGCGGTCCATACCTCCGCCACAGGTGTCACCAGTGTAGCGGTCCATACCTCCGACACAGGTGTCACCAGTGTAGCGGTCCATACCTCCGACACAGGTGTAGCCAGTGTAGCGGTCCATACCTCCGCCACAGGTGTAACCAGTGTAGCGGTCCATACCTCCGACACAGGTGTGGTCAGTGTAGCGGTCCATACCTCCGCCACAGGTGTAACCAGTGTAGCGGTCCATACCTCCGACACAGGTGTAGCCAGTGTAGCGGTCCATACCTCCGCCACAGGTGTAACCAGTGTAGCGGTCCATACCTCCGACACAGGTGTGGTCAGTGTAGCGGTCCATACCTCCGCCACAGGTGTAACCAGTGTAGCGGTCCATACCTCCGACACAGGTGTAGCCAGTGTAGCGGTCCATACCTCCGACAAGGGTGTCACCAGTGTAGCGGTCCATACCTCCGCCACAGGTGTCACCAGTGTAGCGGTCCATACCTCCGACACAGGTGTCACCAGTGTAGCGGTCCATACCTCCGACACAGGTGTAGCCAGTGTAGCGGTCCATACCTCCGCCACAGGTGTCACCAGTGTAGCGGTCCATACCTCCGCCACAGGTGTCACCAGTGTAGCGGTCCATACCTCCGACCCCAGGTGTCACCAGTGTAGCGGTCCATACCTCCGACACAGGTGTAACCAGAGTAGCGGTCCATACCTCCGCCACAGGTGTAACCAGTGTAGCGGTCCATACCTCCATCACAGGTGTCACCAGTGTAGCGGTCCATACCTCCACCACAGGTGTCACCAGTGTAGCGGTCCATACCTCCGCCACAGGTGTAGCCAGTGTAGCGGTCCATACCTCCACAGGTGTCACCAGTGTAGCGGTCCATACCTCCGCCACAGGTATCACCAGTGTAGCGGTCCATACCTCCACCACAGGTATCACCAGTGTAGCGGTCCATACCTCCGCCACAGGTGTCACCAGTGTAGCGGTCCATACCTCCAACACAGGTGTCACCAGTGTAGCGGTCCATACCTCCACCACAGGTGTCACCAGTGTAGCGGTCCATACCTCCGACACAGGTGTCACCAGTGTAGCGGTCCATACCTCCGACACAGGTGTCACCAGTGTAGCGGTCCATACTCCGACACAGGTGTACCAGTGTAGCGGTCCATACCTCCGACACAGTTGTCACCAGTGTAGCGGTCCATACCTCCACCACAGGTGTCACCAGTGTAGCGGTCCATACCTCCGCCACAGGTGTCACCAGTGTAGCGGTCCATACCTCCGACACAGGTGTCACCAGTGTAGCGGTCCATACCTCCACACAGGTGTCACCAGTGTAGCGGTCCATACCTCCGACACAGGTGTCACCAGTGTAGCGGTCATACCTCCGCCACAGGTGTCACCAGTGTAGCGGTCCATACCTCCGCCACAGGTGTCACCAGTGTAGCGGTCCATACCTCCACCACAGGTGTCACCAGTGTAGCGGTCCATACCTCCACCACAGGTGTCACCAGTGTAGCGGTCCATACCTCCGCCACAGGTGTCACCAGTGTAGCAGTCCATACCTCCACCACAGGTGTCACCAGTGTAGCGGTCCATACCTCCGACACAGGTGTCACCAGTGTAGCGGTCCATACCTCCGACACAGGTGTCACCAGTGTAGCGGTCCATACCTCCGACACAGGTGTCACCAGTGTAGCGGTCCATACCTCCACCACAGGTGTCACCAGTGTAGCGGTCCATACCTCCGACACAGGTGTCACCAGTGTAGCGGTCCATACCTCCACCACAGGTGTCAAACCCGTGTAGCGGTCCATACCTCCGACACAGGTGTCACCAGTTGTAGCAGTCCATACCTCCGACACAGGTGTCACCAGTGTAGCGGTCCATACCTCCGACACAGGTGTCACCAGTGTAGCGGTCCATACCTCCACCACAGGTGTCACCAGTGTAGCGGTCCATACCTCCGACACAGGTGTCACCAGTGTAGCGGTCCATACCTCCATCACAGGTGTCACCAGTGTAGCGGTCCATACCTCCACCACAGGTGTCACCAGTGTAGCGGTCCATACCTCCGCCACAGGTGTAGCCAGTGTAGCGGTCCATACCTCCATCACAGGTGTCACCAGTGTAGCGGTCCATACCTCCGCCACAGGTATCACCAGTGTAGCGGTCCATACCTCCACCACAGGTGTCACCAGTGTAGCGGTCCATACCTCCGCCACAGGTGTAACCAGTGTAGCGGTCCATACCTCCATCACAGGTGTCACCAGTGTAGCGGTCCATACCTCCACCACAGGTGTCACCAGTGTAGCGGGTCCATACCTCCGACACAGGTGTCACCAGTGTAGCGGTCCATACCTCCGACACAGGTGTCACCAGTGTAGCGGTCCATACCTCCGACACAGGTGTCACCAGTGTAGCGGTCCATACCTCCGACACAGTTGTCACCAGTGTAGCGGTCCATACCTCCACCACAGGTGTCACCAGTGTAGCGGTCCATACCTCCGCCACAGGTGTCACCAGTGTAGCGGTCCATACCTCCGCCACAGGTGTCACCAGTGTAGCGGTCCATACCCCACACAGGTGTCACCAGTGTAGCGAGTCCATACCTCCGACACAGGTGTCACCAGTGTAGCGGTCCATACCTCCGCCACAGGTGTCACCAGTGTAGCGGTCCATACCTCCGCCACAGGTGTCACCAGTGTAGCGGTCCATACCTCCACCACAGGTGTCACCAGTTGTAGCGGTCCATACCTCCACCCCAGGTGTCACCAGTTGTAGCGGTCCATACCTCCGACACAGGTGTCACCAGTGTAGCGGTCCATACCTCCACCACAGGTGTCACCAGTGTAGCGGTCCATACCTCCGACACAGGTGTCACCAGTGTAGCGGTCCATACCTCCGACACAGGTGTCACCAGTGTAGCGGTCCATACCTCCGACACAGGTGTCACCAGTGTAGCGGTCCATACCTCCACCACAGGTGTCACCAGTGTAGCGGTCCATACCTCCGACACAGGTGTCACCAGTGTAGCGGTCCATACCTCCACCACAGGTGTCACCAGTGTAGCGGTCCATACCTCCGACACAGGTGTCACCAGTGTAGCGGTCCATACCTCCGACACAGGTGTCACCAGTGTAGCGGTCCATACCTCCGACACAGGTGTCACCAGTGTAGCGGTCCATACCTCCACCACAGGTGTCACCAGTGTAGCGGTCCATACTCCGACACAGGTGTCACCAGTGTAGCGGTCCATACCTCCGACACAGGTGTCACCAGTGTAGCGGTCCATACCTCCGACACAGGTGTCACCAGTGTAGCGGTCCATACCTCCACCACAGGTGTCACCAGTGTAGCGGTCCATACCTCCGACAACAGGTGTCACCAGTGTAGCGGTCCATACCTCCGACACAGGTGTCACCAGTGTAGCGGTCCATACCTCCGACACAGGTGTCACCAGTGTAGCGGTCCATACCTCCACCACAGGTGTCACCAGTGTAGCGGTCCATACCTCCGACACAGGTGTCACCAGTGTAGCGGTCCATACCTCCGACACAGGTGTCACCAGTGTAGCGGTCCATACCTCCGACACAGGTGTCACCAGTGTAGCGGTCCATACCTCCACCACAGGTATCACCAGTGTAGCGGTCCATACCTCCGACACAGGTGTCACCAGTGTAGCGGTCCATACCTCCGACACAGGTGTCACCAGTGTAGCGGTCCATACCTCCGACACAGGTGTCACCAGTGTAGCGGTCCATACCTCCGACACAGGTGTCACCAGTGTAGCGTCCATACTCCGACACAGGTGTCACCAGTGTAGCGGTCCATACCTCCGACACAGGTGTCACCTGTGTAGCGGTCCATACCTCCGACACAGGTGTCACCAGTGTAGCGGTCCATACCTCCGCCACAGGTGTCACCAGTGTCACCAAAACAAGGCTGCACATAAATTTTCAGAGTTAAAGATAAAGAATAATGAACAGAATATTAAAAACTAAATGAAAAGAAAAAGACATGAAATGTGCAAACTGCCAGAAGCAGTTCTCCACTAGGAAAGATGGCGCCAGAACGGCAGTACCAGCTGGCTGGCAGGCCAGCTGCAGCATTTGCTATAAGCAGCAGGCATTATACTCGGTTTCTTTCCTAAATCGTTTTTTTCCAACCTGGGAATGTGAAACTAAATAAGTTGGTTCAACTCAGTGAAGACGTGACTTGTGATAAACTGGAGTGCAGGAGAGATCTGTGTTATTATTAATAATATAGTAATGAACGTGTGTCTTAATCATCAACTTGTCGGTATTTTATACCATTTTTCACCATAAAAATTACGTTAGCATAAATGTTATGTTAAGAACTGTAAAACTGTTGTTTATTTGTGTACTTTAGATGTATTTTGATATTGATGACTGCTTAAATAGAACATTTGTTGCACATCTGTCTTAATCATTTTATTTTTTTGTAATCACGAATAAAATACATTATTGTGTAAACAATTGAATAGATGTAACGGAGTTGTTCAGTTAAAAATATAATTTTTTTAAAGGGGTGGACGCGTAAGCCAGTGGAAGGTCTCGGTTAAATGACTAAAACTCCAGTTGCAGGTCGTCATATGACTGAAGACCCGCTTCGAGAAACATTGTCATGTTTCCTGACTAATCTTATCTAGCCTAACTTAGCTCTTCAGTTAAGACTTCATAACAGTTGTTAGGATGAGTAGAAGGAATTAAGACTTGACACTATAGAGACAGTTGTAGAGTTCTTATACTTATGAATCTAACAATAACACGAAGGTGAGAATCATGGTCAAGATACAATTTAAAAGATCATCCATGAAAAATTTAAAATAGTAATTAGCCAACTGGAAAAGGTTTAATGGTAGTTTTTACATCAAAGAATATTTTACACTTCGAGATTATTCAATAATTGTATTTTATGACAACTTAGACACAATTAGAGTGCAGTATTAGACTATGGTATTTAAGTACATAATATTTATTTTAGCTTTCGCTTACAGTCAGTAACTGTATTACAATTTTTAATTTCGTCCGATAAATTATTTCACATTTTTGGAAGAATTTCTGTAGATGTTCAGCCGACACGAGGGATATCAGAGAGGTATGTTACCTGTGTATTACCTGTATATTACCTGTGTATTACCTGTGTATTCGAACATGTTGCATTTTCCCAGGAAATGTCTTAGATTAATATTACAGTGTAGTGTTTTAAAGATGTGGAGTAATCACTGGTACGTATAAATTGTATTTATATTTAGTATGTATAGGGACTTAAATAAGGGAATAGTTTGTTGTCTATAATTGGAGTTGGTGACTGTAGTGATGGCTGCTTTTTGCTGAGAGATGGTTGGTTTGATGTGGGTCGTCAAAATGGATCTCGAAGTACACATCTCGTATGGAAGGCCTTTCAATCTTACATGCTATTGCTTATATATGTTGGATATGACGATTAGATTTCAGTTTGCTATGAGCAATTAGAACTAGGCATTTCCCCCTCGTCTTGCTTTTCGTTTCATTGATTTTAATGTTTGTGGACGTGGTCCCCTCAAGGAAGGTTCCTTGATATTGGTGAGGGGCTCTTGATTTAGGGAATTGGATCTGTGCTCCAGTTCCCCGAATTAAGCCTGAATGCCTTCCACATCCCCTCCCCCAGGCGCTGTATAATCCTCCGGGTTTAGCGCTTCCCCCTTGATTATAATAATAATAATGTGGACGTGGTTTGTTCACAAGAATTATATAGGCTATTTGTTTGTAATCATCCAGGTGTGACCCTTTCTTAATTCATTGTTAGTTAATGGTGCATAAGCACCAATGGGTCTAGGCCTGATTTTATTAAGTTTGTGTGGTCAGCAAAGAGTAGATGTTTCAGATGATGGGAAGCGTCAGGTAGGTCATTAATGTAGATGAGGGAAAGAAGAGGACCCAGAATGCTATCTTGAGGGACACTTAAATTCCTTGGTAAGGTTAGACGAGGTGTCATTTATGGCTACATGCTGTTGTCTGTTACTAAGATATGCCTGAAAATATCTTTATATGTTACCGTTGAGTTCCTAGAGATTAAGATAGACTAGGGTGGTTAATAGAATGAAAAGTCTTTGGAAGAGCAATAACAAGTCCAGTAGGATGCTGGGATGTTGGAGTGAAGATAGGGGAATGGGGAGGGTAGAGAGTCTGGATGGTGAGGGAGAGAAGGAATGGGAGGAAATGGATGGGGTATAGAGTGTGACGGTGGCATGAAGAGAGGTCAGGTGGGTCATTCAGTCTTACTAAAAATTTTCAGTTCATTTTGTTTGGCTTTCTGTTCATCCAGCTGTCAGTAATTCCCTGATTCCCTTTTTTTTTTTTTTGTTTTTGCTCATCTAGCAGTTCAAAAATCATTACAGATATTTTACCCATACCTGATTGAGAACTTTAATTTTTTTTTCTTTCATAATTTGCTTTTTTTTGTCTCACATAATTTTAGATTTTGCCACCGAAGTGCCTAGTTTACTGTGCGCCCCATATCCATCCTGTGGACGGTATCGCAAGAGCATATGAATATACAAAGGGCCTAGGAACTAGGCCTCAAAAGGGTTAACAGGTGTACATATTGGTTTATATCTACATATCTATAGTTCACTTATCTGTTACAAGCAAATTTAGGAAATTTGCTTAGTATATCTGGTATCTTATTTTCATTAATAAGAGATCTTGACATGTCACATAGGTTATTATACTGTCTGTCTCTGTATTCCTCAATAAGTGGACAATTAAGCACATAGTGTTCAAGAGAGTGACCATATGCCTGATCACATAATTTACATTTAGTTTGATCATCATCTGTGTGTCTCCCAAACTGCCAGAAGTACTTGTAACCAAGCCTAAGCCTGGCCACTACAACATCAGTCAGTCTGTTCACATTGCAAGTTGCTCCATAAACACACTTATCTACGTTCATGTTATCATAGTGGGTTATAGATCTACTCAGGCTTCTAACTGCATTCCTATAACAATCATTTTCATTATTTACTTCTCTCCTAATTGTGAGGGAAAAGTTCAATAGATAGGAGTAGTGAGGGAGTATATAGTAACAATAGTTTCATTGCCGGCTACTTGTTAAGGTAGGGTAAGTCCAGCTCCCGCTATCCCTTACCCCCCCCCCCAAAGGTGACGTGTGGGGCTCCGGCCAAACAGTAAATCACTAGACTCACAGCTCCCAGCACTACTCTTGGAATGACAGAGTGGGTCACCTGCCAACCAACGAGTAGAATAGGAGACGGACTAACTTCCTGAGACGTCCCATGTTTAATCTACTTACCTGTTATGTAAGCCAACACAGGACCTAACCCCTCATCATAGCAGTGGTAACGAACCTGTTTTCCTGTCATCTGAAGTAATTATTCACGGCTATACTCTGTGAAGAACGAGCCGGTGGTGGTCACCAACACCTGCTACCCCCCCCCCACATCAGCAACGGCTACAATTTCAACAACATGCAGTGTCACCAACACCTGACACCCCATTACCACGATATACCTATATTAGCGTTGAGTTCAAATGTAATTTTTTTCATTTCATTTTTCATTTTTCTTTCAATTAGGATACCCATTCATGTTTTATTGTTTTACATTTTCCGTTTCTAAATAATAAAGTGTTTATCATTGTCTGTTATTATTTCTTTTTCTATTCATTAATTTTCCTGAGGAGGAGCCAGCCTTGGTAATACTGATTGAAGTTGTTACAGGGCTGAGTAAGCCTTCACACTAATATTATTCCTAATACTAGACACATATATACCAAAGTTATATTCTACATTCTCCTTCTGGGTACTCTTCTTGGCTAACATATCAACTTTATCATGAAGGATAAATCCTATGTGTGATGGGATCCGTAATACGAAAATGTCACCTTAATGATTTTTTTTTCCAGAGTGTTATGGCCCTATTAAAGAACAACTAGCATTTTCCTGCTGTTTATCTTTAGTTTCCATGGTTTTCCTTATTTTATTGTATTTGCTCTCCATCATTCTTGTCATTCATTTATATAATTTTCCTTTTGTTCTTTTAAGCTTAAAATCATCACCGACTTATTTTCTCCAATATCTGTTAGTTTTTTTTTATCACAAACATTAGATAGTTCTTCTTATTTTGCACCTGTCACTATATTAATTTTTAATTATAATAAAAAAGTAATTGTGAGAGACCTCTATATTTTAAGATATCTATTGCAATGTCAAGTGATGTAGGTTATCTTCCCACAGCTAACGTTGTGGTGCTGTGGTGTGTGTTAACATGCGTCAAGACTA
Source organism: Cherax quadricarinatus (assembly GCF_026875155.1). NCBI lineage: Eukaryota > Metazoa > Arthropoda > Malacostraca > Decapoda > Parastacidae > Cherax > Cherax quadricarinatus. The sequence goes on along the minus strand of NC_069456.1, from coordinate 22,372,771 downwards.
AACCAGCAATGAAGGTACTCTTAAGTAGTGTGTTCGTGCCCTTGCTGTTGCTGTGTCTGGTGATAAGACCTGCTGAAGCGCAGACATTGAGAGCCATCCTCACCTGCGACGTAGTCACATTTAAGAGCCCTCTGAGGAAGGTTACGATAATCGTATACTGCACACTGGCTAGGATGGAACTGATCGCTATAGCCGCAGTGTCCTTCTTTAGGTATAACGCCGACATAATAATTTGTATTATAATGCATTTTAAACAAAAACTCATATTACATATAATTTGTTGTGTATTTTCACTCTTTATTAGCAAGAATCAGTTTACTACGTTTTAACTTGTGTATCGCATGTGTCTGCAGGATGATGGCGCTGTGGTCACCACACAGACGTATGTTAAGTCTGAAGGCAGCCGCAGCTGTGGTAGTTTTCATGAAATTCTACTCTGTCCTAGGAACACTTGTAAGTCTTACACACCAGCTGGAATTTTCCATACTCCTTAGTGCAGATCTTGATATCAAAAATAAATAACATGGAGGCAGAAATACCTGGGAAGACTGTAAATAATGTTAAAAGAGAAAATCTACAGCCTGCTGACCTTGATATTATTATTAACCTAAAGTCATTAACTTCTCTTGATGATCTTGACTTTACATAAATGTTTGTACAAGTCCATATTTAAAGTTATTCCTACCGATTACAAATGTGCGACTGTTCTAGATGTTTAATGGGAAGATTATAATTCTTGAACTCATATTTTTATTGTGGTCATTTGGTTTATAATAACTTCCTCTATATTAAATGTATTGAATTATACTGTTGTTATGTTACGAGACATTTCTTGTGTGTTCAGGTGATGATGATACCACGAATCCTGGGTTACCAGAGACATCCTCTGGTGCGCAGTATGCGTGTGTTGACCTTCTTCATCAGCACAATGATGCCCGTATTGGTCACCTTAGCATGCTACGCTGTCATGATCTTCGCTGTAAGTACACAGTCTCGTGATCAGAGCAGCGTCACAGACGCTGACCCGTCTATACACTCAGAGGTTAGTTAGTTACCAGTTGTCAAAGGCACTTGTAAATAGTAACTGCCTGTTATAAGTAAGTAAGTAAGTTTATTCAGGTATACACAAATACAGTTACATAGAATTATCATACATAGCAGCATATGTGTAGAGAACCTGGGATAACCCAAAAAAGTCAGACAGAGTGACTTATTTCCATTGGGGTCCTTTTACCTTATTATTATAATATAAAGGTTATAATATTTTCTTATTATTCTACAATGAAGATAACATCTTATTATCATACTAAAAAGACTATCTACTACACGAGGGTCATTAAGACTATCTACAATACGAGGGTCATTACTAGGGATAAGGTAAAATTTACACGTATGTTAGCTAAAAAATAGAAATCATTCCCCTCCCTTTCTGTAGCTACATTCATCAGACACCTTTTGGCACTCTTCTTGAACTGGTTCATGCTATGACTGGCTTTGGCATGTGCGGGTAGTCTGTTCCATTCCTTTATTGCTGTACAATAAAAGGTGTTTGAAGCCTGGCCACTGACTGTGGGTACTACAAAGTTGTGCTCTCTCCCCCTAGTACTATGATTGCTTTGGTTCCCAACCTTGACAAAATTGACAGCAAGATATTCTGGACACTGTTTGTGAGCAATTTTATAAACATGATTTAGCTTCAGTTGTTTTACTGTCTTCAACATTCAGCATATCCAACTGCTGTAATTCATCCTGGCCTACATGTTCTCTTGGTCCCAGCCCCAGGATGAATCTTACGATTTTGTTCTGGGTGATTTGCAGTCTATCTTTCAGTTTTTTTGTCAAGCAAGGTTCGTTATGCAGGTGGGGTTTGTATTTGTTAGTTACTAGTTGTTAAAGGCACTTGTCGTGTAAGTTGGTTAGTTACCATTTTGTCCTAGGCAATGTGTGTGTGTGTGTACTCACCTATTTGTGATTGCACGGGTCGATTCATAGCTCCTGGCCCCGCTTCTTCGCTGGTCGCTACTAGGTCCACTTTCTCCCTGCTCCTTGAGCTTTATCATATCTCTTCTTATGTATGGATCCTGCCTTCACTACCTCACTCTCCAGATTATTCCACTTTCTGACAATTCTGTTACTGAAGAAATACTTCCTAACATCCTTGTAACTCACGTGAGTCTTCAACTTCCAACTGTGACCCCTTGTTGCTGTGTCCCATCTCTGAATCATCCTGTCCCTATATCCACCCTGTCAATAACCCTCAGTATTTTATATGTCGTTATTATGCTCTGGGCTGGACATGCCCCATAGCGTCGTTGGATTTTTAATTAATAATATGAGGATGGTAACTCCTCCGATCCATGGTGTCCAGTAGGATCTTGGATCATTAAGGATCCTTATAAAAGGTATGCTTTATCATTTAATAACAATGTACCAACATTGCTACGAGATACCAGGTGCATAAACAAGAAACTTATAAAGATAGTCTACATTATAATTTGTCTCTAAGTTCACCTCTGGGCTATAGTTTGCCTAGAAATTCCCTCCTAGGGATCATACTTTATACCTAGACCTGGTAAAATCTTACAGGATATAGATAAAAAGGAATGAACAGGGATTTCCTGGGAGGTGAAGTTAAGATAATGAAGGTTGTGAAATCTTAATGTGACGTCTTGATAACTCAACATGGTAGTTGTTTCTGGTGCCTCAATATTTAGATATTCACTTGAACAATATACGCAATAACAATAGTGCAGAGTGCGACATAGATCTGTAATGTACTTAAATATTAGCGATGAAGAACTGATACGAATCCGAAGAGTTATTCACAGGTTGTGTCAGGACACTAGTATCCCAATTTTTCAGTACAAATGTCAAACTATAGAACTTAAAACTAATTCAAAACTTCCGCTAAGGATAACAAGCTCTGAAGGCTAATAGCCAAGCTGAAGAGGGATACTCTAGTTATCTTTCAGCTATCAGTATCCCAGAATACACCAACTCCTTTGAGAAAAATACCAGTAATAAAAGATTGAAACCGACCAGATGATGAATTTTCCAGTTATTGCACCGAATTCAACAATTACTCGTTTATTAACTACGTTAGTAACTCTAGAGGAATTAATACCTGTACAGCCTCAACCCCCCAAAAAAGTTTCGTTCAATTCGTAAAATGCATCATCTATTAAACAATGAAGCCTCTCAGGAAGCACAAAGTGAGGGTGTCCTTATTGAGACAATATTGTAACGTACGACCTGTAATTAGGAAGCATAAATTCTGATCATGAGGACATATTTGATTAATATCTCTTAAAAAAAACTCCGCGGGCCGCGGGGGCGTTGACCCCCGGAACTCTCTTCAGGTAAACTCCAGGTAAACATTAGATAAAACTTCTCATGATCGTTGAGAATATTCACAGGGATTATCCTTAAGTCTTTAAATTTAGGATATACTGTTGTAACATTATCCCGTAACATTTACTCTGGTAATGCAGAAAAAACCACTCTTGGTGAAAAGTTTCATTACATATATGTCTGAATTGTACATAAATACATTTATATACATTCGTAATAATTAAGGAACTAGTTCTCTCTATTACACTCTAATAACGTAAACTAAACAAAATCTCAAACCTCACAGAGTATGTAGTTTCTTATGACTGTCACTTGCTTGCAGATGTATCGCAACCAGCGTCGTCGGGCAAATAATCAATTCGCCTCCAACGTGCACCAGACTGAGGCTACTCGCTCTATGCTGGCTGTCTTCGTCAGTAACCTACTCCTAAGCTTCCCTCATTCAGTCTTTCATCTCCTGGAAAAGCCTTCGTTTACTTTATACGTTATAATTCATATTATATTCTCAACTCATTTCGTTGTAGATCCAGTAGTATTTGTGTGGTTTAGCCGGAGTTTTCGCCATCGTGTGAACCAACGGGTGCGTGCAGGTGTAGCCTGGATGATGATATATTTCTGCTGCCGAACTTCTCCCACCACCATCTCCACCATCCACTCATCCTCAGTCACAGAGTCCATTGAACAGAAGTCATCAGTCACACTGTCCACCGATCAGAAGCCTCCTGTCACAATGTCAACAGATCAGAAGTCTTCAGTCACAATGTCCTCCGGTCAGAAGTCTTCAGTCACAATGTCCTCCGGTCAGAAGTCAGAAGTCACAATGTCCTCCGGTCAGAAGTCTTCAGTCACAGTGTTCACCAATCAAAGTTATATCTGAGAAAACATAAGAGAGACACGAATACAGTTACATGACTGTTTCATTAATGACATTCAGGGTTGTCAGGGGACTTGATGAAGCCCATTTGTGGGCGAAACGTCGTCAATAATGGTTCCACATAACTGCATTTCTGTTTATATAATGTAACCTCCACCGGAAGTCTGTCAAACTCAATTCTACACACTATGAAAGACGAGACCACCGTAGATGGATAACATAAGTTTCAAGGTAAAGACTTAAAATATTAATTTAATAAGCAGCTACACTATTCGGTCATATATTCAAGTAATATAATTAAATTAAATAATTATCAGTATTATTATACAACTGCGTAATAATAATAGGGAATTAATAATCTCATTGGCTAAGGATGTAAATAGAAATTATTGGAATAATGCATGACTAAATAATTTAGTATTCTTTATAATGTTTCCTCAGAAGCATTAACTCAGAGGTAAGAATAATTTAGTGAGTTAATGAGTATTTTAGTAGAAATTGCTAGTAATATAACTATATATATAATTATAGTAGATGCCTAAAGATCCAGCCATTAATACCAGTTCTACGAGGAGTTATGTGTAGGTAATATTTTTATTGTGAATTATTATTATTATGTGAGCAAATCACCAGCAGGATATTTACAGAGCATTACCTGAATTATTACTTGCAAGTAATTTGGATGAGGTAAGTGGAACTTAAGTCACAGCAGGTCGCAGTGACTTAAATCACCACTCTCACAAAAAGCTAGACCTTACATTAAATTAATAATTATAATAATAAAACCAGCTACTCTAGTAAATTAAAGTTGTGGACAGTATATGATTAGGCTTCCTGGGTACACAAAATATAATTGGTATTAACACTTACCATTTAATTACTGGAAGACAATGCTGATGGAACACACCCTAACGATACCTCTACAGCTAGGGTTTACGATGGCCATCGCAGAAACTACTGTATTTTATTGGTAAGCGTCACTTAGCTAAAGTGTGTTGTTGGGAAGGATTCATTGAAGTCGTCTATCTTCCTGTCCTTGTTGCCGAATTGTAAAGGCTTTCCACACTATTTATCCTAATTCTTCAGCAGGAACGTGTCAGCAATTTTTAAATTATGGACTGAGGCCGATATACACCAAATGACCTTCGAGAACGCCCGATTACGTTGCACAGTTCAGTCCAATGTTTTCACATTAAATTCAATATGGCGTCTCTCCCCGGTGTCACTCCGCAGCTCTTCTATACTCCCCTCACTTGAAATTTCTCGAAGGGTCCAAAGAGCATCACATTTTAATACACATTTATCATATTATTCATTTATATGTTCTACATTTAGGAAATTATGTAAAATATTTCCATAATTTTAGTTAATATCAAGTGTTAAGTATATAGAGGTGATGCCCTCCTAGCAAGATGATTCTATCTTGGGATCATGTTGCTAGGAGGCAGGTATCCCAGTTATACCCAAACATGTCCTAATCTAACATCAAAACATAAACACTAGTTTAACGAAGAATCCAAGACAAACTAGTTTTCTCATCTTGTGATGACGCACACCAATATCTCAAAGGGAGGAAAGAGTGACTACTGTCTTCTACCATCCTCACACACACACATACACACTATCTTTCCACCTATCTATCTGTATACATATATATATATATATATATATATATATATATATATATATATATATATATATATATAATATTATATATATATATATATATATATATATATATATAATACATATATATATATATATACATACATATATATATATATATATATATATAATATATATATATATATATATATATATATATATATATTATATATATATATATATATATATATATATATATATATATATATTATAGTGCGGATAGGCAGAACTTGCCATCTTGGCTTAAATAGCAACACTCATCTTGCCATACAGGACAAGTGAAAATTTGTGTATGCAATAATTTCGCCAAAATCATTCTGAACCTAGCGAAAAAAATATATTTCATTGTGTTTGTTTAGTATTAAATATTTGTAAACAAATCTAAAATATATTTAGTTGGGTTAAGCTAAAATAAATTGTTCTTGTTATAATAAGGTTAGGTAAGTTTTCTAAGATTCTTTTGGTGCAAAATTAAAAATTTTTACATTAACATTAATGAAAAAAATATATCTTTAAACGTATAAGAGAAAATTTTAGAAAGGACTTAATTTTAAATAAGTTCGTGCTAATTGAGCAGTTTTACATATTCGGCACGACATATATATATATATATATATATATATATATATATATATATATATATATATATAATATATATATATATATATATATATATAATATATATATATATATATATAAATATATTATATATCAGAACTGCAAGAAGTCCCTATCGCGTGCCTTCAGCATTTTATGGAGAGGGAGCATGGACACAGGGGTCATCCCACACACACTAACAACAACAGACATAGCCCAACTCCACAAAGGTGGCAGTAAAGCAATTGCAAAGAACTACAGACCGATAGCATTAACATCCCATATCATAAAAATCTTTGAGAAGGTTCTAAGAAGCAAGATAGCCAACCACCTAGATACCCATTAGTTTCACAACCCAGGCAACACGGGTTTAGAGCAGGTCGCTCCTGCCTGTCCCAGGTACTGGACCACTATGACAAGGTCCTGGATGTTGTAGAGGATAAGCAAAATACAGATGTAATATACACAGACTTTGCAAAAGATTTCGACAAGTGTGACCATGGTGTAATAGCACACAAAATGCGGGATAAAGGAATAACGTGAAAAGTTGGTAGATGGATCTACAACTTCCTGCCAAATAGAACACAAAGAGTTATAGTAAACAGAGTAAACTCTGAGGCAACAATGGTAAAAAACTCTGTTCCACAAGGCACAGTACTCGCTCCCATTCTATTCCTCATCCTCATTTCTGACATAGACAGAGATGTAAGCCATAGCTCCGTGTCTTCCTTTGCTGATGACACCCGGATCACCATGACAGTGACCTCCATCGAAGACATTGCGAGACTCCAAGCGGACATCAACCAAATTTTCGAATGGGCCACTCAAAACAATATGAAGTTCAACGAGGAGAAATTTCAACTACTCAGATATGGAAAACTTGAGGAAATTAAAAATGTGTCAGGGTATACCACAAATTCTAACCATACAGTCGAGCGGAAAAGTAATGTGAAAGACCTGGGAGTGATAATGTCAGAGTATCTCGCCTTCAAAGACCACAACAATGTATCTACCTCATCTGCTAGGAAAATGATAGGATGGATAATGAGAACCTTCAAAACTAGGGATGCCAAGCCCATGACGATTCTCTTCAAATCGTTTGTGCTCTCTAGGCTGGAATACTGCTGCACACTAACGGACCTCTTCAAGGCTGGCGACATTGCAGACCTGGAGAGTGTACAAAGAACTTTCACGGCACACGTAAGTGCAATGATGCACCTAAACTAATGGGTATGGTTGAAGGTCCTTGATCTGTATTCTCTCGAATGCAGGTGGGAGAGATACATGATAACATACACTTGGAAGGTCCTGGAGGGATTGGTACCAAACCTGCACACGAAAATCACTCCATATGAAAGGAAAAGACTCGGCAGGAGATGCAACATTCCGATGAAAAGCAGGGGTGCCACGAGTACACTGAGAGACAACACAATAGGTGTCCGGGGCCCAAGACTGCTCAATTGCCTCCCAGCATACATAAAGGGGGATTACCAATAGACTCCTGGCTGTCTTCAAGAAGGCACTGGACAGGCACCTAAAGTCAGTACCTGACCAACTGGGCTGTGGTTCGTACGTCAGGTTGCGCGCGGCCAGCAGTAACAGCCTGGTTGATCAGACACTGATCCACCATGAGGCCTGGTCTCAGACCGGGCCGCAGGGGCGTTGACCCCCGAAACCCTCTCCAGCTAAACTCCAGGTAATATATATATATATATATATATTATATATATATATATATATATATATGTCGTGCCGAATAGGCAGAACTTGCGATCTTGGCTTAAATAGCAACGCTCATCTTGCCATATAGGACAAGTGAAAATTTGTGTATGCAATAATTTCGCCAAAATTATTCTGAACCTAACGAAAAAAAATGTATTTTCACTGTGTTTGTTTAGTATTAAATTATTGTAAACAAATCTAAAATATATTTAGTTGGGTTAGGTTTAAAATAAATTGTTCTTGTTATAATAAGGTTAGGTAAGTTTTCTAAGTTCCTTTTGGTGCAAAATTATAAATTTTTACATCAACATTAACGAAAAAAATATATCTTTAAACCTATAAGAGAAAATTTTAGAAAGGACTTAATTTTAAATGAGTTCTTGCTAATTGACCAGTTTTACATATTCGGCACGACATATATATATATATATATAATATATATATATATATATATATATATATTATATTATACATTGCAGAGTCACTTGTTTGCACAGAACTGCTTAATGCCTCAAATGATGTAGTGGAAGTTTTAGCAGTAAAGGTCGAGAACCAAAACCTAGTCATTGTGGTAGTCTACAAGCCTCCGGATGCAACATCCCAGCAATTCCAGGAACAGCTGTTAAAAATGATCACTGTCTGGAAAATCTTCCAGCTCCTGCACCCAACATCTTGCTCCTGGGGGATTTCAACTTAAGGCACCTAAAATGTAGGAATATAGCAAATAATATGTTGCAGTAATAACACCAGGAGGCAGCTCTGATGAAAACTCACACTCACACGAGCTTATAAATCTCTGCACAAAATTCAATTTAAACCAGCAAATAATAGAGCCTACTAGACTGGAGAATACACTAGACCTCATCTTCACTAACAATGTGATCTGATAAGAAATGTCACCATATCAAAACAATATACTCAGATCACAACAAATTGAGGTTCAGACATGTATGCGTGGAGCCCAGACCGACATAATGAGACTAGTCACGAGGGAGCATTCCCAAATTCAACTTCAATAACAAAAACAAAAAAGTGGGACCAAGTAAACCAAGTCCTAACCGATATAAGCTGGGAAGATATACTAAGCAACACGAACCTCAACTTATGCCTAGAACAGATTAACTTGGTGGCACTCGAGTATGCAAAAGGCTTATTCCTCTAAGAAAAAGGAGGAGTAGATGTAAAATAAAAGAGACAGGCGCTCCCTTACAGGCGACGGAAAAGAATAACGAGCGGGCAAAAGAGGTCAATATATCTGAAATGCGTAGGGAGACACTGGTCAGAGAAATAGCAGCATCGAACTTAAGTTAAAGGAATCTTTTAGGAGTCAGGAATCGCGGGAAGAACTAAAAGCCATAAATGAAATCGAAAGAAACCCAAAGTATTTCTTCTCCTAAGCCAAATCAAAGTCGAGAACAACGTCAGTATTGGGCCCCTACTTAAACAAGATGGGTCCTACACAGATGACAGCAAGGAAAATGAGTGAGCTACCCAAGTCCCAATATGACTCAGTTTTTAGCAAGCCGCTAACCAGACTGAGAGTCGAAGATCAAAATTAATTTTTTTTTGAGAGAGCCACAAAATTTGGTTAACACAAGCCTATCCGATGTTATCCTGACGCCCAAAAGACTTCGAACAGGCGATAAATTGACATGCCCATGCACTCTACCCCAGGGCCAGACTCATGGAACTCCGTGTTCATCAAGAACTGCAAGAAGCCCCTATCACGAGCCTTTTCCATCCTATGGAGAGGGAGCATGGGCACGGGGGTCGTCCCACAGTTACTAAAAACAACAGACATAGCCCCCCTCCCCAAAAGGGGGGAGTACAGCAACAGCAAAGAACTACAGACCCATAGCACTAACATCCCATATCATAAAAATCTTTGAAAGGTCCTAAGAAGCAAGATCACCACCCATCTAGAAACCCATCAGTTACACAACCCAGGGCAACATGGGTTTAGAACAGGTCGCTCCTGTCTGTCTCAACTATTGGCTCACTACGACAAGGTCCTAAATGCACTAGAAGATAAAAAGAATGCAGATGTAATATATACAGACTTTGCAAAAGCCTTCGACAAGTGTGACCATGGCGTAATAGAGCACAAAATGCGTGCTAAAGGAATAACAGGAAAAGTCGGTCGATGGATCTATAATTTCCTCACTAACAGAACACAGAGAGTAGTCGTCAACAGAGTGAAGTCCGAGGCAGCTACGGTGAAAAGCCTTGCAGACACTGCAAGGCTCCAGGCGGACATCAACCGAATCTTTCAGTGGGCTGCAGAAAACAATATGAAGTTCAACGATGAGAAATTTCAATTACTCAGATATGGTAAACACGAGGAAATTAAATCTTCATCAGAGTACAAACCAAATTCTGGCCACAAAATAGAACGAAACACCAACGTCAAAGACCTGGGAGTGATCATGTCGGAGGATCTCACCTTCAAGGACCATAACATTGTATCAATCGCATCTGCTAGAAAAATGACAGGATGGGAATCATGAGAACCATCAAAACTAAGGGAGGCCAAGCCCACGATGACACTCTTTTCATCACATGTTTTCATCTAGCTGGAATATTGCTGCAACTCTAACAGCTACCACAAGGCAAGTGAAATTGCAGACCTAGAAAATGTACAGAGAACTTTCCACGGCGCGGCGCATAACGAGATAAAACACCGTCAATTACTGGGACGCTAGAGGTTCCTAACCTGTATTCCCTGGAATGCAGGCGGAGAGATACATGATTTATATACACCTGAAAAATCCTAGAGGGACTAGTACCGACTTGCACAACGAAAATCACTCACTACGAAAGCAAAAGACTTGGCAGACGATGCAACATCCCCCCAATGAAAAGCAGGTGTCACTAGCACGTTAAGAGACCATACAATAATGTCAGGGGCCCGAGACTGTTCAAAACTGCCTCCCAGCAAACATAAGGGGGATTTAACCAACAGACCCCTTGCTGTCTTCAACTGCACTGGACGAGCACCTAAAGTCGTTCCTGACCAGCCGTGCTGTGGCTCGTACTTGGTTGCGTGCAGACATCAGCAACAGCCTGGTGATCAGGCTCTGATCCACCAGGAGGCCTGGTCCAGACGGGCCGCGGGGCGTTTGACCCCCGGAACTCTCACCAGGTAAACTCCAGGTAATATAAATAATCTATATAAATATATATAGTATATATATATATATATATATATATATAATATATATATATAATATAATATATAAATAAATATGATATAGAGTATATATTAAATACAACCTATACCTCCCATCCACCTCTACCCTTAGCACATTCCTACCCTTCAACATCCTCATACCGTCCCCTCTTTCCCTAATACCATTTCCTTCCCCTTTACCCCACAGCGCTGCGTAAAATAAATATATTATTATAAGGTAAATGGACACAGCTCCTGGAGAGGGAAACGTTGCCCACTATAAAATAATCACAAATAGTTTTGCATTTTATTTTTTTTTCTGATTATCCATTTATCTAACATTTTATCGATAATTCTATCCATTATTACCAAATAATACGTGGGTGATATCCAAATTAATCCAGGACCTCAAACTATTAGTTCAGAGGCAAAACTGACAGATAAAATGACTGGCAAATGACGTCTAGTAGCTATGGAAGATAACCTTAACTCCATATGAAAAGCATACATAGGTCAATTGTGAGTCAATACAGCCATTATAACACAACACTACCAAACAGAATGCATACACTGTACTAAAGTACGCCATAAAAACAGAAAAGGCACCTTATGTAAAATGATGTAAGGGGTGGTGCATGATGGATGTATGTACAATTATAACAACGGTGCCAAATTTCATTTTGTGTGTAACAAATGCACTTTGGCACATGTTACCCTTTAGCAGTGATGACATTGATTTACTTAATTTTAATACAAATGACCCATTGGCCATATATTGATGATTATGATTGTTTTTAATGAAAACAGGCTTCACATTATTCAAGCAATGCAAGATCACTTCATCCTAAATAGGCAGAGATTAGGATTCTAGTAACAAAATTAGGGTCGGCAGTTATAGACCTTCTCTGAAACTTGGTTGGATGATACGGTGACTGACTTACGAGGTCAAAATAGATGGATACAATATAAAACGCTTAAATAGGAACAGAACGGGGGTGGAGTATGTGCCTACATTAGAAATGACTTAGCATACTACCCAAGACCTGAATTTAAAATTAACATAAACAGAGATTTCTATGGGTTGACAGTGCTGCTTCCTAAGACCAAACCCATCTTAGTAGGAACTAGTTACCGGCGCCCTCCAACACAGGACCAGTTCTTAAAGACTTTTCCAGAGTCTTGTCCGGAGTTGAAAACCAATTGTGGAGACAATAATACTGTCGACTTCAATATCTGTCACTTTCAGCATCAAAATAACGGGCTAAGCAAAAGGTAAAAGCTAATTCTAGGATTAAATAGGTTTACACTCAACTAATTAATACTCCAACCCGGGATCACACAGTGTTTTTTTTTATATTATTTTTCTCAGCCACCCTAATTGACACATACTTTGTAACCGCTCTGAGGAACCATTAGTCAGTCAAGGCGTCATTACCACAGGTCTTAGTGACATCATTTCATCAATTACTGGCACCAGGAAAATCACTAGGGATAGGATAGCCCACACAGGACATAAAAATGATTCAACTAGAAACACTGGTAAAAAGGCTACACAATTGTGACTGGACAGAGATAACAAGTTGCACGGACGTAAAACGAGCGCTGGAAAAATTCAAAACATGTTCACTACCATCCTTGATACTACAGGCACCATTAAAGAGGTTAGGATTAACGAAGACCTGAACCCTGGATGAATACTGAGATATTAGATAATATGAAATTCAGAGACCAGCTGCTAAAAATATTTAAAGCAAACAGACAGGAAATTGCAGCACTAACTGAATTCCCAAGGGTGAGGAACAGAGTACAGAGGATCTTACAAAAGAGCAAAGGCAAAGCACTAACAGCTCAAAAATTGAGGACGTATAAGCATAACCCCATAAAGCTCTTGGCACAACAACTAAAACAGTTGAGGGTTATAAGCCATAAGCCAGTAAGAAATGTCTAACAAAGTACTCCTATCGATAATGAGAGGTAAGCCATGGGTGGCGAAACATTCTAAGGTGGCAAATTGCTTTAATTCATACAACACATCTGTATCATCAACACTAGTAAGTAAACTACAGCAGCATCAATACCTTTAAACACAGACTCTGATAAGTTACAAACATACTATACAATAAAGGGTAACCCCAAACGTTGTCAACTAGTAAGTGTTTCTCATGACTTTATTCAAAAAGACTAAAGCAGTTTAAACCCAACTAAGAGCAAAGGCCCAAGATAACATCCCGTCTAAGTTTCCTAAAAGATGTGCTTCTGACTGTCCAATCCCTATTGCTTCACATAATTAAAAAAAAATCTATCAATCACACACTAATACCGTACCGAGGGTTCAAGGAGGCCAGAGTTACTCCTATCTTCAAGAAAAAAAGTAGGTCTGATGTAAGCAACTTTAGGCCTGTTAGTAACTCAGTATATATTTAAAAGTCTTCTGGAGAGGGCGGTGTATTCTCCAAGTAGTTAAGTAGCCTTAATGACAACAACATTCTCCATAGCTAACAATCGGGTGCTTTAGAAGATCCTACTCAACCGACACCTCCCTTAGATAATCTGATGGATTACCTAAGAACTGAAAATGTACCAAAGGGGAACTCTCAAGGTAAGGGTAACCGTTAGACCTGCCGAAGGCCTTCGTACTTGTCAACCACAATATAATTATATAATAAACTTCATCTATCGGTATCGGTTCTGTAGACTGGTATAAGTCCAACCTTAGCAACAGGAACAAATAGTCCAAAAATCAACAAAACAAATCAGAACCCCTGCCGATAACATGTGGAGTTTTCCCCCACGGTAGTATTCTGGGTCCTTAATATTCTTCCATGTTAGTCAATGAATGCTATCAGGTCAAGTGCAAACTCCTACTGTATGCAATGACGAGTGCGTCTGTTAGTGTTAGGAAAGACCCACAAGATATTGCTATGTTATTAAACACTGGAACTGGAGTCCTGCAGCAAATGGTTAGAAGACAACAAACTATCATAACACCTAGGGAAAACTGAAGCCATTCTCTTTGGGCAGCACAAACATAAACTGAGAATGGAGGTAAATAATTTAAATGTAACAATGTAATGGTAGCCCATCACTTTGTTTCCAATCAGTAAAATATTGGGAATCCCCTTTTGGACCCATGCAATGTCAGGAGAATTGATAGGAACAGTGTAGTAAAGAAAGCGAATGCCCCAGGCTGAGTTTCCTGTATAGACGATCACAGTTTTCCTACCTACAGAGGCTCGCAACCGCTATGACTATGCCCTTAAAACAATGCCCATATGGATTAGCGCTTGCCTCTTCATGGAACTCTGCTTGACTAAAAAACTGAAAGATAGACTGCAGAATCACCCAGAACAAAATCGTAAGATTCATCCTGGTGGCTGGGACCAAGAGAACATGTATGGTGTCAGTATGAATTACAGCAGTTGGATTATTATGCATAAAGTTGAAGACAGAGTAAAACAACTGAAGCTAAATCATGTTTATAAAATTGCTCACTAAACAATGCCAGAATAACTTGCAGTCAATTATTGGGTCAAGGTTGGGAACCAAAGCAATCATTGTACAGGCGTGAGAGAACACCACTTTGTAGTACCCACAGTCAGTGGCCAGGCTTCAAACAAACCTTTTAATTGTTCAGCAATAAAGGAAGGAACAGAGCCAACCCGCACATTCAAAGCCAGTCAATAGCAAGAACCAGTTCCAGAAAGTCCAAAAGGTGTCTGATGAATGTAGCTACAGAAAGGTAGGGAATGATTTATCTAATTTTTACTAACATACGTGTAAATTTTGACCTATTCCTATTAAATGACCTCGTATAGTAGATTTCTTAATGACCCTCGTGTACGTAGAATAGTCTTTTTAGTATGATTAAAAAGATGTTATCTTCAATGTAGAATAATAAGAAAATAATTATAAACCTTTATATTATAATAATAAAAAGGAGTAAAAGGACCCCAATGGAAATAAGTCACTCTGTCCTGACTTTTTTGGGTTATTCCTAGGTTCTCTACACATATGCTGCTATGTATGATAATCTATGTAACTGTATTTTGTGTATACCTGAATAAACTTACTTACTTACTTACTGAGATCTTATTTTAGTGTTTGGTTGGCGCTCGAACATCTTAAAAATATCACTAAATTGACTTCGTTATTTTTGCATTTTTTCCGAAGTTTTTATCATATTGTCAGAGCAAGTAAGGCTTGGAATATCAACTAAGAATGTAATATATATACAGAGATGATCTTTCACCAACTAAACATTTATTACATAACTAAGGTGACATCCTGCCAGAAGCAATAGCATTGTCCCTAGCCCTTTTTACATTTGCGCCCAAAATTTGGTTGTAACAGATCCAGGTAGTGGGCTTTAAATCCTTCACATGTGAATACTCGATTAACAAATTAGCTAGACTCATCACTTACATTTTGGATTTTGTTCAACTGCGCCGCCGTGTTGGTGGGCAGTACACACCTCACCTCCGAATTTTACGCTCAATGTCGGTACCGGCGCCTCTTCGTCGGAGACACTACCTTCGCAGCTCTTCGTCGGGACTCTAACCTTCGCAGCTCTTCGTCCGGGAAAACTACTACCTTCGCGCTCTTTCGTCCGGGACTCTACCTTCGCAGGCTTCTTCGTCGGACTCTAACCTACGCATCACTTCGTCGGGACTCTACCTTCGCACTCTTCGTCGGGACTCACCTACGCAGCTCTTCGTCGGGACTCTACCTTCGCAGCGGAACCACCTCGGTTTCGGGAAGGCTGAATAAATAACATTTTACTCGTTCAATCCAAGATGATTAATACTAGATTTTGATATGAATTTAGCGCTTGTTTAAGACTGTCATAAATACTTGCCTACCGACTGCTATGAAACATTACATCAGCCAAAGCACGTCATATAATGGCTAGGTGCAGAAATTAGCTCAAATCCAATAAAAATAATAATTGCAGTTTTTTGAAACTGGTGACGGACTGAATCCAAGGATGTCGACCTCTCCTCAATTTCTTTGAATCAAATATGACTCTTACTATACCTGGAGAGGGTTCCAGGGGTCAACGCCCCTGCGGTCCGGTCTGTGACCAGGCCTCATGGTGGATCAGGGCTTGATCAACCAGGCTGTTACTGTTGGCATCTACTTCACTGGATCAATCCGTTCCACCAGTTGAGGAGAAAGACTTAGCTCCCACTGACTTCCCAGATGAGTCAAGCGTTTGTTGACTCTGTTGAACAAACGTCGTAAAGTCATTGCCTTACCAGGTGAGAAGATGGGTATAACGAACTTATTGTCCCATCGTATCCACTTGAACCTGGTACTAGACCTATCTATATACCTATGTACAGAATGCCTCATTCACAAGTTGCTGTTGCAGAAGAATTGATGAATCAAATGCTTGATGATGGAGTTATTGCACCTAGCAATTCACCTTGGAATGCGCCCCTGATCCTAGTACCTAAGTGATTGACTTTAGGAAGTTAAATGTGAAAACTATTCCAGATCGCTTCCCACTTCCTGTGCTTGGTGATCTTTTAAGTAACATCGGAGATAACAAAGTCTTTTCGGCCCTGGACTTGTTACAAGGGTTTTGGCAAGTCCCTCTTCACGAGAACAGCCGAGATCTAACTGCATTCTCCACTCCTACAGGTCATTATCACTTCCTCCATATGGCCTTTTGGGTTACGATCTTCCCCTATCACATTCTAGAGGCTCATGACTAATATCTTTAGAGGTCTCATAGGTAATGCACTTATGGTGTACTTAGATGACGTAATCGTCATGTCTGAAGGCGTGGATACACACTTGAAAAGACTTGATGTAGTACTTGGTAAGTTGAAGAAGCCAATTTAAGGATCAAACTGTCTAAATGTCAATTTTTCAGATCAGAAATCAAGTTTTCTTGTCACGTAGTCACTCCTAGAGGGTTTAACGGCTGACCTAAAGTAAAAGTAACTGCAGTACTAAATTTTCCATACTCCCAAAACTGCTGATGCCGTAAGATCCTTTGTGGTCTTAGCAGGTTTTAATAGATCTTTCATTACCAATTTTTCTTCCATACCAGTTCCTTTAACTGAGTTGCTTAAGAAAGATGCTCCTTTCGTTTGGACCTTCCATCAAAAAAGAGCATTCCAAACTCTCAAAGAAAAGCTATCTGCTCCTATCTTGAAGTTTCCAGATTTTTCTAAGCCTTTCTATCTGATAACTGATGCTAGTTCAATTGGCATAGGTGCCGTACTAGCTCAGAAGACATGTCAAGTACAACGCAGTTGCATTTGCTAGTCGAGTCCTTACGAAGACTGAATGTAATTATACAGTAACTGAGCAAGAACCTTTAGCACTTCTGAGACATTTTTTATCAGTACTCTGTTCATGTCTTGACAGATCATGCTACACTGATACCTTTATTCCGGAACAAACAACCTACTGGAAGGTTAGCGAGATGGACCTTGACTATCCAAGAGTTCAGTCCTACCTTTGAACATTTACCTGGCAAGTCAAATGTAGTCGCAGATGTTTTATCGCGACATGTTAGTATAGTAACTGCAGACCCTCCATTTACTGCCGAGGATGTAAAGAATGCTCAAAGAACAGATCCCATGTGGTCTGGTGTGATTCGATTCCTGCTCCAGGAAGATCTTATTCTGACTGTGAAGCCACCAGCACCCATCAGTGACTTTGTCATGAACCAAGAATTACTGTATCGAACAGCCGAGTTGGGTACTCCTAGCGGGCGGGTATACCAGTTAGTAATTTCACAGTCACTAGTGAATGTAGCCTTACAGCTAGTTCACGATGTACCAGGTGTTGTGCACCCTGGTATGGATCGTTCAGTAAAACAAGCCAGATTGAAATACTTTTGGCCTCGTATGGCAACTTATATTTCTGAGTATGTTAAGAAATGTAGTGTCTGCATGCAACATAAAAGTAATGTTAATGGTCCTAATCCAATCCAGGTGTATCCAACTACTAGCGAACCATGGGAAAGAGTTGCGTTAGATCTGTTAACTAATTTCCAAAGTTCCCTCCAGGGCAACAAACATCTGTGTGTTATGGTGGTTACCT
>NC_069456.1:22337312-22353834 GCF_026875155.1 Cherax quadricarinatus | reverse complement strand
GGATATCAAAAGGGGGATTTTTTGCGACCTAAGTGTCCCAAATTCCTACTTGTCTAACTGATAAATAATAGTTATCATTGTTCATTTACTGTTATGTAAATAATTATACATTCAGCTAAATGTAATTTTCCACAGATATATCGTTAACATCAGCAGAGTCATCTAGCTGGTGCAAATTGTGGATTCAATCTCCAGATTTCAGTTATTTCATTATTAGCAATAAAGTGATCTGCTATGTCATGTCGTGTTGAACGTGGTATCAAATGTTATGACACTCTTAAGACAATGTTCTAGAATATGGCAGTGTGTCTCTACATACTTGACATTTCATGCGACTGACTGCTCAGTCCAAGTTGAACCACCTGGTGAACTAGCATTAGGTTGGAGATAAATCACATAAAATATCAACACGATGGAAAAATAACCACACAAATGCAGTATAATGCGGACATTAATTGTTTATGTTTCGCCCACACAGTGGCTTTATCAAGTCACAAACAGTTGTACCTGAGTAGAGTACATGAATATATATATAGGGTGGAGAGATCAGGTGGAGAGTGTTGAGGAGGCTGGAGTCGAGATGAGAGGGCCAAGTAGGTTTGTTGTTATGTAGGATAACGATTAAGAACTTTCCTATATCACGTACTTTCTTCTCTGGTAGATCTGTTTGTGACGATACAGCCCATTGTGTGGGCGAAACGTTGGCAACAAAGGATCTCATTATACTACATTTGTGAACAATAAAATAGTATAAAATACCGACAGGTTGTTTAGGTAAGACACATATGCAACAGTTAGGTATCTTTATTTCGAAACGTTTCGCCTACACAGTAGGCTTCTTCAGTCGAGTACAGAAAAGTTGATAGAAGCAGAAGAGACTTGAAGACGATGTAATCAGTCCATCACCCTTAAAGTTTTGAGGTGGTCAGTCCCTCAGTCTGGAGAAGAGTATTGTTCCATTGTTTGGAATAATATGGAACAATACTCTTCTCCAGACTGAGGGACTGACCACCTCAAAACTTTAAGGGTGATGGACTGATTACATCGTCTTCAAGTCTCTTCTGCTTCTATCAACTTTGCTGTACTCTAATGAAGAAGCCTACTGTGTAGGCGAAACGTTTCAAATAAAGATACCTAACTGGATATGTGTTTACCCAAACATACTACATTTGTGTCTATTTTTTCCATGTATAAGTTTGGATGGGCCCTATCATCTTGTTTTTCCCCCTCACTACTCAGTTTGTTCTAGTATATTTTCGCTCGTGAATGACCCAAAAATGATCCAAAAAAATGACCCAAAAAATGATCCAAAGAAAGGTATCCCCGTACCCACCACCCGCTTCCCTCTGCTTGTAAATATCAAAATGGTATACAATTGACAGGTTGGTAACAAAGACACATCAACTTTGGGGCCCTCGCCACTGTGAGGCTTCTTCAGTCGAGTAAAAAAAAGGTGATGAAATTAGTCCCACCCGAAGACTTATTTTTTGGGGTAGTCGTCCCTCATTTTTTTTTTTCACATCGGGAACAATGTAAAGTTAAGCGACAGTATGGAGAGGTGTCCCAATAGTAGAAGAATGTTTTCATTGAAAGTCAGGTCCCTGTAATCCAACCTTTCTCACTTGATAAATTTGCCCAAAGGTTTTTTTTCTCTTCCTCCCAAGTACCAATGTGTTGCTGTCGCAGAGTGAATATCAAAATGGTACAAAATCCCGACGGGTTTGGTAAGTAAGACCATGGGAAAACAGACGAGAAAACACCAAACTGAAGGGGTGCTGACCCTTGGAACACTCTCCAGGTAAATATTCTCAAGTTACAAACGAAAATCTAGATTTAAGAAAAGAACATTGTATCACAGACTATGACAGCCTAAAGAATAAAGGTACCAAATATGTACTTGTAACGTCCCTTTTAAAAACCCAAAATTTATGAATTTTCACTTTTCTTTATATTTTATTTCAATTTTTTTTTTTAATCCCAAAAATTTTATTTTTTTAGGGTTTTTTAAGAAATTGAAAAATTTGAATATTTTTATAAACTAGCCGGTAAGATAACTGGTGTGGAAAATTGCATTTAGCTGAATGTATCATTATATACATAACAGTAAATGAGCAAAGATAATTATTATTTATCAGTTAGACAAATTGGAAATTTTGGGGCACCTAGGTCGCAAAAAAAAGTCCCCCCTTTGATACCCATGTCATATCCACAAGTTGCCTGGACCCTATAATTACCATGAAAAAAATGTTTAACCCGGAAAACTGGTAAAAATTTTTAAATTTCGTGGACGTTATTAAAAATAATAAATGGTTATATATATACCAATTACATAACGAAGGAAAATTATCTTATTACACTCACCAATTTGATGGGGATTAATGTGTATCTACCCAGAAAACCTCACTCTAACAAAATCTATGAAAAATAATGCTGGCCAGAATTACACAAAAAATCTAGAGAGTTATATGGGTTCCTGGGGGTGTCTTGTCCAGTCGTCTGAAAATCCCCAAAATTTAAAGCGGAATCCCAAATCCAACAATTTCCCCTCCTATTTGAGAGGTGTAAAACCCAAATTTTTAAACCTTTTAGAGCCAAAAAATTTTTTTTCCCCATTTTTACTAACGTTGACCCAAATTTCCCAAAACCCAAAAGATGGCGAGTCCCCTTGCACAAAAGCGGTTTTCCCTTTTTTTCTATGACAAATATTTTTAAAATACAGTAGGGCCCTCTATTTACATATAAATACTGAATTTTTTGGGGAAAATTTATAAAAGTATTTTCCCCCACTGGGGCCCGGCTGGAGTTCGTTGCAAAAGGGCCCAAAAAAATTACCCCTTTCCCTTTAGGAGACGTTTCCACCCAGTTTGGCTTATTTGGCTGTTCTCCTAGTAGGTCTTACTACGATTTCTTTTTTCCGGCTCATTTGGGTCACATTATTTTCCCATATACTCGTGTCATTTTTCCCTCAGATTTTATTTACTTTTGGGATTGAAAAAAACCTAACCCCAAAGGGGAAATCAATTTATTAATTGTGCAAAAAATTTTTCCTGGCCACGACACAACATTTTGACATTCCGGGACAACCCCTTTGGGTGCATCGGGGTTCAATGTAAATTTCTTTCCCCAGAGGCCCAATGCCCGATGTTGTTCGTGTAAATTTTAAACAATGTCACCTGGTTGAATGGTCTGCCCGATTTAGTCCCTCTTTTCGCACCTTTAAAAGTTTTTCCGTAGTGAAAAAGAAGTTTATTCCTTATGCCACCATTAGCCCAAAGGGATCAATTACTTTTTTTTAAAACATTTTAAATTTTTTTCAAAAACACTGCCGATCATTGAAATCTTCATCATTTCTTCCGGATTATATCTATAGACAGAGGCAGTTTCCCAAATTTTTCCTTTCCCACATATTAGGGGGAAAAGGTTTTTAAAAAAAAATCTGCATCGGTTTTACCCTTCAGTACGGAGAGGCCTATTATTTAACGTTTTTCTCCCCTCCACAAAACATTGACGGAATTTTTTCCCAAAAATTAATTCTTTTCCCGGGTTTGTAGTACTTTGCGGAGACCTCTTCACTGTGCCTTATCAGTTTTTTCGTACAGCCCCCCTCCCAAAGGGGGCTCTGGGAGTAAAAAATTTCCAGGAAACACCCTCGCGGGGTTTTAAACAGAGATTGAACTTCGTTACTATTATTTAATTCTATAAAGGGGTGTTAGCCCCTGCCTAAAAAAATTTTTTGGCATTATCCAAAACCCCCTTTTTTTCAACCTGGACGGGAATCTCCAAAGCTGAAATTTTCGAAACAGCTGAAAAAAAACTGTTTTTACAGACAATTTCCTGTCCCCACTTCAAAATGAACTGCCCAAAGTGCATTTCGGGGGTGAACAAACAAACATAACTTTCAGTGGAACACCATTTGACGTACCTTTTTTAAAAATTATTGGCCATTTGGGTTACACCTGTTACATAAAATTGGTTTCACTAATTTTTACACGCCCCTTTTGGCAATGGTGGGGGGACCTGGGTACATATAGGTTTTTTTCTGGCACCCCACAGGGGGGCGACTATTACA
Organism: Cherax quadricarinatus; assembly: GCF_026875155.1. Lineage (NCBI taxonomy): Eukaryota > Metazoa > Arthropoda > Malacostraca > Decapoda > Parastacidae > Cherax > Cherax quadricarinatus. Next base: position 22,349,765 of record NC_069456.1, on the reverse strand, counting down.
CAAGTTTTTAAATCCCCCTTTTTTTCCTTTTGCCGTTTTGTGGAATCCAGAAAGTTTCCCTAATAAAATTTTAAGGTATCTTGCCCCCACCATGCTTTTAATTTTTATGGGATTTAGAACAATCAAATTTGTTAGATGATGATTTTTTGGGCAGAAAGGGATAGGGTGTTTAGAATTAATCCCCCAAATTCAGCATTTTTTTACCTACCTCGGGCCCCAAAATTCCATTTTTTCTCTAAATAAAAGCCCCAATTTCTCTATTATAAACCTTTCACAATTTTTTTTTCCCCATCATCATTTTAAAATCTCATTTCCATAGTTTCCCTGTACCCTCTTTCCCCAAAATATTCAAGAGGATGGGGAAAACTTATATGAAATATTAAATCTTTTTTTAAAATTTTTAAAAACCCCAACTTATTTAACATTGATTTTTTTGGGGTAAAGAAAAATTCCCTATTTATATCAATGGTTTAAAGGGGGGGACAAATTTTTGGAGTGGTGGTCACATTTAATTTCAACAGGGGGGCAATTTAGCCTTTTGTACAGGCCTTTTAAAGCTTTATTTACCAACCAGCTCGGCCCTTTAAAAAACCCATGATACAGCATTTAAAAATTTTAGCATGGGGGAAAACCCTTGAGACAAGAAACGGCCGGATTCCCCTCCCCAGGTATATGTTTAAAAGGGTTTAAAACATATGCTGCCCCAAAAACTATTATATTTCTCTTGCCCCTAAATTTAATTTCAGGGGCCTGTTTTGAAACGTACACAATTTTACTTTTTTCCATTACAAATCCATTTTAAGGTACCTCATTATCAGACCAAATTACAGTGTCCTAATATTTATCTCCTGAACTTATTTTTATAAAAATTAGTTAATTTAAACCCCTAAATAAAAGGCTTTTTAATTCCAACTGGGGTTTAAGGTACATGATTTAATTGGAGACATTTACCCTTTTGGGACATAACAAGGGGAAATAACACTATTACATTGAAGGTAAGAACTGCTTTTATATCCCAAAATTTTGAAAGCATCACAAAAAATGTGGAGTGCATTTTTCCCATTTGGATTGGCCACCTGGCGGGGGGAACCCCAAAACTTTGGGGGAATTTTTCTCATAATCACAATTAATTCACCCAAACCTGTTATTAAATTTCCCTTCGGGTGGGAATTTATCCATCCCAACCCAAATTTAAGTTTCCATGTTTTCCTAAATTTAATAATTTCCCTCTTATAGAAAGGGGGGGGGACACTAAACTAGTGGATCAAAACTTTTGGGAAAATTTCAGCAAGAAAAAACTCTTTAGAAAATTTTTATTGGGCATACTGAAATTTTATTGGGTTTTTAAACATTAAAAAAATCTCTCCCCAGTACCCCAAAGTTAACCCCCAATACATTACCCCCCCAAAAAAGCCATCTTCCAGGGTAATCTTTACTTTTTTGCCCTTTTAATTTGGGAAAATTTAAACAAATTTCCTTTCCCCTCAGGGGGCATATTTGCACTTTGCATTATTTTTTTAACCCTTTTCCATAAGTCTTTAAAACATTTCCCTATCATTTGGGACGTCACACCCAGAAAAAATTGTCCACAAAAATTTTTTTGTCATTACTTTACTCAAGGGGGACTTCCCTTTACTTTTAAAAAGGGGTTGTGCATTTATCGTGCTTGAATAGGAACGGATGGATTTTGCCCCCAATTTAATATGCTTCAAAAGCAAAAAGGTTTTTCAGAGGGCAAAAAGGGGGGTCACTGGGGGATTCTCAGGCCATAAAAAGGGCGGGTACAATCCCGGTCACCCCTTTTTGGAAAACCCACTCTTGGGGAAAGTTTTTAATTTAAAAGTCAGCCTTAAAGGCATAATTCTTTTACTCTAAATTTTTAAAAAAGGAAAATTCTCCTAATTTTTCCGTAAGGACGGCCCTGTCATAAACAGTCATTTAAACAAAGGAACATTTTTTTACCCCCCTGGCACTAAAAAAAAAAACCACAATTTTTCGGGAGGGAGGGGTTTTTTAGAATCCTTCTTCACTCCGTAAATTTTGGCAAATAGTGACCTTTAAATTTTTGGTTTTGTTTCGGGAAAGGGTACCTTTTCCCAATAAATTTTTTAAATTTAATGCTCAGAAAATTATTTCATTTTAGGCATTTAACAATTCGGGTTGTCTTTCTCAGTTCACGAGCTGACCCTTTTAAATTTGGGCCCATATGCCATTCTGTAATTAGGGGGCCAATTCGGGTTGGGTTCAGCCCTCCAGGGAATTTTCGTACCAGAAATTGTCCAGATTAAAATTTTTAAATTTCTCTCAGGTAAAGACTTGGAAAAAGAATCGTTTGGTCTTTCTTCTTTTACATTTATTCCAATGCTGTCTAATTTCCACAATTTATGCACTGGCCAACACCACCCTCTATGGAAAAATTATACTGGGGCACGACTTCATGAGTAAGACACAAAAGTTATGGTATTTGTAGTTTCCCCTAGTCATGAATTTTTATTACGGGGGGAAACCTACCCCTACATTACATGGCCTCCTGCAGCTTCCCAAAAGGGGGACACCAAATTTCTTTTCCTACCCTTTACAAAGGAGGCCCTAATATTTTATACCTTATCAAAATAAATTTTTTGGGGGCCCACAGAATATCACTTTAAACCCGAAGGTGCTAAAATTTACATTATGTGGGGAGTCTTTCTGTAGCTTTACTAAAACTCTTCTGTAGTTATTTTCTCGGAAAATTATCTACCCAAATTTCTGCATTAACACGTTTTTTTTTTCATTGCCCAACCTGACGCTGCAAAAACAGTGTTTTTAAAACAATTTAGACCCTTTTTTCAGGAGAAAAAACCAGTAATTTTAAAATTGTGGGATCTCCCATCTGTACTTTTACCCTCAAGGGCATTTTTCGTTTTTTGAAAGTACGCGGTCCCTGGTCGAATAATGCATTTTCATTTTTTTTATTTATGCCTTTTATCATCAATTTTTTCCTTGTAACACGGAAGGCTATTCAGCAAAACCATTTTTTTTATTAACATTAGCAGCAATTTTTTTCATTTAGCTTCTGTTTTTTAGGATTGTCAAATTATCATTTTTATCAAAAATTACAAAATAGACCCTTACCATGACTATTGGTGTTTTTCCTTTTTGACGGGTTTATTTCGAAAATTTTTTTTGGGATAACAATCCTTTACATTGTGATTACCCCAAAAAACCCGATACATCTTGGGCAAATTTCCCCCAATCTTTCAACTTTATCCCTTCCATGAATTGTTTTTGCATTGAAAAAATTTTTAGGAAAAAAGAGTACCCTTGCAGGAAAGAGACAATCTTTTCCTTTCTTTGACTGGTTTTTTATTTACTGGGTACTCTTAGGAGGGTACTTATTCTTTTTACCCTTTTGGAGAATCATTATTTCTGATTCCTGCTACTTGATTTGCACCCTTTTCAACTCTTTTTTTGGAAATGGGAATTTTTTATTATTAACACGGGATAATTTTTCCCTTTTTGAAATTTAAAAGATAAACCCCAGAGTTATTATGTGTTGATCTTTTAAAAAGAGTTAGTTGGGTGGTCTGCAACTGCCAAAAATTAATTCCCCCTAGACCCAGTCTTATTTCCCCCAGAAACCCCCAAAAAACCCTTGTGTTTTTTGTTTGAGAGCCATTCAAGGGGTTTTTAAAAGCTTATTTTTTCTGTTTCCATGGCACTCAATAACCAGTCTGATTCCTTTCCCGTTATAAATTTTTTCTTAAAATTTTGAGAGTGGGTCTCCAGTTTTTAAAAAATTTAAAATCTGTAAACCTTTTTTAAGTGTTTATCGGGGGATTTTAAAAATTTAAACCCTTTAATTCCCCTAGACCCCCCCTACTTTTTTTTTATTTTACCATAAATGCCTTAAAAAAGTAATGCTTTTCCCTTTTAAAAGTATCTACATTGGGGAAGGCTTGTATCCGTATGTGAGGGATCTTTCCCCTTTTCCTTTTCCCTTGGGGGGTAAAATTTTTTTGTTACACAGGCTAGGGGGACTCCGGGCATGCACAGCTGCTTTTAAAAATTGACCAAAATTCCTCCCAAATTTTTTCCAAAAAAATTAAAAAACAGGCAAACACAATTCTGGGAGTTTTGGCAAAGAATATTATTTGGTTTTGGGGCAGACCGACCAAATGCCCGGGTTTTAAAATTTTAAAATTTTTTTCAAAACCCCGACCCTTTTTTAAGAAAGAATCTTTTCCTCTAATTCATAATACGATTAAAATTTTGAGATCTACTTCAGTCTCATTTTTACACAGTTTACTAAAAAAATCTCCTTCAAATTTGTTTGTAATATAATTTGTAAGAATCTAAACTATTCCCTAAAGGTCTAAATACAATTTTAAATCATCAGTATTCACAGTTTCTTGATTTATTAATTCCAAAACCACCTTTTTTATATGCCTTGGGGGGCATGAACTTTTCTAGCCTTTTAGTGATGCTTTCTTTTTCTCTATTTTTCCATATGTTTTTTCTTCGCTTAATTTCTCATTTTTTAGCCCCTTGGGTGCAATGTATTAAAAATTTAAAATTTATTAATAAAAAATGATTACAACTTACAAACTGAAAACAAAAATCACCTTTGAAATTTAAAACCTAGCTACTTTGAGTTGCCAAATTTCATGTATAATATAAATTTTAAATGTACATTAAATACAAAATTTGGGTCATCAAAAATTAAAATTTTTTTACAAATTAATAATCCTTGCCCGAATTTGGCATGGGAAAAAATTTTTATACCATTAATAAAATTTGTACACATGGGGTTATCAATTTCACATACCGGGTATTTAAAAATTTTGGCCAAAAATTTGGGTTTTCAAAATTTAAAATTATACAAATATAAAACCTTGCCAGAATTTGGGAAGCAAAAATTTTAAAAATTTTACACAATATAATCTTTATCCACACCCTTTTCTTTCAAAACACATACACTGATATAAATCTTTTGGGCCCGAATTGTCTTATCAAAATTTTTATTTTACAAATTAATATAAACTTAGCCAGACTTGATTAAACAAAAATTAAAAATTGAAATTTTTATAATCCACACCAATTTTAAATAAATTTTTTGAATTTAACATCCCCTTCCCCTTCTGTTATTTCACATATTTTTTATTAAATAATTAACTAATTAAAAACTTCATAATTACCCCCGGGTTTAAAAAGGACCAACGGGCAAAATTAAAAGTGGGGAAAAATTTCATTTTGGGTGAATGTATCATTATATCATAAAAAGTAAATGAACAAAAGATTAAAATTAAATTTTTTTAAGTTAGACCCAAATAGGAATTTGGGGGCACCTAGGGGCGCAAAAAAAAGTCCCCCTTCGTTAACCTACCAAAGTCTTTCCCCAAGTTGCTCTGGACCTATTAATTTTCCAATGAAAAATGTGTAACCCGGATTTTGGTAAATATATTTAAATTTGTGGGACTGTATATTAAAAATAATTAAAAGGTTATATATTTTACACAATTACATAAAAGAAGGAAAAAAATATCTTAATATTACTCACCAATTTGACTGGAGATTAATGTGTATAAACTAAAAAAACCTACTCTAACTAAATCTATTGGAAAAAAAATGCTGGCCCGAATTTAAACACAAAAAATTTGAGGTTATCTGAGGTTTTCCCGGAGCTGTTTTTGTTTCCCGTCGTTGATATTCAAATTATGCAGGGAAAGAAAATCCCAAAAATTTCGCCTCCTATTTAGAGGTTGTCAATCCAATTTTAACCCCTTGAGCACCCAAAAATTTTCCCATTATTTAAAGTTGTATCCAATTCAAAACCAAGATGGGGGAGTCCCCCCTTTCGCAGCCCCAAAGGGTTTCCCCTTTTCCCATGACATAAATATTATTTTAAAAACAGTTTTTGGCCTCTATTTTCATATAAATACTGAAATTTTGGAAAATAAAACCGTATTTTCCACAACTGGGATTAAAATAGAATTTTTTTCCCCCTATCACCTACCAAATCCCCTAAAAAATTTTTTTAAAGTTTTTCCCGTAGGTAAAAAAGGCCATTGTTGAAAGTTTTTTGAAGCGATGGATAAGGAAAATTTTCAAGTTATCACATGAAAAAAATATTTTAATTTTAAAAATTTTCTTCAATTTAAAAATGGCAAACTGGCACAAATGTAACCCCCCAAAAAAATCCAAAAAAAAATTTTTCAGTTATTGCACGGACCCCCAATTTGTTTATTAAAAGTTAACTTTCCAACCTATTTCGATGTTTTCAGTGTGCCAAAAACCCCCCCACTGTGGAAAAAGTTAGAAGGGAAGTTAGAAAATTGGGATTTTGCAGTATTGCCCCAGATTCTACGAATCCGTTTTATTATGTTTTAAAAAAAAGGGCAAAATTTTTATTTCAAAGCCTGAACCCTGTTAGGCTCCGTCCTCTTTTAAACTGCAGTAATTATTAACGATGGAAGGCTTTTAGGAAAGGCGAACTCAAGTTATTTTGTGGCAAAAACACTACAGTAAAAATAAAATTACAACTTTTTTCTAGGTAGAACGCAACAATGTTCAAAGTTTGAAGCCGCTCCAAGGAGGCATCTTCAGGTTATTGTACGGAAACTAAAACTGGGAATGGTGTATATAAAATAGACCAGAGGGAACCTGCACATTAAATAGTTGGAAAAACCTTTCCCCAGTTACACTGCGCCAGAGTTGAACATTTAAAAACCGATTGTCTGAGGTGTTCTCATAAACGTAAAACTTAACAGGGACAAAATAATAACAGTTCAGGTAATCACCATTATGCAATACCTAATAACCGCACCATGAAAACTATGAACCATAAAATACGTAATAGTTTGTCTGACTGAACACCATTAATACGCAAGATGCCGCTTGCGCAGTCGTCTTACTGTAACAAGTTAAATTATCTCTCAGGGTAACTCAGCCCTCAAGTTACATACAGTATTTTACTACAGATAAAACTAAACACATCCTTATGTTTTTCACAAACAAAACAGTTTCATTATATTTAATTATCAAAACCTAAGTAACCTACTTGCTAATGTATGAGGCAGAGTAATACTTCCAGCTACCGTGGTGGCTGCTGTCACACTGATCCAGCACACAAACCCGCTACTGCGGTGGCTGCCGTCACACTGATCCAGCACACAAACCCGCTACTGCGGTGGCTGCCGTCACACTGATCCAGCACACAAACCCGCTACAACGGTGGCTGCCGTCTCACTAATCCAGCACACAAACCCGCTACCGTGGTGGCTGCCGTCTCACTGATCCAGCACACAAACCCGCTACCGTGGTGGTTGCCGTCTCACTGATCCAGCACACAAACCCGCTACCGTGGTGGTTGCCGTCTCACTGATCCAGCACACAAACCCGCTACCGTGGTGGCTGCCGTCTCACTGATCCAACACAAACCCGCTGTCTCACTGATCCAGCACACTAACCCGCTACCGTGGTGGTTGCCGTCTCACTGATCCAGCACACAAACCCGCTACCGTGGTGGCTGCCGTCTCACTGATCCAGCACACAAACCCGCTACCGTGGTGGCTGCCGTCTCACTGATCCAACACACAAACCCGCTGTCTCACTGATCCAGCACACTAACCCGCCGTCTCACTGATCCAGCACACAAACCCGCCCGGAGTAACTCAGGTGAATGCCTCATAAAGAAGCATTTTATTCGTAACAGAATAATTAAAATTATAGATCTGTTTAACTTTTTTAAATCTCAACATTTTGTTAAGATTTGTTTAGAAAAAAAATCTGTACGATGCACTAGAGAAAATTCATGTTCTCGGTTATGTCGTAAAAAATTTTTCACATTTGTACATATCTGAATATGCTCAAATACTAAGGAAAACTGCTTAAAATATACAAATTAATGCAAATTAAAAAGTTTGAGTAAGTTATTGTCTTGCGAGCATGAAAACCATTGTCACTGATGCTTCCGGGGTGTACCTAATTTCCTGCTCCTCCAACAAGTAAAAAAGACACAGGTGAAATTACTAGATACTGCATATGTGTCTTCCTTACATACTTGTCGGTATTATTAATCACCATTTGCATTAGATAACACTTGGCACATCTTTCAATGGGTACATTTCGGTCCTGGGACTTGAATTACTGTAAACTGAGTGAAAATGGTCTAGGACAAATAGGTATCCATTAAAAGATGCCTTAAGTTAGAAGTTTATGCACTGGTATCATTCACTCCATATTGTTGGAAACATTATACTGTCTATCATCATTAATTACCTTTAATAACCTCTTGCTCCTGTTCTTAATATTTTGGTCGGGCTGGCTGCTCACTGATGATGATTTAATCCACACAAAAAAATAATATCCTTGTTAACATTAACAACGCTCTTCTGTGTCGTGCTAGAGATCTCAGTCTCACTACGACTGTTCCTCGCTAGAAGTCTGTTTTCCTAGCCTTCACAGACGTTGTCTTGTTTAATCGGCTTTTATATACCATATTTTAACATGAAACGTAAACACAGTTTTGTTTCAGGAGTTTCCTAATTATCTCGATACATTACTAAATGTTTAAATCTTCAGAACAGTCATGACATGACCCAGCCTTTGCCTCTTCACCCTTTCTCTTGACCTGTCTTCTGTATTTTTTTCGCCTTTCCTGTCTTCTGACTTTCTCCTTGCTTCTTGTCTCTTACCTAGCATGTGCCAGTAGACCTGCTGCAGGTCTACTGGCACATGATATTACTACTCCTACTACCAACTGTACTACTACTACAACTACTACTAATTCCTTCCCCACACTCCCTCTTCCCGACCTGTCTTCTGATTTTGTCTTCTTATTCATGTTCATTGATGACTTGATAATTGTCCTGAGCGGAACGAAACGTTGACTTAAGTTCCTCAAGTGTCGGTTATTTGTGAGTTACATATCAACAGTCACTCGCCAAGATACGAGAACATATGTTACCTAATTTTTGTCTAACTTTGCAAAATGTTACAAGAGCAATATCTAAAAGTGTAATGCAGTAGGCCTATTGACCTATACTGGACATATTCAAAACCATAAATTTCTCCTGGTTTGCTTCACTATCCATAATTTAACTGGAAGTTTTGTTTCGCTTATCTATAATATTACTAATAAACCAGCAGTTTCCGATATTTTCACCAAATCGAAATACATCGTACCTGATGTATATCCTAACTGAGGCGACTGATCATAGTAGACCCATATTTCAATGTATCTAATTTTTATAACAAACAAATGATGGCGGTTCCTACGAGACTGGTGAAATGTACATTTAATAATAATAATAATAATAATAATAATAATAATAATAATAATAATAATAATAATAATAATAATAATAATAATAATAATAATAATATCTTTATTTACTGCCAGTACATGTACAAGGTATACAGTCCTAGCTGACATCAATGACATACTACTATATAGAAAGCCACTTGTTATGCTCCGCATGTCGGGACAAATTAGGTCAGTGTCCCAGGATGCGACCCACACCAGTCGACTAACATCCAGGTACTCATTTTACTGATGGGGAACATAGACAACAGGTGGAAAGAAACACGCCCAATGTTTCTACTCTGGCTGGGAATCGAACCCACGCTCTCGCCGTGTGAAGCAAGAGTGTTAACCACCAGGCCACCAGAGCCCATAATAAAGTAAATTATAATTTTGAACAAAAAGGCACAATACCGTGACAGGAACAATACACAAATAACCCGCACATTTACAAGTTACAGTAACAGAAAGGAGAGAAGGAGGGAGTATATATAGGCCAACTGACAGAGACAGGAGAAGAGAGGTAGTAGTAGTAGTAGTAGTAGTAGTAGTAGTAGTAGTAGTAGTAGTAGTAGAAGTAGTAGTAGTAGTAGTAGTAGTAGTAGTAGTAGCAGTAGTGGTAGTAGTAGTAGTAGTAGTAGTGGTGGTAGAAGTAGCAATAGTGGTAGTAGTAGTAGTAGTAGTAGTGGTAGCAGTGGTGGTGGTAGTAGTAGTAGTAGTAGTAGTGTAGTAGTAGTAGTGGTAGTAGTAGTAGTAGTAGTAGTGGTAGTAGTAGTAGTAGTAGCAGTGGTGGTGGTAGTAATAGTAGTAGTGGTGGTGGTAGGTAGTAGTAGTAGTAGTAGTAGTAGTAGTAGTAGTAGTAGAAGTAGATAGTAGTAGTAGTAGTAGTAGTAGTAGTAGTAGTAGTAGTAGTAGTAGTAGTAGTAGTAGTAGTAGTAGTGGTAGTAGTAGTAGTGGTAGTAGTAGTAGTAGTGGTGGTAGTAGTAGTAGTAGTCATTTGTGATGGTAATAGTAGTAGCAGTGTGATGGTAGTAGTAGTAGTAGTAGTAGTAGTATAGTGGTAGTAGTAGTAGTAGTAAGTGGTAGTAGTAGTAGTAGTAGTAGCAGTAGTGGTGGTGGTAGTAGTAGTAGTAGTGGTAGTAGTAGTAGTGGTTAGTAGTAGTAGTAGTGGTAGAGTAGTAGAAGTAGTAGTGGTAGTAGTAGTAGTAGTAGTAGTAGTGGTGGTAGTAGTAGTAGTAGTAGTGTGTGGTGGTAGTAGTAATAGTAGTAGTAGTAGTGTAGTAGTAGTGTGGTAGTAGTAGTGGTAGTAGTAGTGGTGGTAGTAGTAGTGGTAGTAGTAGTATAGCAGTGGCGTGTGGTAGTAGTAGTACTAGTAGTGGTAGTAGTAGCAGTAGTAGTAGTAGTAGTAGTAGTAGTGGTAGTAGTAGTAGTAGTGGTAGTGTAGTAGAGTAGTAGTGGAGTAGTAGTAGTAGTAGTAGTAGTGGTAGTAGTGTGTAGTGGGTAGTAGTAGTAGTAGTAGTATAGTAGTAGTAGTAGTGGTGGTGGTAGTAGTAGTATAGTAGTGGTGGTGGTGGTATAGTAGTAGTAAGTAGTATAGTAGTAGTGGTAGCAGTAGTAGTGTGGTGGTAGTAGTAGTATAGTAGTGGTAAGCAGTAGTAGTAGTGTGGTGGTAGTAGTAGTAGTAGTAGTAGTAGTAGTGGTAGCAGTAGTAGTGGTGGTGGTATTAGTAGTAGTAGTAGTGGTAGCAGTAGTAGTAGTGGTGGTGGTAGTAGTAGTAGTAGTAGTAGTGGTAGCAGTAGTAGTGGTGGTGGTATTAGTAGTAGTAGTAGTGGTAGCAGTAGTAGTAGTAGTGGTATAGTAGTAGTAGTAGTGGTAGCAGTAGTAGTGGTGTGGTGTAGTAGTAGTAGTAGTAGTGGTAGCAGTAGTAGTAGTGGTGGTGTAGTAGTAGTAGTAGTAGTAGTGTGGTAGCAGTAGTAGTGGTGGTGGTATTAGTAGTAGTAGTAGTGGTAGCAGTAGTAGTAGTGTGGTGTAGTAGTAGTAGTAGTGGTAGCAGTATAGTGTGGTGGTGGTAGTAGTAGTAGTAGTAGTGGTAGCAGTAGTAGTAGTGGTGGTGGTATGTAGTAGTAGTGTATGGTAGCAGTAGTAGTGTGTGGTGGTATTAGTAGTAGTAGTAGTGGTAGCAGTAGTAGTAGTGGTGGTAGTAGTAGTAGTAGTAGTGGTAGTAGTAGTAGTGGTGGTGGTAGTAGTAGTAGTAGTAGATAGTGGTGGTAGTAGTAGTAGTAGTAGTGGTGGTAGTAGTAGTAGTAGTGGTGGTGGTAGTAGTATAGTGGTAGTAGTGGTAGCAGTAGTAGTGGTGGTGGTTAGTAGTAGTAGTAGTGGTAGCAGTAGTAGTAGTGGTGGTAGTAGTAGTAGTATAAGTGGTAGTAGTTAGTAGTAGTGGTGGTGGTAGTAGTAGTAGTAGTAGTGGTAGCAGTAGTAGTAGTGGTGGTGGTAGTAGTAGTAGTAGTAGTGGTAGCAGTAGTAGTAGTGGTGGTGGTAGTAGTAGTAGTGGTAGTAGTGGTAGCATAGTAGTAGTGGTGGTGGTATTAGAAGTAGTAGTAGTGGTAGCAGTAGTAGTAGTGGTGGTAGTAGTAGTAGTAGTAGTGGTAGTAGTAGTAGTAGTGGTGGTGGTAGTAGTAGTAGTAGTAGTATGTGGTAGTAGTAGTAGTGGTGGTAGTAGTAGTAGTAGTGGTGGTGGTAGTAGTAGTAGTAGTAGTAGTGTGGTAGAGTAGTAGTGGTGGGTGTAGTAGTAGTGGTAGTAGTGTAGCAGTAGTAGTGTGGTGGTATTAGTAGTAGTAGTAGTGGTAGCAGTAGTAGTATGTGGTGGAGTAGTAGTAGTAGTAGTGGTAGTAGTAGTAGTAGTGGTGTGGTAGTAGTAGTATGTAGTAGTGTGTGGTAGTAGTAGTAGTATGTGGTGGTGGTAGTATAGTAGTAGTAGTAGTGGTAGCAGTAGTAGTGGTGGTGGTATTAGTAGTAGTAGTAGTGGTAGCAGTAGTAGTAGTGGTGGTAGTAGTAGTAGTAGTGGTGTAGTAGTAGTAGTAGTGTAGTAGTAGTAGTAGTAGTAGTGGTGGTGGTAGTAGTAGTATATAGTAGTGGTGGTAGTGTAGTAGTAGTGTGTGGTGGTAGTAGTA
>NC_069456.1:22239812-22332312 GCF_026875155.1 Cherax quadricarinatus | reverse complement strand
AATTAATAAAATTTCATTAATATGAGAAACTGACACAAGTAAGTCCTCCACTCATCACTATCATGAAAGAGGATCCACATGTCTATGCTGTATGCAATAAAGTCAGAATGTTTTTATTTTTAATTAAACTCTAAACCCATGTGAGTCAGTCAGCGAAAGACGTGGTGGAGGCTTGATCCTCAGTCTGCTGAGCACAAGAAGGTCGCGTTTCCTATTTATATTCACCGTTATGATAAAGTTAGCAGTTTTGGGCATCACTGCTGCCAGGATTCCGTTGGAATATAGGTAGGTACCTTTGGGGGTTTACAACACCAGCTAATGTAGACATAACCAAATGTAAGCTTTGTTAGAGGGAATTATTGTCACACCCTGCGCCATATCTTGCTTGAATATTAGGCATTATATGTAAGTGCATATCATGCAGTCAGTAGTACATGTTTGACACAGTACACTATGGAATCTTGGTACAGGAATATATATTTGACAACTCTGTTGCTAACAACTGGCAAACGTTAAGGGGGTGACCTGCTTTCCTTTTCCTTGCAGGCTCGCCCACATGCGACGATATCTTCAGCTGCTGCAACTCTCCTCTGGTGCCTCTATATAAGACTGATAAAGCCTGCTGCGCAGTTGATACGTTTCACATGTGTCGTATTCATTAATAACATATAGATACTCAGGTGTTCCTCATATCTTATTTATCAGTACCTCTTTTGATCGACTTCAAACTCTAAATGATGATATATCCTGATTATATTTTTGTATTTACTTTTAGGCTGTGTGGCTGCCATTTTACCAGCTTGATGAGCTTTACATTTTCAACACTGATTTAACTAACTTAGAAATTGCTATTTTATTAACGAAGTTAATAAACTTTTAATTACTACATTCTGTGTAATAAATCGAAAATAAATCTTGTGAGCGTCAAACAATTAGTGATGGTGTATTTTTTCTTAAAAAAAAAATTCCAATTGATTTTGGGTTCTGTAATTTTAATTTACCAGTTTTAATAAGCAAACTGTTCTCCACAACAAAACAGTTTTGTGGAGAATGCACCTTCTGATAGGCTTCAAACCTTAAAAGCTGGCTTATGTTATTCAGATATTTAATTGAACTATGGTCTTATGACGCCCTCAACACTATTCTGTTTACGTGCAGCGAGGTAGACGGAGCTGTGGAAAAATGACAGGATGGATAATGAGAACCTTCAAAACTAGGGAGGCCAAGCCCATGATGACACTCTTCAGGTCACTTGTTCTATCTAGGCTGGAATATTGCTGCACTCTAACAGCACCTTTCAAGGCAGGTGAAATTGCCGACCTAGAAAATGTACAGAGAACTTTCACGGCGCGCATAACGGAGATAAAACACCTCAATTACTGGGAGCGCTTGAGGTTTCTAAACCTGTATTCCCTGGAACGCAGGAGGGAGAGATACATGATTATATACACCTGGAAAATCCTAGAGGGACTAGTACCGAACTTGCACAGGGAAATCACTCACTACGAAAGCAAAAGACTTGGCAGACGATGCACCATCCCCCAATGAAAAACCAGGGGTTCACTAGCACGTTAAGAGACCATACAATAAGTGTCAGGGGCCCGAGACTGTTCAACTGCCTCCCAGCACACATAAGGGGGATTACCAACAGACCCCTGGCTGTCTTCAAGCTGGCACTGGACAAGCACCTAAAGTCAGTTCCCGATCAGCCGGGCTGTGGCTCGTACGTTGGTTTGCGTGCAGCCAGCAGCAACAGCCTGGTTGATCAGGCTGATCCACCAGGAGGCCTGGTCACAGACCGGGCCGCGGGGGCGTTGACCCCCGAAACTCTCTCCAGGTAAACTCCAGGTATGGATTATCTTTCGCAGATCGCGCAGCGACCGAGATGCTTCCAGCTATATTACATTTATGGGGAGCGCTAAACCTGCAGGGGTTCATGCAGCGCTTGGGGAAATGAGAGGCAATCAGGTTTAATCCTAGGAAGAGCAAGTCAGGCTCAGTCCCCTGAATGAACAGCCACTCACCGGCATCAAGAAACCATCCCTGAGGTAGACTTCAAAGGCTTTAAACACAATTAACCATTATTAAAAATTACATTATTGTGGAAATTCTAAATCTAAAACTCTAAGGACATGATTACATATTTTCATTTTTTGACCGAGCTGAGTTTGAGCTTATGAGGCTGTTGATGTACAGTACACTGACCGTCTGATGAAGCTGTTGATGTACAGTACACTGACCGTCTGATGAAGCTGTTGATGTACAGTCACCATGCTAGTGAGAGTGTTGATCTACAGTCACCATGCTAGTGAGAGTGTTGATCTACAGTCACCATGCTAGTGAGGGTGTTGATCTACAGTCACCATGCTAGTGAGAGTGTTGATCTACAGTCACCATGCTAGTGAGTGTTGATCTACAGTCACATGCTAGGAGTGTTGATCTACAGTCACCATGCTAGTGAGTGTTGATCTACAGTCACCATGCTAGTGAGTGTTGATCTACAGTCACCATGCTAGTGAGAGTGTTGATCTACAGTCACCATGCTAGTGAGAGTGTTGATCTACAGTCACCATGCTAGTGAGAGGTTGATCTACAGTCCCTTGCTAGTGAGGAGTGTTGATCTACAGTCACCATGCTAGTGAGAGTGTTGATCTACAAGTCACCATGCTAGTGAGGGTGTTGATCTACAGTCACCTGCTAGGGGAGTGTTGATCTACAGTCACCATGCTAGTGAGGGTGTTGATCTACAGTCACCATGCTGTGAGAGTGTTTGATCTACAGTCACCAAGCAGTGAGTGTTGATCCACAGTCACCATGCTAGTGAGAGTGTTGATCTAAGTCACCATGCTATGAGAGTTTTGATCTAAAGTCACCATGCTAGTGAGAGTGTTGATCTACAGTCACCATGCTAGTGAGAGTGTTGATCTACAGTCACCATGCTAGTGAGAGTGTTGATCTACAGTCACCATGCTAGTGAGGGTGTTGATCTACAGTCACCATGCTAGTGAGAGTGTTGATCTACAGTCACCAAGCTAGTGGGGGTTGTTCCACAGTCACCATGCTAGTGAGAGTGTTGATCTACAGTCACCATGTAGTGAGAGTGTTGAACTACATGTCCCCATGCAAAGTGAGAGTGTTGAACTACAGTCACCATGCTATTGAGAGTGTGTTGATCTACAGTCACCATGCTATTGAGAGTGTTGATCTACAGTCACCATGCTATGAGAGTGTTGATCTACAGTCACCATGCTAGTGAGAGTGATTTTTACAGTCACCATGCTAGTGAGGGTGTTGATCTACAGTCACCATGCTAGTGAGAGTGTTGATCTACAGTCACCAAGCTAGTGAGTGTTGATCCACAGTCACCATGCTAGTGAGAGTGTTGATCTACAGTCACCATGCTAGTGAGAGTGTTGAACTACAGTCACCATGCTAGTGAGAGTGTTGATCTACAGTCACCATGCTAGTGAGAGTGTTGATCTACAGTCACCATGCTAGTGAGAGTGTTGATCTACAGTCACCATGCTAGTGAGAGTGTTGATCTACAGTCACCATGCTAGTGAGAGTGTTGATCTACAGTCACCATGCTAGTGAGAGTGTTGATCTACAGTCACCATGCTAGGGGGAAAAGTGTTGATCTACAGCCCACCATGCTAGTGAGTGTTGATCTACAGTCACCATGCTAGTGAGAGTGTTGATTACAGTCACCATGCAGTGGGGGTGTTGATTACAGTCACCATGTAGTGAGAGTGTTGATCTACAGTCACCATGCTAGTGAGTGTTGATCTACAGTCACCATGCTAGTGAGTGTTGATCTACAGTCACCATGCTAGTGAGAGTGTTGATCTACAGTCACCATGCTAGTGGTGTTGACTACAGTCACCATGCTAGTGAGAATTTTGATCTACAGTCCCCATGCTAGTGAGAGTGTTGATCTACAGTCACCATGCTAGTGAGAGTGTTGATTACAGTCACCATGCTAGTGAGAGTGTTGATCTACAGTCACCATGCAGTGAGAGTGTTGATCTACAGTCACCATGCTAGTGAGGGTGTTGATCTACAGTCACCATGCTAGTGAGAGTGTTGATCTACAGTCACCATGCTAGTGAGGGTGTTGATCTACAGTCACCATGCTAGTGAGAGTGTTGATTTCGTCACCAAGCTAGTGAGTGTTGACCCACAGTCACCATGCTAGTGAGAGTGTGGATCTACAGTCACCATGCTGTGAGAGTGTTGATCTACAGTCACCATGTGTGAGAGTGTTGATCTACAGTCCCCAAATGCTAGTGAGAGTGTTGATCTACAGTCACCTTTGGCTAGTGAGGGTGTTGATCTACAGTCACCATGTTTAGTGAGAGTGTTGATCTACAGTCACCAAGCTAGTGAGGGGTTGATCCACAGTCACCTGCTAGTGAGAGTGTTGATCTACATCCCCATGCTAGTGAGAGTGTTGAACTCCCAGTCACCATGCTAGTGAGAGTTTTTGAACTACAGTCACCATGCTAGTGAGAGTGTTGATCTACAGTCCCCCATGCTAGTGAGAGTGTTGATCTACAGTCACCATGCTAGTGAGAGTGTTGACACAGTCACCATGCTGTGAGAGTGTTGATCTAAAAGTCACCATGCTAGTGAGGGTGTTGATCTACAGTCACCATGCTAGTGAGAGTGTTGATCTACAGTCCCAACTAGTGAGTGTTGTTTCCACAGTCCCCATGCTAGTGAGAGTGTTGATTACAGTCACCATGCTAGTGAGAGTGTTGAACTACAGTCACCATGCTAGTGAGGTGTTGATCTACAGTCACCCATGCTAGTGAGAGTTTTTGATCTACAGTCAACCATGCTAGTGAGAGTGTTGATCTACAGTCACCATGCTAGTGAGAGTGTTGATCTACAGTCACCATGCTAGTGAGAGTGTTGTTTCTTACAAGTCACCATGCTAGTGAGAGTGTTGATCTACAGTCACCATGCTGTGAGAGTGTTGATCTACAGTCACCATGCTAGTGAAAAGTGTTGATCTACAGTCACCATGCTAGTGAGTGTTGATCTACAGTCACCATCTAGTGAGTTTTTGATCTACGTCACTATGCTAGTGAGAGTTTTGATCTACAGTCACCTGCTGTGAGTGTTGATCTACAGTCACCATGCTAGTGAGAGTGTTGATCTAAAAGTCACCATGCTAGTGATGTTGGTTACAGTCACCATGCTATTTGAGTGTGTTGATCTACAGTCACCATGTTTGTGAGTGTGTTGATCTACAGTCACCATGCTAGTGAGTGTTGATCTACAGTCACCATGCTAGTGAGGGTGTTGATCCACAGTCACCATGCTAGTGAGAGTGTTGATCTACAGTCACCATGCTAGTGAGAGTGTTGATCTACAGTCACCATGGTAGTGAGAGTTTTTGATCTCAGTCCCAAGCTAGTGAGGGTTTTGATCTACATCACCATGCTAGTGAAAGTGTTGATCTACAGTCACCATGCTAGTGAGTGTGTTGATCTACAGTCACCATGCTAGTGGGGTGTTGGGGGATCTACAGTCACCATGCTAGTGGGGGTTTGTTGATCTACAGTCACCAAGCTGTGGGGTGTTGATCTACAGTCACCATGCTAGTGAGAGTGTTGATCTACAGTCACCATGCTAGTGAGTGTGTTGATCTACAGTCACCATGCTAGTGAGGGTGTTGATCTACAGTCACCATGCTAGTGAGGGTGTTGATCTACAGTCACCATGCTAGTGAGAGTGTTGATCTACAGTCACCATGCTAGTGAGGGTGTTGATCTACAGTCACCATGCTAGTGAGAGTGTTGATCTACAGTCACCATGCTAGTGAGTGTTGATCTACAGTCACCATGCTAGTGAGTGTTGATCTACAGTCACCATGCTAGTGAGAGTTTATCTACAGTCACCATGCTAGTGGGGGTTTGTTGATCTACAGTCACCATGCTAGTGAGTGTTGATCTACATTTCCCCATGCTAGTGAGGGTGTTGATCTACAGTCACCATGCTAGTGAGATTTTTGATTACAGTCACCAGCTAGTGAGGGTGTTGATCTACAGTCACCATGCTAGTGAGGGTGTTGATCTACAGTCACCATGCTAGTGAGAGTGTTGATCTACAGTCACTGCTGGGGAGAGTGTTGATCTACAGTCACCATGCTAGTGGGGAGTGTTGAATCTACAGTCACCATGCTAGTGAGAGTGTTGATCTACAGTCACCATGCTAGGGGAGAGTGTTGATCTACGTCACCCATGCTAGTGAGAGTGTTGATCTACAGTCACCATGCTAGTGAGGGTGTTGATCTACAGTCACCATGCTAGTGAGTGTTGATCTACAGTCACCATGCTAGTGAAAGTGTTGATTACAGTCCAATGCTAGTGAGACTGTTGATCTACATTTCACCATGCTAGTGAGAGTGTTGATCTGCGTCCCCATGCTAGTGAGTGTTGATCCACAGTCACCATGCTAGTGAGAGTGTTGATCTACAGTCACCATGCTAGTGAGAGTGTTGATCTACAGTCACCATGCTAGTGGAGGTGTTGATCTACAGCACCATGCTAGTGAGATTTGTTGATTACAGTCACCATGCTAGTGAGGGTGTTGATCTACAGTCACCATGCTAGTGAGTGTTGATCTACAGTCACCATGCTAGTGAGAGTGTTGATCTACAGTCACCATGCTAGTGAGAGTGTTGATCTACAGTCACCATGCTAGTGAGAGTGTTGATCTACAGTCACCATGCTAGTGAGTGTTGATCTACAGTCACCATGCTAGTGAGAGTGTTGATCTACAGTCACCATGCTAGTGAGTGTTGATCTACAGTCACCATGCTAGTGAGGTGTTGATCTACAGTCACCATGCTAGTGAGAGTGTTGATCTACAGTCACCATGCTAGTGAGAGTGTTGATTACAGTCCCCATGCTAGTGAGAGTGTTGATTACAGTCACCATGCTAGTGAGAGTGTTGATCTACGGGTCACCATGCTAGTGAGAGTGTTGATCTACAGTCCCCATGCTAGTGAGGTGTTGATCTACAGTCACCATGCTAGTGAGAGTGTTCATCTACATTCACCATGCAGTGAGGGTGTTGATCTACAGTCCCCAATGCTAGTGGAGTGTTGATCTACAGTCACCATGCTAGTGAGAGTGTTGATCTACAGTCACCATGATAGTGAGAGTGTTGATCTGCAGTCACCATGCTAGTGAGGGTGTTGATCTACAGTCACCATGCTAGTGAGAGTGTTGATGTACAGTCACCATGCTAGTGAGAGTATTGATCTACAGTCACCATGCTAGTGAGAATGTTGATCTACAGTCACCATGCTAGTGAGAGTGTTGATCTACAGTCACCATGCTAGTGAGAGTGTTGATCTACAGTCACCATGCTAATGAGAGTATTGATCTAGTTAAATATAGTTAACATGTTATTGAGATTGTTGATCTACAATTACAGTGTTCAATAGGATGTTGGTCTGCAGCTCTCGTGCTCAAGAGAGTGATGATTTACAGCTCCTGGGTCGTTTAAGAGTGTAAAGTTACAGGTTTCAAGCTGTTTGTAAGTGTTGATATAAAGGTCCTTGGCTGCATGACCAGTGAGTGAGTGTGTTTATTTGCAGCTTCTGAACTTCTTCTCGCAGGCAGGTTATTGCTTCTAGGTCTCTTGAGAAAGTTGTGGTGCACCTCATCTGCCTCTTGGAGCCCTTGAGCTACAGCTGCTGGGACGTCCTCATCTGCCTCTTGGAGCCCTTGAGCTACAGCTGCTGGGACTACCTCATCTGCCTCTTGGAGCCCTTGAGCTACAGCTGCTGGGACTTCCTCATCTGCCTCTTGGAGCCCTTGAGCTACAGTTGCTGGGACTACTTCATCTGCCTCTTGGAGCCCTTGAGCTACAGCTGCTGGGACTACCTCATCTGCCTCTTGGAGCCCTTGAGCTACAGCTGTTGGGACTACCTCATCTGCCTCTTGGAGCCCTTGAGCTACAGTTGCTGGGACTACTTCATCTGCCTCTTGGAGCCCTTGAGCTACAGCTACTGGGACTACCTCATCTGCCTCTTGGAGCCCTTGAGCTACAGCTGCTGGGACTACCCCATCTACCTCTTGGAGCCCTCGAGCTACAGCTGCTGGGACTACCTCATCTGCCTCTTGGAGCCCTTCAGCTACAGCTGCTGGGACTATCCTATCAAGCTCTTGGAGCCCTTGAGCTACAGCTGCTGGGACTACCTCATCTTCCTCTTGGAGCCCTTGAGCTACAGCTGCTGGGACTACCTCATCTGCCTCTTGGAGCCCTTGAGCTACAGCTGCTGGGACTACCCCATCTACCTCTTGGAGACCTTAAGCTACAGCTGCTGGGATTACCTCATCTGCCTCTTGGAGCTCTTGAGCTACAGCTGATTGGACTACCCCATCTACCTCTTGGAACCCTTCAGCTACAGCTGCTGGGACTACCTTATCTGCCTCTTGGAGCCCTTGAGCTACAGCTGCTGGGACTACCCCATCGAGCTCTTTTAGACCTTGAGCTACAGCTGCTGGGACTACCTCATCTGCCTCTTGGAGACCGTGAGTGACAGCTGCTGGGACTACCCCATCGATCTCTTGGAGACCTTGAGCTACAGCTGCTGGGACTACCTCATCCGTCTCTTGGAGACCTTGAGTGACAGCTGCTGGGACTACCCCATCTACCTCTTGGAGACCTTGAGCTACAGCTGCTGGGACTACTTGCTTGCACTGAGGTACAGGCAGGTCGCAAAGGTTATGGGACACCTTTTGTGGTTTTTGAAATGTGCGTAACATATTAAGCTGTCGGTGTTTGACAAAGTTGAGTTCCAGCGCCTGGGCCTCTTGAGAGTGTTGATATATAACTTCTGGGCATCTTGAGTGTTGGTATAAAGTTCTTGGGCCTCTTGATTCTAATATACAGTTCTGGGACCTCTTTAGTGTTGATATACGGATCCTGGGCCTCTTGTGTTGATATACAGCTCCTGGGCCGCTTGAATGTCGATATACAGTTCATGGGCCCCTCGAATGTGTTAATATACAGTTTCTGGACTTCTTGATTTTGTTGATATGCAATTTCTAGGCTTCTTGTGTTGTTATACAGTTCCTGGGCCTCTTGTGTTAACATACCGCTCCTGGGCTTCTGGAGTGTTGATATACAGTTTGAGACTCTTGAGTGTGTTAGTATACAGTTCCTGGACCTCTTGATTGTGTTGATATGCAGTTTCAAGGCCTCTTGTGTTGTTATACAGCTCCTGGGTTTCTTGAGTGTGTTGATATACTGTTCTGAGCCTCTTAGTGTGTTGATATACAGCTCCTGGGCCTCTTGAGTATGTTGATATTCAGTTCCGGGGCCTGTTGAATGTTCCTGAGGCTCTTGATTGTGTTGATATGGTTTCTAGGTCTCTTGTGTTGATATACAGCTCCTGGGTCTATTGAATGTGCTGCTATAGTTTCTGGGCCTCTTCAGTGTGTTGATATACAGTTCCTGGGCGTCTTGTGTTGACATACAGCTCCTGGGCTTCTTGAGTGTTGATATACAGTTCCTGGGCGTCTTGTGTTGACATACAGCTCCTGGGCTTCTTGAGTGTTGATATACAGTTCTCAGCCTCTCGAGTGTGTTGATATACAGTTCCTGGGCCTCTTGAGTGCTGATATACAGTTTTGAGCCTCTTGAGTCTGTTGATATACAGTTCCTGGGCCTCTTCGTTGACATACAGCTAGTGAGCGTCTTGAGTGTTGATATACAGTTCTGGGTCTGAAGGTGTTGATATACAGCTCCTGAACATCTTGAGTATGAACATACAGTTTCTGGACTTCTTAACTAGGGGTGCTGATATACAGCTCCTGGGCCTCTTGAGTGTTGATGTACAGACAAGGATCTGATAATTTTGAATGGAACTTTTTTTTTTTACTGTCTGAAGATATTTATCTCCAGCTCCTGGTCATCTTAGGTGAGTAAGTTTCAGCTCGTTTGTCTCCTGACAGAACAGGTGCAGCACCTAAGCTTTATTTTTTGAGGATGTTATTATGTCCATGACCCACTGGAGTCCTGTATGACCCCAGTGGGTCACACAGGACCCAAGTGAGTCATAGAGGACCCTAGTGGGTCATACAGGACCCCAATGGGTCATAGAGGACCCAAGTGAGTCATAGAGGACCCTAGTGGGTCATACAGGACCCTAGTGGGCCATACAGGACCCCAGTCGGTCATGCAAGACCCCAGTGGGTCATGCAGGACCCCACTGGGTCATACAGGACCCCACTGGGTCATACAGGACCCCAGTGGCTCATACAGGACCCCAGTGGGTCTTACAGGACCCCAGTGGGTCATACAGGACCCCAGTGGGTCATACAGAACCCCAGTGGGTCTTACAGGACCCCAGTGGGTCATACAGGACCTCAGTGGGTCATACAGAACCCCAGTGGGTCTTACAGGACCCCAGTGGGTCATACAGGACCCCAGTGGGTCATACAGGGCACCTGTGAGTCATAGAGAACCCCAGTGGGTCATACAGGACCCCAGTGGGTCATACAGGACCCCAGTGGGTCATACAAGACCCCAGTGGGTCATACAGGACCCCAGTGGGTCATGCAGGACCCCAGTGGATCAAGCAGGACCACAGTGGGGCATGCAGGACCCCAGTGGGTCATGCAAGACCCCAGTGGGTCATGCAAGACCCCAGTGGGTCATGCAGGACCCCAGTGGGTCATGCAGGACCCCAGTGGGTCATATAGGACCCCAGTGGGTCATACGGGACCCCAGTGGGTCATAGAGCACTACAGTGGGTCATACAGGACTCCAGTGGGTCATACAGGACCCCAGTGGGTCATGCAGGACCCTAGTGGGTCATACAGGACCTCAGTGGGACATACAGGGCCCCTGTGGGTCATACAGGACCCCAGTGGGTCATACAGGGCCCCAGTGGGTCATACAGAGCCCCAGTGGATCATACAGGACCCCAGTGGGTTATACAGGCCCCAAGTGGGTCATACAGGACCCCAGTGGGTCATACAGGTCCCCAGTGGGTCATACAGGACCCCAGTGGGTCATGCAGGACCCCAGTGGGTCATGCAGGACCTTAGTGGGTCATGCAGGACCCCAGTGGGTCATGCAAGACCCCAGTGGGTCATGCAGGACCCCAGTGGGTCATGCAGGACCCTAGTGGGTAATGCAGGACTCCAGTGGGTCATGCAGGACCCCAGTGGGTCATGCAGGAACCCAGTGGGTCATGCAGGACCCCAGTGGGTCATGCAGGACCCCAGTGGGTCATACAGGACCCCAGTGGGTCATACAGGACCCCAGTGGGTTATACAGGACCCCAGTGGGTCACACAGGACCCCAGTGGGTCATACAGGACATCAGTGGGTCATACAGGACCCCAGTGGGTCATACAAGACCCCAGTGGGTCATACAGGACCCCAGTGGGTCATACAGGACCCCAGTGGGTCATACAGGACCCCAGTGGGTCATACAGGACCCCAGTGGGTCATACAGGATCCCAGTGGGTCATACAGGACTCCAGTGGGTCATACAGGACCCCAGTGGGTCATACAGGACCCCAGTGGGTCATACAGGACCCCAGTGTGTCATACAGGACCTCAGTGGGTCATACAGGACCCCAGTGGGTCATACAGGACCCCAGTGGGTCATACAGGACCCCAGTGGGTCATACAGGACCCCAGTGGGTTATACAGGGCTTCAGTGGGTCATACAGGACCCCAGTGGATCATACAGGACCCCAGTGGGTCATACAGGACCCCAGTGGGTCATGCAGGACCCCAGTGGTTCATACAGGACTCCAGTGGGTCATACAGGACCATACAGGACCCCAGTGGGTCATACATGACCCCAGTGGGTCATACAGGACCCCAGTGGGTCATACAGGACCCCAGTGGGTCATACAGGACCCCAGTGGGTCATACATGACCCGTGGGTCATACATGACCCCAGTGGGTCATACATGACCCCAGTGGGTCATACATGACCCCAGTGGGTCATACAGGACCCCAGTGGGTCATACAGGACCCCAGTGGGTCATACAGGACCCCAGTGGGTCATACATGACCCCAGTGGGTCATACAGGATCCCAGTGGGTCATACATGACCCCAGTGGGTCATACAGGACCCCAGTGGGTCATACAGGATCCCAGTGGGTCATACAGGATCCCAGTGGGTCATACAGGATCCCAGTGGGTCATACAGGACTTTCGTTAGTTTAATATCTTTATTATGCACCCCATACCCATCCTGTGGGCGGTAGTCAAAAGATTACAAAGGTACATAATGGGTCCAGGACTGGACCCCAAAGTTATGATAGTTGAACTAGTTACAAAGGTAATGAACTCCAGGTAGATCTGGTCACAATCATGGCAAGTTACAGAGGTAATGAATCAGCCTCACTCCTATACATAGTTACAGTCGTGAACAAATTACAAAGTAATGAGCCACTGATACGTCCACACCTGGTCACAATTGTAATGAGTTATAAATACAAATATTAAGTACAAATCAAACCAAACCCGGCCGGGATTGAACCCGCGGTCAGAGAGTCTCAAAACTCCAGCCCGTCGCGTTAGCCACTAGACCAGCTAGCCACAATAAGATTCGTCCAGCTAGGTATATTTCTACAACATAGGTGCCTGTGCTAACCTTCCTATGGTGTAGAAATATACCTAGTTGGACGAATCTTATTGCGGCTAGCTGGTCTAGTGGCTAATGCGACGGGCTGGAGTTTTGAGACTCTCTGACCGCGGGTTCAATCCCGGCCTGGGTATGGTTTGTTTGCAATCGTGTCATTACGATTTCGTGAGTCATTAAGTACACATATATGCACACACACACACACACACACACCAGTTCCCCAGTGGGTCATACAGGACCCCAGTGGGTTCAATACAAGGGGATGGGCGGCTCCACTTTTAGATCAAGACCCACCTTCATCAGCATCAAAGACGGTAACGATGATAAACTTAAGAATGTTGAGTTACAACTCCCGATGTTGATCTGTGGCTCTTGGACATCTTGAGGGAGTTTGATATATAGCTCCTAATTCCCTTGCAGGGAAGCGCCTGGGAAATGAGGGGTATTCAGGTTCAATTCAAGGAAAGGGAAGATAAGTTCAGTGCCTTGGATCAAAAACCTCTTATCAACATCAAGGCACCACACTTAAGGGGACCTTCCCTAGATATAAGTTCAGTGAAGCTCCTGTACAAAGAGCCTCGTGTTTACACTGACATGCTTGTGTAGTGTGTGACGCTCTCTCTATTATACATCTTGTTATATTCACTACATAACATACATGTAGGAGTCATACACTACATGGGAAATGGAAGGTAACCAGGTTCGATCCCCGGAAGAACCTCCAGGTTTAAGTTCAACCAGTTTCACATAACAGAGACAACAGTGTCAGACGAGGAATTTCTAAAATCTGTTGCAAAATGAAAATACATTGTTGAAAAATCTTTCTATTTATTAATATTATATATATTTAGAAATATTTTACATAAACATTACAACGCTCTTTTAACAGATCTGCATAATGCTTGTCAAGAATTTAATTCAAAACAGAACCTTTACGAAAATTTCATCTTACTGGAGAGAACCAACACAAGTTATAATTATATAAACAAAATAATTGATTTCCTCAAGTAATTCCATTTTACATTATTAGAGTGGCTGATATTATTATTATTATTATTATAATCAAGGGGGAAGCGCTAAACCCGGAGGATTATACAGAGAGTGGCTGATAAATAACTCTGAAAACCTGTACATCTCCTGACAATATTCAACGTCTTTATAAGTTGAGATGAAAGGAGATGCTGTGAGAAAATACATCTTCCTTCCATAACCATTTATTATTTTCATTAAGGGACCAGGTTAATTATATTCATCATATCTTAATACGTGATTCTTTTGGGAATTATACATTCCACTATGTATTAATCAGGGGTAAGTACTATACCCATACCCTATACTTGGGGAGTACGAGGCTGAATTCAGGTTTGATCCAAGGAAGAGGAGGATGGGTCCAGTGTCTTGAACTGAGAGTCCCTTACTGGCATTAAAAGTATATATTCTACATCCAGAATAATGTTATCTTACATGAGAAAGTTATCAATTTTATTATAGGAAAATATCACCTAAAACAAGTTTACTATCTGACTTGTAAGTTTTACCAGTGATAATAACCACCAGTGATAATAACCACCAGTGATAATAACCACCAGTGATAATAACCACCAGTGATAATAACCACCAGTGATTATAACCACCAGTGATAATAACCACCAGTGATAATAACCACCAGTGATAATAACCACCAGTGATAATAACATCAATGATAATAACCACCAGTGATAATAACCACCAGTGATTATAACCACCAGTGATAATAACCACCAGTGATAATAACCACCAGTGATAATAACCACCAGTGATAACCACCAGTGATAATAACCACCAGTGATAATAACCACCAGTGATAATAACCACCAGTGATAATAACCACCAGTGATAATAACATCAATGATAATAACCACCAGTGATAATAACCACCAGTGATTATAACCACCAGTGATAACCACCAGTGATAATAACCACCAGTGATAATAACCACCAGTGATAACCACCAGTGATAATAACCACCAGTGATAATAACCACCAGTGATAATAACCACCAGTGATTATAACCACCAGTGATAATAACCACCAGTGATAATAACCACCAGTGATAATAACCACCAGTGATAATAACCACCAGTGATTATAACCACCAGTGATAACCACCAGTGATAATAACCACCAGTGATAATAACCACCAGTGATAATAACCACCAGTGATAATAACCACCAGTGATTATAACCACCAGTGATAATAACCACCAGTGATAATAACCACCAGTGATTATAACCACCAGTGATAATAACCACCAGTGATAATAACCACCAGTGATAATAACCACCAGTGATAATATTATTATTATTATAATCAAAAAGAAGCGCTAAGCCACAAGGACTATACAGCGACCAGTGATAATAACCACCAGTGATAATAACCACCAGTGCACTGACACAGCGCTAACCAAATATACCACAAGATATTTTCAACCAGAAAATGCAATTAAAGAAAGTGCAAAGATTTCCAACAAGACTAGTCCCGGAACTAAGGGGTATGTCCTACGAGGAAAGGTTAAAGGAAATCGACCTGACGACACTGGAGGACAGGAGAGATGGGGGTGGGGGGGATATAATAACGACATATAAATACTGAGAGGAATTGACAAGGTGGACAGAGACAGGATGTTCCAGAGATGGGACACAGCAACAAGGGGTCACAGTTGGAAGTTGAAGACTCAGATGAACCACAGTGATGTTAGGAAGTATTTCTTCAGTCACAGAGTTGTCAGGAAGTGGAATAGCCTGGGTAGTGATGTAGTTTACCTGGAGAGGGTTTCGGGGGTCAACGCCCCCGCGGCTCGGTCTGAGACCAGGCCTCACAGTGGATCAGGGTGTGATCAACCAGGCTGTTACTACTGGCCGCACGCAAGCTGACATACGAACCACAGTCCGGCTGGCCATGTACTGACTTTAGGTGCCTGTCCAGTGCCTTCTTAAGGACAGCCAGGGGTCTATTGGTAATCCCCCTTATGTAGGCTGGGAGGCAGTTGAACAGTCTTGGACCCCGGGAGCTTATTGTATTGTCTCTCAATGTACTCGTGGCGCCCCTGCTTTTCATCGGGGGAATGTTGCATCTCCTGCCGAGTCTTTTACTTTCATAGGGAGTGATTTTCGTGTGCAGGTTTGGTACCAATCCCTCCAGGACCTTCCAAGTGTATATTATCATGTATCTCTCTCGCCTTCATTCCAGGCAAGATCCATATATAGCTTTAAGAAAAGGAAGAGCGACCGGGTAGCGGCCAGTTGAAGAGGCGGGGCCAGAAGCTGTGACTCGACCCCCACAACCACAACTAGGTGAGTACACACACACACACACACACACACACACACACACACACACACACACACACACACACACACACACACACACACACACACACACATATTTACCAAACTGCAGCCAGCCGGGATTAGATCCTGTGACACATTCTCCCGCATCAAGAGACAGAACAACGTTCACATCGCCTTAACCACTTAACGACCGAACCTTCAAAGATCATGCACCCAGCAGAGCTAGGTGTTGTTCATGATCCTAGGAAAATCATATGCACTCTGCCATCGATAGTGGAGTGGATATGGTGACACGTACGTTGTGTTCTCTTGTCTCTTGAGGCGGGACAATGTGTCGTGGGGTCGAACTCTGGCCTGCCGCAGTTTCGTATATATATATATATATATATATATATATATATATATATATATATATATATATATATATATATATATATATATATATATATATATATATATATCGTGCCGAATATGTAAAACTGGTCAATTAGCAAAAACTCATTTAAAATTAAGTCCTTTTTAAATTTTCTCTTATACGTTTAAAGATATATTTTTTTCATCAATGTTAATGTAAAAAATTTTAATTTTGCACCAAAAGAATCTTAGAAAACTTACCTAACCTTATTATAATAAGAGCAATTTATTTTAGCCTAACCCAACTAAATATATTTTAGATTTGCTTACAATAATTTAATACTAAACAAACACAGTGAAATATATGTTTTTCGTTAATTTCAGAATGATTTTGGCGAAATTATTGCATACACAAATTTTCGCTTGTCCTATATGGCAAGATGAGCGTTGCTATTTAAGCCAAGATCGCAAGTTCTGCCTATTCGGCACGATGTATATATATATATATATATATATATATATATATATATATATATTATATATATATATATATATATATATGTCGTGCCGAATAGGCACGACATTATTATGTAATAAAATATTTCCTATTGGTAAAACAAAATACGAAAAGATGGGGTGGTAGGGGAAGTGGAATATTCAAACAACTTCAGGAAGGAATCCAAATATTCTTCCTTGAAGCCTTTTTATCCACTTCTCTGAGGTTATGGGTCCCACAATTTACACCAGAGGTGGACCCCTTCCTATATTAATTTATATATATATATATATATATATATATATATAATATATATATATATATATATATATATATATATATATAATATATTTATATATATATATAATATATAAATATATATATAATATATATATAAATAAGATCACAGTAAACAGGTGATTTCAAAATATGCAAAACAACCACTCTGAAAGAATAGAGAAATTCCAAGCGCTTTCGTGACTACTCACATTATCAAGGAACCTTGATAATGTGAGTAGTCACGAAAGCGCTTGGAATTTCTCTATTCTTTCAGAGTGGTTGTTTTGCATATATATATATATATATATATATATATATATATATATATATATATATATATATATATATATATATATATATATATTATATATAATGTATATATATATATATATATATATATATATATATATATATATATATATATATATATAATATATATATATATATATATATATATATATATATATAGGTAGTAGGTTGGTAGACAGCAACCGCCCAGGGAGGTACTACCGTCCTGCCAAGTGAGTGTAAAACGAAAGCCTGTAATTGTTTTACATGATGGTAGGATTGCTGGTGTCTTTTGTCTGTCTCATAAACATGCAAGATTTCAGGTATGTCTTGCTACTTCTACTTACACTTAGGTCACATTACACATACATGTACAAGCATATACAGTGGACCCCCGGTTAACGATATTTTTTCACTCCAGAGGTATGTTCAGGTGCCAGTACTGACCGAATTTGTTCCCATAAGAAATATTGTGAAGTAGATTAGTCCATTTCAGACCCCCAAACATACACGTACAAACGCACTTACATAAATACACTTACATAATTGGTCGCATTCGGAGGTAATCGTTATGCGGGGGTCCACTGTATATACACACCCCTCTGGGTTTTCTGCTATTTTCTTTCTAGTTCTTGTTCCTGTTTATTTCCTTTTATCTCCATGGGGAAGTGGAACAGAATTCTTCCTCCGTAAGCAATACGTGTCGTAAGAGGCGACTGAAATGCCGGGAGCAAGAGGCTAGTAACCCCTTCTCCTGTATATATTACTAAATTTGAAAGGAGAAACTTTCGTTTTTCCTTTTGGGCCACCCCACCTCGGTGGATATGGCCGGTGTGTTGAAAGAACGAAAGAATATATATATATATATATATATATATATATATATATATATATATATATATATATATATATATATATATATATATATATATGTATTATATATATGCATTATATATACATATATATATATATATATATATATATATATATATATATTTATATATATATATATATATATATATATATATATATATATATTATATATATTATATTATATATATATGTATGTATATATATATAAAACCACTGATCTCTGGCCGAAGGAGACTCGAACCTACGAACCTTGGAACAAGGTACGAGGTGCTTTACCATTCTCAACACACTGGACAATACCTTGGTGCCCAGCTCACGCTAGACGTTGATCAGAGGCAGCCAGCTTTCAGGGAGAAAGCTTACAGCTTCTCATCTCATCCCCTGCATGCATCGACCAACTAGATTTTGAACAATGCAAGGAATTCGCAAGAGCAGCCAGGCAGTGTTTGTATATATTTCGTCTGCTCTTGCGAATTCCTTGCATTGTTAAAATCTCTAGTTGGTCGATACATGCAGGGGATGAGATGAAAAGCTGTAAGCCTTCTCCCTGAAAGCTGGCTGCCTTGGATCAACGTCTAGCGTGAGCTAGGTGCCAAGGTATTGTCCAGTGTGTTGAGATTGGTAAAGCACTGCGTACCTTGTTCCAAGGTTCGTAGGTTCGAGTCTCCTTCGGTCAGAGATCAGTTTTTGTGTATATTTCGCCTGCTCTTGCGAATTCCTTGAATATGTATATATATATATATATATATATATATATATATATATATATATATATATATATATGTCGTGCCGAATATGTAAAACTGGTCAATTAGCAAGAACTCATTTAAAATTAAGTCCTTTCTAAAATTTTCTCTTACACGTTTAAAGATATATTTTTTTCATTAATGTTAGTGTAAAAAATTTTAATTTTGCTTCAAAAGAATCTTAGAAAACTTACCTAACCTTATTATAACAAGAACAATTTATTTTAGCCTAACCCAACTAAATATATTTTAGATTTGTTTACAATAATTTAATACTTTAGAAACAGCGTGAAATATATTTTTTTCGTTAAGTTCAGAATGATTTTGGCGTAATTATTGCATATACAAATTTTCGCTTGTCCTATATGGCAAGATGAACGTTGCTATTTAAGCCAAGATCGCAAGTTCTGCCTATTCGGCACGACACAATATATATATATAATATAATATATATATATATATATATATATATATATATATATATATATTATATATATGAATTTGGTAGGGTGTGCAAAAGAAGAAAATTAAAGGTGAATACAGGAAAGAGTAAGGTTATGAGGATAACAAAAAGATTAGGTGATGAAAGATTGAATATCAGATTGGAGGGAGAGAGTATGGAGGAGGTGAATGTATTCAGATATTTGGGAGTGGACGTGTCAGCGGAGGGGTCTATGAAAGATGAGGTGAATCATAGAATTGATGAGGGAAAAAGAGTGAGTGGTGCACTTAGGAGTCTGTGGAGACAAAGAACTTTGTCCTTGGAGGCAAAGAGGGGAATGTATGAGAGTATAGTTTTACCAACGCTCTTATATGGGTGTGAAGCGTGGGTGATGAATGTTGCAGCGAGGAGAAGGGTGGAGGCAGTGGAGATGTCATGTCTGAGGGCAATGTGTGGTGTGAATATAATGCAGAGAATTCGTAGTTTGGAAGTTAGGAGGAGGTGCGGGATTACCAAAACTGTTGTCCGAGGGCTGAGGAAGGGTTGTTGAGGTGGTTCGGACATGTAGAGAGAATGGAGCGAAAACAGAATGACTTCAAGAGTGTATCAGTCTGTAGTGGAAGGAAGGCGGGGTAGGGGTCGGCCTAGGAAGGGTTGGAGGGAGGGGGTAAAGGAGGTTTTGTGTGCGAGGGGCTTGGACTTCCAGCAGGCATGCGTGAGCGTGTTTGATAGGAGTGAATGGAGACAAATGGTTTTTAATACTTGACGTGCTGTTGGAGTGTGAGCAAAGTAACATTTATGAAGGGATTCAGGGAAACCGGCAGGCCGGACTTGAGTCCTGGAGATGGGAAGTACAGTGCCTGCACTCTGAAGGAGGGGTGTTAATGTTGCAGTTTAAAAACTGTAGTGTAAGGCACCCTTCTGGCAAGACAGTGATGGAGTGAATGATGGTGAAAGTTTTTCTTTTTCGGGCCACCCTGCCTTGGTGGGAATCGGCCGGTGTGATAATAAAAAAATATATATATATATATATATATATATATATAATATATATATATATATATAATATATATATATATATATATATATATATAATATATAATATATTTTTTTTATTATAACACTGGCCAATTCCCACCAAGGCAGGGTGGCCCGAAAAAGAAAACTTTCACCATCATTCACTCCATCACTGTCTTGCCAGAAGGTGCTTTACACTACAGTTTTTAAACTGCAACATTAACACCCCTCCTTCAGAGTGCAGGCACTGTACTTCCCATCTCCAGGACTCAAGTCCGGCCTGCCGGTTTCCGTGAACCCCTTCATAAATGTTACTTTGCTCACACTCCAACAGCACGTCAAGGATTAAAAACCATTTGTCTCCATTCACTCCTATCAAACACGCTCACGCATGCCTGCTGAAAGTCCAAGCCCTCCGCACACAAAACCTCCTTTACCCCCTCCCTCCAACCTTTCCTAGACCGATCCCTACCCCACCTTCCTTCCACTACAGACTGATACACTCTTGAAGTCACTCTGTTTCGCTCCATTCTCTCTACATGTCCGAACCACCTCAACAACCCTTCCTCAGCCCTCTGGACAACAGTTTTGGCAATCCCGCACCTCCTCCTAACTTCCAAACTACGAATTCTCTGCATTATATTCACACCACACATTGCCTTCAGACATGACATCTCCACTGCCTCCAGCCTTCTCCTCGCTGCAACATTCATCACCCATGCCTCACACACCCATATAAGAGCATTGGTAAAACTATACTCTCATACATTCCCCTCTTTGCCTCCAAGGACAAAGTTCTTTGTCTCCACAGACTCCTAAGTGCACCACTCACCCTTTTCCCCTCATCAATTCTATGATTCACCTCATCTTTCATAGACCCATCCGCTGACACGTCCACTCCCAAATATCTGAATACATTCACCTCCTCCATACTCTCTCCCTCCAATCTGATATCCAATCTTTCATCACCTAATCTTTTTGTTATCCTCATAACCTTACTCTTTCCTGTATTCACTTTTAATTTTCTTCTATTGCACACCCTACCAAATTCATCCACCAATCTCTGCAACTTCTCTTCAGAATCTCCCAAGAGCACAGTGTCATCAGCAAAGAGCAACTGTGATAACTCCCACTTTATGTGTGATTCTTCATCCTTTAATCTACGCCTTTTGCCAAGACCCTCGCATTTACTTCTCTTACAACCCCATCTATAAATATATTAAACAACCATGGTGACATCACACATCCTTGTCTAAGGCCTACTTTTACTGGGAAATAATTTCCCTCTTTCCTACATACTCTAACTTGAGCCTCATTATCCCGTAAAAACTCTTCACTGTTTTCAGTAACCTACCTCCTACACCATACACCTGCAACATCTGCCACATTGGCCCCCTATCCACCCTGTCATATGCCTTTTTCCAAATCCATAAATGCCACAAAGACCTCTTTAAACCTTATCTAAATACTGTTCACTTATATGTTCACTGTAAACACCTGGTCCACACACCCCCTACCTTTCCTAAGCCTCCTTGTTCATCTGCTATCCTATTCTCCGTCTTACTCTTAATTCTTTCAATTATAACTCTACCCCTACACTTTACCAGGTACACTCAACAGACTTATCCCCCTATAATTTTTGCACTCTCTTTTATCCCCTTTGCCTTTATACAAAGGAACTATGCATGCTCTCTGCCAATCCTAGGTACCTTCCCTCTTCCCTCATTTATTAAATATTGCACCAACCACTCCCAAAACTATATCCCCACCTGCTTTTAACATTTCAATCTTTATCCCATCAACCCCGGCTGCCTTACCCCCTTTCATTTTACCTACTGCTCACGAACTTCCCCCCACTCACAACTGGCTCTTCCTCACTCCTACAAGATGTTATTCCTCCTTGCCCTATACACGAAATCACAGCTTCCCTATCTTCATAAACATTTAAAAAATTCCTCAAAATATTCCTTCCATCTTCCCAAACCTCTAACTCCCCATTTAATAACTCTCCTCTCCTATTTTTAACTGACAAATCCATTTGTTCTCTAGGCTTTCTTAACTTGTTAATCTCACTCCAAAACTTTTTCTTATTTTCAACAAAATTTGTTGATAACATCTCACCCACTCTCTCATTTGCTCTCTTTTTACATTGCTTCACCACTCTCTTAACCTCTCTCTTTTTTCCATATACTCTTCCCCTTTCCTTGCATCACTTCTACTTTGTAAAAATTTTCTCATATGCTAATTTTTTCTCCCTTACTACTCTCTTTACATCATCATTCCACCAATCGCTCCTCTTCCCTCCTGCACCCACTTTCCTGTAACCACAAACTTCTGCTGAACACTCTAACACTACATTTTTAAACCTACCCCATCCCTCTTCGACCCCATTGCCTATGCTCTCATTAGCCCATCTATCCTCCAATAGCTGTTTTTATCTTACCCTAACTGCCTCCTCTTTTAGTTTATAAACCTTCACCTCTCTCTTCCCTGGCTTCTATTCTCCTTGTATCCATCTACCTTTTACTCTCAGTGTAGCTACAACTAGAAAGTGATCTGATATATATATATATATATATATATATATATGTCGTGCCGAATAGGCAGAACTTGCTATCTTGGCTTAAATAGCAACGCTCATCTTGCCAATAGGACAAATGAAAATTTGTGTATGCAATAATTTCGCTAAAATCATTCTGAACCTAACGAAAAAAATATATTTCACTGTGTATGTTTAGTATTAAATTACTGTAAGCAAATCTAAAATATATTTAGTTGGGTTAGGCTAAAATAAATTGCACTTGTTATAATAAGGTTAGGTAAGTTTTCCAAGTTCCTTTTGGTGCAAAATTATAAATTTTTACATCAACATTAATGAAAAAATATATCTTTAAACGTATAAGAGAAAATTTTAGAAAGGACTTAATTTTAAATGAGTTCTTGCTAATTGACAAGTTTTACATATTCGGCACGACACACACACACACACACACACACATATATATATATATATATATATATATATATATATATATATATATATATTCTTCTTTCAACGTACCAGCCGTATCCCACCGAGGCGGGGTGGCCCAAAAGAAAAAACTGAAGTTTCTCCTTTTAAATTTAGTAATATATACAGGAGAAGGGGTTACTAGCCCCTTGCTCCCGGCATTTTAGTCGCCTCTTACGACACGCATGGCTTACAGAGGAAGAATTCTGTTCCACTTCCCCATGGAGATAAGAGGAAATAAACAAGAACAAGAATTAGAAAGAAAATAGAAGAAAACCCAGAGGGGTGTGTATATATATGCTTGTACATGTATGTTTAGTGTGACCTAAGTGTAAGTAGAAGTAGCAAGACTTACCTGTAATCTTGCATATTTATGAGACAGACAAAAGACACCAGCAATCCTACCATCATGTAAAACAATTACAGGCTTTCGTTTTACACTCACTTGGCAGGACGGTAGTACCTCCCTGGGCGGTTGCTGTCTACCAACCTACTACCTATATATATATATATATATATATATATATATATATATGCAATAAGATCACCGTAAACAGGTGATATCAGCATATGCAAAACAACTATTGTGAAAGAATAGTGAAATTCCAAGTGCTTTCATGACTTCTCACATTATCAAGGAACTATGAAAACAAAACATCAAAGAAAGGCATATAAAGGGTCAAGACTACACCTCACCATCACATCCCACAACAAAGCAACATCTCACACACGCCTGACGACAACAGACTCTGTGAAACCCACCTAATATTCTACCCAAGAATTAAGATTTATTACTTGTTTAATGTGTCATTAAATTCTTCCCAGATTTTATTAATTATACATGAATTCAATCTATATAAACCAAAGGAAATATTCATATTATTTTCAAAACTGCTTTTTATGAAACATGGTCCTGTCGACAATGGATTTGCTTGATATACTTTCTCAGCATTTTGAAAAACAGTTGGATGGTTAAAATGAATAAACAGAGCATTAGAATCTTGTCCAGTTCTAATGCTATATTTATGTTGTTTTAATGTTAGTTCGAGACTTTTACCAGTTTGACCAAAATAAACTTTACCGCAAATTTCACAAGGATTCTTATAAACACATCCGTCAGCATTTTGGGGGGAATTCTTTATCAAAAGTTTTTTTACTGTATCAAGATTTTTAAATACAACTTTTATATTAAAAGTCTTAAAGAAGAAAAGGCATATCAACCAAGTTTTCATGGTAAGGGAGAACCAACATATTTTTAGTTGAATAAGGCTGGTTGTCCCTTTTTGGATTGTAAAAAGTATTTCTAGCGATTTTAAAAGATTTATGAATTACGTTTCTTGGGTATTTCAGATCACTAGCTATTTCATAAATTTTGGATATTTCTTCATCTATGAATTCTGGACTACAAACATGTAAAGCTCTCAAAAACATTGATGAGAAAACCGACAGTTTAAGTCTATCTTGATGTGAAGAATAAGTGTACATAGGAACAGTTATTTGTAGGTTTTTTGTAAATTTTAAATTTAAAGTCATTGTTATCCTTAATAATTAAAACATCTAGAAAAGGCAATGAGTTATTTGCTTCGAACTCAACAGTAAAGTTTATGGAATGGGCTAAGCTATTTAATTTAACAAGGAAATGGTTTTTATCTACATTCTTAGGCATAAGACACGAAATATTATCAACATATCTAAACCATTTAGCTCTATTAAAGAGGATTGTATTAAGCAGTCTTGTTTCAAAAAATTCCATGTATAAGTTACTAAAAACAGGTGAGAGAGGATTTCCCATTGCCATACCGAACTTGAGTATAAAACTTATCATTAAATACAAATTTTGCATCAACAATGCAAAGTTTAATAACGTTAATGATAGTAGGAACTGACAATGGTAAATCGTGATTAATAAGTTCTTCAGATAAGAAACTTAATAAATCATCAACTGGAACTTTTGTAAACAAGGTAGTAGCATCAAAACTAACCGTATTGAAATAATTTAAATCAGGCAAGGTGCTTAATTTATCAATTAAATCTATGTTGTTTTTAACATTAAGTTAGAAATATTTCCAACACTAGGGCTCAAAATGTCGACAAGTCATTTAGATAATTTATATGAAACTGAACCTATGGAGCTAATAATTGGTCTAACTGGATTACCTGGTTTGTGCGTTTTTATTAATTGAACATGAAAGTGGCTGTCCTTGAGTAAAATTAGTAACATAAATATAAGTCACAACAGAAATAAATACTTTCATACCAACCTGGAGCAGCCAACTTCAGCTAAAACTCATGAATCTTGAACGTCAAATGACCCCTAAAAAGTTCTGCAATCCCACAGACACCCCGATAATTATAAAAGCCACGATGAATGTTTCAAAACTTAAGCCATGGGAACACTGTTAAAATGTGTTCCACAGTCAACTGCATTCAAGGTGCACAGAGGGACAGGAGCACCTGCTACAACGTAGTTGTGAGTAAGATGTATGTGCCCAATCCTCAAGCGACAGAGATTTGTCTCAGAGTGACGATTCGTGTTAAACGAGGAGGAACAAACACAGTTGCCCTCTTGAATCCTGTATAACGTTTTTTTTTTGTTTTGGACCCACAGAGTCTGCCACTTCAGAAGGATATATGTGTATATGGTCCATAAAGTCACTGTATAACAAGACTCTGCTATAGAGTAATCTTATTACAGCTGCTTTTGCCTTAGCATCTGCCCATTTATTTCCCGGGACACTATCATGATCCAGGAACCAAGAGAACTCCATATTTGCGTCATGCATGGAGACGAGCTAACTACTCCTGGATCATTTTTTGGACCACAGTTGTTGTTGTTGTAGGGTCGCCGGTCTTGTCCCGGCCCGGGTCTTTTCAAGATAGTGACCCGGCTGGACCACAGGGTGGGCAGAAGCATACTGGGCTGGGGCAAACAGATCACAATAAAAATCTGTGTACACAGTGAAAATAGATCCACTTAAGAGAGTTATTAAGACAATAGTAGAAAGGGTTGCATAGATTTCTGAAGTGAACACAGAAGACTGTGTTGGTAATTGTGTACAAAGCGAGTTCTCTCCAGTGATCACAGCAAAGACAACACCACCTTTGCTCCTTGACAAATCCGTAAGTACCTTTATCCTTGAAGAATGAACAAAATCACGCACCAAGAATTAGCTAAGGCCATCACCACGGCTCGACACTTAGGCAGTATTCAAGGAGGGCATGAAGAAAAGCCAACCTCTCTGACCATAGACACAAAACCACAATCTAGGAGAGGGGGCCTGCATCCAAACACCAAACAACACAGAAACCCTCGCAAGAAGAGTACAGAAGATTACCTTCTCGGGAGTGAGCCTTCAGGTCCTTCAGTACTCTTTCTCTGAATCCTATCAAAGAACCAGAAAACTCTTCCATGAGATTCTCATTGTCAGTTACTGGCTTCTACCGGGATCCATCAGTGATTTCCCACTTCTCTTTCAACTGCATGAACAAGATATACACTGGGGTTGCTCAACGGCCCATACTTCTCCATGAAGACATCAGACAGGACCATTTCCAAGTCATGGTAATGCAAGCAGCCCAAATAATCTCCCGGTTGATAACAGCCTATATTTTCTTGCAAGTTCTCTCGGACTAACAAATGTTAGAGGCAGTGGTGTTGAAATTCAAGCTCTGAACAAGATCCACGAGACTCCAGTCCTTAAGAGCAGCTATGCAAGAAATCGATTGACTCATGTCCAAACTATTGTCGATTTTGGCGACCCTGAGAAGGATTTCCCGGTTGCCTCCTGTAATAAAAACATAAGAATAGGTTATTTGTCTTACCTATTTTTAAAACTTCTCCAAGGTTCTAGCTTCTATGGCTCTACTTAGCAGATTTTTCACTAATACTTTTCTATTTTCTTTGTAAATCCAAATTATTTAATTTAAATCTCGTTATTTCGAGTCAGTCTTCTTGAACTTTGACACATCAGGGAGACACTAGAAATCTAAAATCTAGTTCACTGAGTTGGGATTCATAAAAATGCCATGTTGTACTATTGATTCCCCCCCCCCTTCCCCAATATATCACAGTTTATCACTTTAGGGTGTATAACTCACCACAACAGTTGAATTTAAAGTACATAAATGCATGTGGTGTAAGATTTAACGGTTTGGATTTTCATAACTACCTCTCAAGCTGGGCACA
Organism: Cherax quadricarinatus; assembly: GCF_026875155.1. Classification (NCBI taxonomy): domain Eukaryota; kingdom Metazoa; phylum Arthropoda; class Malacostraca; order Decapoda; family Parastacidae; genus Cherax; species Cherax quadricarinatus. The sequence goes on along the minus strand of NC_069456.1, from coordinate 22,304,658 downwards.
TAATGTCACAATTATTAATGGTTCTTAAAACCTACAGCTAGATGAATAAGACACATGAGCAGCACTTGGGTAACTTTACTGTTGACACATTTCGCTAACCAGTAATTTAAACAATCCACCAGAGAGAATAAATGGTAAAAGACGTGAAAAGGTAAAATGATGCGGTCTGTCCCTCAGCCTTGACAGAGATATCAAGGCTGAGATACAAAATACTTCCAGTCAAGGTTGAGGGACTGACCACCTCAAATCTTTTCATATCTTCTACCATTTATTTCCTGTATTAAACTGATCAGGCTAGTGGTTCGCAGAACGTCTGCACAATAAAGATACCCAAGTGTTGCACATGTGTCTCATTCATCTATAATCTTTTATATGGGCATATACTGGATGTTCCTCAATTGTTATACATTGTAAATATTTATTTCAAATTGATTATTGAAAAGAAACCAAAAAATATTTGATTGAAGACAACCAGGTTTATTCCCATATTTTGTTATTTTGAGAGATACACTGAATACTTTCCAGGTGATGGCGCGAGTTCCTTGGTGGCGACAACAGTCTGTCCTGAACTTCTGGTTTTCTATTATGGAGGATTGGTATGTCTATCAGTGGAAGAATATACCGACAAGTATGTGGTTTATGGCATTTTACTGTGAAGATTTTTTTTTCCACGGGGTACTTCAACAATTTTCACATGGTGCACGAAAAGTTTTCTCAATAAAATGCCATAAACCACATTTCATGTTATTAAGAAGACTGGAGACCTATCCTGAACGACTTGGCACCCCTCCTGAACGACTAAGTACTGGACGGTTGTAAATAGTCTGGTGATACCGGCATGATGTGGATAAAGGTGCTTAGGTTTCGCCGCCAGTGACTTCATCAGTCGTAATACAGAGCAAGCTGGTGATGTTATTTAGTCCAGTCGTTCGGAAACAGGGCAGGTGCTTCCAGACATGGGTCTTATTTAAATGACCCATGATAGCTACAACAAGGTGTTATATAGTGGACAGTGCAGGTGACGCGTGGTGAGGGTGAAGTGAGGCAGAAAGTTGGTTGGAAAAATAGAAGCGAGATGAGTTTAATTTGAGAAAGACCCGCCTACAACTAACGATTATGATTGAACCTAACATGGCTAATATTGTTTTAGTTTACGCTGTATTAGGACTGATAAAACCACTCGGGACAAACGTTGCCTTCAATAAATACATTTATTCATAAGTACTATACGGTTAAGACACTATGCAGAGAAAATTGCATAGACAATGATAAATTTTACATAAATGTACTTGGTGAGCAAGCCACGAATGGCAAGCTTGCTGAAAATGGCCACCAATTTTACTATAATGAAGATCGACACCATGCCTAACCCTTCTAGGGTAGGGTAGGTGCCTGAGCCCGAGCCTTTAGCTCATAAGACTGTCATTCCCATTTGCCCCCTTGTGGCGGGGATGGCAGACCAGAGAGGCCTAGCTTGTGGCTAGGCCTGGGGACAGTTGGTCCCAAAGATGAGTAGGTGCTTGTGCCTCCTCCCATGGGAGACTTAGGTCTCAGACACTCCCTAAAGAGGGAGCCAAGGCCGGGCCACCACTTGGAAAAGGCCCGGGCCGGGAGAATACCGGCTAATCTTTAACTAACTAACTACTATAATGAAAAATAAACAATCATGACAAATCTCAAATGCTGGTCTCATGGGTATTCTCAAGACACCAACAGTCTGATGTATCCTACCGTCCAGCCTATCACCACACTTTCTTTTTCGCCCTGGACAACTAAGACACTTCTTGCCTCCCTTGAAAAAAGTGTTTAATTTTTCAGATTATTTATCATGACTAATTTATAGATTTACACATTAGTATTTTTTTACAACATTCTGGATTATTTAATGTTAGAGCATCAAACAACATCATGTCTTGGTTATTGAAATTTATTAACGCTTCTCTGAAATGTAGATTATTTAGAAATAATTTTTCGGAATACTTTACACGACTTTTGGTTGAGTAATAATATCACTAAACTGTAAATTTACTTATGTATCACTGAAGTACATAACTCCATACCTCATCTGATCAACTTCAAATTATTACCACTACTGAGGAAGATTCAGATTCTTATCAGAATATGTAGGTACCAGGTTGTCAATCTCAGTAAAAAAAAAAAAATTCACTTTCATTGCAATAACTTGAAATGATGTTTTCTGAACTGTTTCAACTTTTATAGGTTTATGCATTTTACTTAATGGAGGATCCATCAGAGATTTAGACCATACATGCAAATTTGTTAATTTTCTTATTGCTTTCTCTGCAAAAATAAGGAAGTTTTTTTATTGATTTAAAACTTTCAGCACTGGTGTATTTGCCTCAAAGGAAGAATTACATTGTTATTTTGTTAGGTAAATACCACTTTACCAGTTATGATTAACAAACTGAGATATTGGTTTTCGTGTGATAACTAAAGAATGCCTCTTCCGATTGGCTTCAAACCTTCATTGGTGATGCATCTTATTTAGGGAATGGTATGTGTCTTGTGATCAGCATCAAACATTCATCACTAATGTATCTTACTTATGTTTCATTTTGTTTAATTATATTTTAATTAACCCTTAAGGTGTACATACCTGGTAGTTCCACTAGACTTGTTTATGCCAGTTTCCTTAAAAAATAAAAATGCAACATCGTCTTACGTGTTTGCTTGGACTTCATCCTCTTTTCTGCAACATTGGAAGCTCCTGATGATGTGTTGGTTGTAACACGAAAGGCCTAGACTAGAGCTATCATTCAACGTCCCCCGTGATTGTTTTGTGATATATATATATATATATATATATATATATATATATATATATATATATATATATATTATATATATATATATATATATACAGTTGTGCAAGTTTATAAATAGTTTACATATGGATTTCAAAGTGACAATAATACGAAGTTGAAAACAATGTTTAGTACAACGTACATAATGTACTGACTCTGAGGAATACCATCGCACTAGAAGAGGATTTACACTCCATGTATTACAGTACTGAGTACTGTACATATTAATGTTACATAACGAGAAAAATAACAAATAAATAAATCGTATCACAGCATTTTGGCATTTTGTTAAAATATTATTTAAACTTTGAATAAGATATTTCGAACTGCGATTTTTAATCCTAAAAAACAATCTTAGTCTAAATTCTAAGTACAGTATTATATAGGAAGTGGCGCTTCTTATGTCCGCGTAGCAAATTTGAGCGCCTGTATAAGGATTTTGAATCACTGATATGCTGAGCAGCGATGTACCAGCACTTGTTTATCAGTCATCACTGACGGGAATCATCTTACAAAGATGCAAGATTTTATTTGGGTTACTAACCCGAATGGTTAGTAACCCAGGATAACCCAACACAGTCGACTGTCATCAAACTCTGGCATATTTCTATCTGGGTTCTTTAAGACTAGTGTGAGTAGACACTTTCTTGTTTAATGAATAAACCAACATTACCAACTTACTCTGAGTGATGTGGATACTCATAACATCTGGCTTTGTTTCTCTACTCTCTGCCTATACTAGGCATACAGTACTTCATGTAAAATACGGGTTTAAATGCATAAAATTACAAAGAATCAAAATTACGAAGAACACGACCATATCCTACATGTGGTATGGTTCTTTATAATTTTCCATCATACGTACGTATTTATTGCCTTATATTTTCTCAGATGACTGTAAGTACGTTTGTTTCAAATGAAACATTAATATTTGTATGTACATAAACTATCACATAAATATTTCCAGTACTATGTACAAAAGAGGGAATTTTATTCATGGTGACATGATCACACACACCAGAAATAATGGCCTTATTAGCAGTTACGTAATTACACTTAATATCTATATGAAATATAGTTTTAATGTAAAACCAACGTATTTTGAAGAATACGAGCTGATTTTGAACAACTGAGCGTCAGCTAAGAAAGATGCTGAAAATAATCTATCTGTTCTTGAGCTCTGCAGAGAAATATCTTATCTCACATTTTGAGACTAGGCTCCGCACTGGTCACAAAACCACCAAGGAAGCAGTGATAACGATGCAGAGACCTAATGGATAAAGATAGCTGGACTGTGGAGTTGCCTTATTACAGTAGTTGTAAGAGCAGTAGCATATTGTAGCAGAGGTACGGCGCCCATCCTGCTGGTGAATATCCATATAGCACTTGTTGTCTACCAGATCCTTGCTAAAATCCAAGAAATCTCTGCCTCCACAGTATCGCTCCGTCACTACTGCTCCTGCAAATAAATAGTATATGACAGAAGATGTGGAAAGATGATGTATCACTGAATTTTTTTTTAAGTTTTATTTAAAACATCACAATACATTAAATAAATAAAAGAACAGAGTATCGGATCTTCCACAGAAATTATAAATTTTCATTAGTCGAAATACACACTGCCCATTTAACTTTGTGCTGACACAAACTATCCCTCATCCCCTGTACTTTATACCCCTTCACACCTGTGCTTAATACAAGATTACACAAGACTATACATTACATCAATCAAAATATATTACAATATGCATTAGTATTATTATTATAATCAAAAAGAGGCGCTAAACCTACAATATGCATTAATATTTTAGTTATTGTACTTATCACTCGACTGACAGGTATGTAATGCCATTACACAGAATTCCATTAATTTTACTTTATAATTAATATAAATAAAAACAATCCCCACAACCCCTTCTCGTCTGCTAATTACAGTGTACACACATACAATTACATGATGTAATGATCCAATCATTATTACTTACACCCCCCTTTCCCCAGGGCGAAAAAAACATCCACTTGCACTAGACTTCACATCTTACAATTGTTCATTTAACTTATAAAATAATAACTAACATAATTAAACCTTAGGACACAATATATAGACGACAACACTACTTGACAATAGTGAAGATGTCAACTAATATAACATTACACTAGATATTGAAACTCACACAATACATATACCAATATTTATATAAGTAGACACGTATTATCGCGTGTAATATGATATAGATTATATTGACAAGTTTTACAGCATTATCAGACTTGCTCTTTTACACACAAAATAAAATAATATAACATTATAGCACCTAATCGATTTGGTAAGCCGCCTCTCTCTTCCCATTGAGAACCCATGAAAACACTTCTACAGTTAATTCAGTGTTAAATAACAAGAGTTTCAAGCAATACTAATCACATGTTTCACTCTTCTCCTCCCCTTATGCAGAGACCAGTCCATCCAGCCATTACAACACTAAATTGCGCAGTTCTCTCACAGTCATTCCCCTATACGATACTGGAAAATCGATAGCACATCTATGTCTATACACTACCTCATTCCTACACTTTGTTTTATAGAAATGTCCAGCTAAAGCCCTTATTCTTTCCTCCCCCCACCTCCCTCATCGCCCACGATATTGAAATATAATCCGCCACTAAATACATTACAGCCTTCCTTACACTGTCTCCCACTCCTTCGATATCCAAACTCAATGCCCTTAGTACCACTAACCTACTCCCACCAACCATACCCAAGACTCTGTGAAACCATAGACAGAAATACACCACATGATATGCTGTTTCCTCCCCCCCCCCCCACACACACACAAAACACAACATGGAGACTGCAAAATTCGCATCTGATACAGTCTTATTTTAGTTGGCAAAATCCCATGTAAAAACCTATACATAGTTTCCCTCACCCTTGACTTCAACCATAACTTACGGAATGCTCCCCAGATGTGTTTCCAATTATGTAAGGGAAAAACGCTCTCCCCCTCCACCACCTCATTACACCTTTCCAAAATCCCCAAAACACATGCCGACACATTTTCCGGAATTCTTACCTGTAATAAGTATCTCAACATATTCATGCACTCCTCTAAGTACCTACCCCCCCACCACCACCACTGCACGTCTTCCATCACATCCCTCACTCTGACACCACGTTCCCCACCCAACTGCAGATAATGCTTCACATACATGCTCTTCAGTCTGCTACCCAAAGGAATTAATCCTAAACCCCTCATCACCAGCGATGTCATCACAACCGTCTGCCGCAGCCAATGACAACCATATCCCCATATAAAACTCAGTACTTTCCTTTGCACCCTCCGCACATCTTTCGCCATCAAGGGATACACCACTGCCACATGCCACAATTTAGGATAAATGAATATGTTGACCACAGTGAATCTCTGTTGTACTGTCAACCCACTCGATCTTATTTCCCCCAACTTTTGCAAAGCCCCTTGCACTACCCTTTCTTAATTTGCTTCTCTAGCCCCCTGTGTTGCCCCTCTGTATAAAACGCCACAAATTTTTACCTGCTCTACCACCTGCCATCCATACTTATTCCCCAATTCCCCTCCCACCCATGAACCAACCTCCAGTAATTTCGACTTTTCACCATTAACACACATACTTGTCGCTCCACTAAATATCTGGACGATTCTGCCTACACTCTTCAACCCCTCCTCTCCCCCCACTAAGACTCGTGTCAACGACATAACCCACTATACCCGAGCACCCCTATGCCATACCCCCCCTTCACCCACCCCTACATTAATCATCCTATATAAAGGGTCTTGCAGACATGCAAATAGGATCTGAGACATGGGGCATCCCTGTCTCAGCCTCCTACCCATATTATCTATCTTCCCCACCCTCACAGTCATTTGCACTCGTGTTTCTGCACCTCTGTATAAAGTTTCTGCCCACCGCACAATTTCTTCACCAAAACCAATCCGCCTCATAATCATCCCTAATGTCTCTCTTTACACAATCATAAGCTGCCTTCCAATCCAAAGCAAGAACATCTCCGCTGCCCATCCTACGATCCTCTATATAGCCCTTTATCCTCCCATGCCCACTAAACGTTGTTCACCCTGGCACACTCATCTGTCCCGTATCTATAACCTTCCTGATAACTCTACACAACCTATTACCTAAAACCTTGGCAAACAATTTATAATCCCTGCACATTAATGGCAAACCTCTATAATCTAGGATGCTACTCTGTACTTCTCTCTTTGGAACCATAATGACAAACAACCCCTGTTCTTTGCGTCATACTCATACTTCCCTTATCCTTCATCTCATTCACCAACTGCACCAAGAATTCCTTCATGACCTCCCAGTTGCTCAAATAAAAATAATTTGGAATTCCATCTATCCTAGGTGTTTTCCCGACACTCATCCCCTTTAATGCCATCCACACTTCCTCTTCATCTATGGACCCCTCTATCACCACTCTGTCTGCTGACTTCAGGGTCCTTCTTGAAAATCTTCAGGTCCCCCATCTTTCTTTTTCCCCCTCTCATATATAACTCAAACCACTTATCAGCAAAACCACTCGTACCTTCCGTCATTACTAACCTCTGTCCAACCTTATACCCTCCCACATCCTTATGTACGTCCAGCTTCATCATAGTCATAATCCTTTGCCGTATCTTTAAGTGCCGCAATACACAGGCGGATGGCTTACCTCCCCATAAAACATCCTCCAACCCACCTCTCAATCTCTCACCATCAAATCTTGCATTCTGCATTTCCATCAATTGCACTTTAATGCCCTCAATCTCTTGAACCGGATATACCCCACTAAAGCCTTCATAACATTGCTTCAACTGCCCTTCCAAATACCTCTGTAACCCATATTTCCATCGACTTACCTCCCTTCCTTTCCTCATATAAAAACTTCGGATTCCTGGTTTAGCATATTCCTCCCACCATCGTAGTATATCACTTCCCTTCCTCCTTTTGGACCACTCATTTATCCACCACTCAACAAAACTAACATCATCCTCCAACTCCTCTAACAAACTCACATTAAGCTTCCAATAACTCATGTAACGCTTTGGTAAACCACTCCACCCCACTTCCACTACTACCCCTCTATGATCTGAAAACACAACATTCATAATTTCCGTGTTAGCAACCTGTATCCCCGGAGAAGCATAAATACAATCTAATCGTGCTGCATATCCCCTCTACACATAGGTATGCTCCACGTTCCACCCCTCCCTCCTCACTACGTCCACTAAGCCAGCTCCCCCTAAAACATCCCGTAGAACCCCCAACACACCTCTCGGCTCCACATCCTTCCTACGTACCACACTATTCCAATCCTGTCCAAATAATGAATAAACAGGTAACCCCCGCATGTCATAAATTAGAATGTCCTGTTCAAAATCCTCTTTAACATGCCTATTGCTGTCCGATGGCATATATACACTCACAAAACACACATGTACCCCACCCCATGTCCCATCCACCCTCACTACTCTCCCATCCCCCCTTCTTCCCAGTGTAACATTTGAAAAGGACTGGCCTCCGTTATTAATACAGCAGCACCTCCCTTGAGCTTCCCTGTATACCCTGCATAAACTTTATACCCATCCACCAACAAATCCCTTCCATACTTAAAATTATGCCCTTGTAAAAATATGACCTGTATTCCATATCTCCTTAAAAAGTCACTAAATATCCTGTGCTTTACATCGGGTCTTAGGCCATTCACATTTAATGTTAGGCACTTAAAAATGCTATCGGGGCTTACCAATCGACCGATGCCCATGCGTGTCTTTACGCTTTTGCACAGTATACTTTTCACACTGTCCTTTCCTAGCCTCACCTTTTCCCTGCCCTTCCCCCCCGAGACTTTTCTTGGCACATCCACTGAGTGTTTCTTACCAGATCTTTGTGCAGGTGTAAGGACATCATCACTATCAGAAGCACCTGCCTCTCTCTTCCGTGATGCCTCAACTATGTGCATGCCCTCATCTGCCCTTTCAACCTTATGCACTTCAACCACAGCCTCATAAATCCTCTGTGGTTGCCCATCCCCACCACCCACGTTACCCTCCTCATGAATTCCACCCGTATCTACAGATTTCCCATCCGATACCATGCTTAGTGTCCTGTCCTCATTCTGATCATCCAGGAATTCTTGTATAACAGTGTTTATTGCAGCCGAAACTTCATTACCCAATTCCACTTGTCCCACCTCATCCTCCATATGCATGGTCTTAATAACCTGAGAGACCTCCGGTAATGTAACACATTCCACTGGATTGTTCTCCACGATTTCACTCCATGTCCTACGAGCCCGAAGATGCTTCCCTGTAGATTTGGTCGTCACCTCTCTCTCCTTCTCCACTCCTTTCCCTTCTCCATGTGTCTCAGGTGACGATCGATGAGGACACCTGTAGACACAGTCTACAGGTTCTTCTCTGCCCTGCATATGTGACATATACCTGAGTTCTGAAGTCACTCAATGCCACATATGACATCTTAAGGGTAAAGTAGCCCTCACGCAGCCCCGCATACATACCCTCAGACCACCGTCCAACTGTTGCTTGATGTATGACATCATACTCTTCGAACGTTGCTTTTATGTCTTCTTCATCCGCCTTAAATGGGACATTTTGTAACTTTACCCAAGTGTAATATTTGGATACGTCCCTCATTCGTGCTTCTAAACCAGGGTTAACAAGCATGCACACATCTTGGCGCTTTTCCACCATCTTGTCATATATCATGGGTATGTCATGAGGAGGGGTCATGGGTATGTCATAAGGAGGGGTCATGGGTATGTCATAAGGAGGGGTCATGGGTATGTCATAAGGAGGGGTCATGGGTATGTCCTTAGGGGTCATGGGTATGTCATAAGGAGGGGTCATGGGTATGTCATGAGAAGGGGTCATGGGTATGCCAAGATCGGTTAAAGATTTTACCCTCACTTGAGATCCAGAAGAATAACTTTCTCTGTCATCAAACATTAAGCAAGAAGAATAGGATCAGCACCGAGGATAAATGAAAATAAACCATGTACCCACCCTTAACCACTATCACCTTCATCACCATGGTCAGTGCTGATGCTACCTGCAAAAGAGGTCCTCTATCCTATCAGGTGTTGAACCAACACAAAGATGTCACCTCCGGAACTCACTGAGTTAGCCTTAATGAAATTGCCTGATTAGACTATGGTACTAAAGTGCAACTGACGTTAAATCACTAATAGTGGCGGACAACTGGAAACGGCAGGAGCTATACATCTCTGGTTGCAACTCTTGAATTTCCAGGCAACTACGAGTAATACTTCTATCACTAAAGGCCACCATGACAGTCGTCATGTGTCACCGGAGGGTCATGTAGCACATCCCCAGATAATCCAGTTCCAATCTGGTGGAGTGACATGACCACAACATCACTACTAACCACAGTTGTGTCACAACAGTGGCTGATACTGAACCATTTTAATTCCGCCTATGAGATGAATTTCACAAGAGAAAATTATACCACTGATAAGGCCAGATGGAGAAAAAAGAAAGAGACGGAAGAGGAGAATTTAGATTAAATCAGATGAAGAGGGCAAGAGGTCCAACTCCTTGGACCAAGAGCTCTTCACCGCGACAAAGGACTTCCCTTGAATCGTTAGTTTTCGTAAAAATCATTAGTACAGTTTTATTAGACACTGTATATATATGTTTGAGTGTGTTTATGTTTCCACTAACATTAGTATTATAGTAATATTACTGAGCGCTAACAGAAGCATAAACGGTATAAATATGACCAACTTTACAACAAGATTCAGATTGTAAACACAGAGAGGTGTGTGTGTTTCTCAGTATATACACAGAGTTTGATCCCTGGACTGTAACCATGTATAGGAGTGAAGCTGATTCATTACCTCTGTAACTTGCCATGATTAGTGACCAGATCTACCTGGAGTTCATTACCTTTGTAACTAGTTCAGCTATCATAACTTTGGGGTCCAGTCACTGGACCCATTATGTACCTTTGTAATCTTTTGACTACCGCCCACAGGATGGGTATGGGGTGCATAAAGATATTAAACTAAAGTTGTGTGTGTGTGTGTGTGTGTGTGTGTGTGTGTGTGTGTGTGTGTGTGTGTGTGTGTGTGTGTGTGTGTGTGTGTGTGTGTGTGTGTGTGTGTGTGTGTGTGTGTGTGGTGTGTGTGACTCAACAATCAATATTTGCACCAATAACTCATTACAGTTGTGACCGGGTGTGGAAGTGTGAATTGCTCATTACTCTATAATTTGTTCATGATTGTAGCCAAAGTATAAACGTAAGTAACCATTCTACAGAATTCATTACCTTTGTAACTTGTGAGCTCATTACCTTTGTACCTAGTTCAGCTATCAAAACTTTGGGGGCCCAGTCCCTGGACCCATTACGTACCTCTGTAATCTGTAAATACCTTTGTAACTTGTCATGATTGTGACCAGACTTACCTGGAGTTCATTACCTTTGTAAATTGTGAGTTCATTACCTTTGTAAATTGTGAGTTCATTACCTTTGTAAATTGTGAGTTCATTACCTCTGTAACTTGCTCAGCTATCAAAACTTTGGAGTCCAGTCCCTGGACCAATTATGTACCTCTGTAATCTTTTGACTACCGCCCACAGGATGGGTATGGGGTGCATAATAAACATATTAAACTAAACTAACTATCTTACGTATTAAAACATTGTTGACTGGCAGCGAACAAGTGATATGCAGCATGACTGTCAATTACATAGTTGATAGGCTTTAAACCTAATAATCATCTATAGCTATTTCTCACCCGTGACTCTGCTGAACGTCTGTTTCTTCACGCAGAACTTAACATCTGGGTTACACTTCTCCAAGGAGGACTTGTCTAGCCCCAGACACCTCTCCTTGGCTCGGCACTTGTAACACAGCCGCTGCTCGTCTGTCAACACAATAAATGATCAATATCATTAATATTTATTTACCCCTGAAAATGTCGAAAATATTTGATTTAGTTTTAGTCTAATAAATTTCAGAAAATAAAGTGATGCAATACAAGAGTGGTATACCACTCTTGAGTCACAAGAGGGTATACCACTTGTGTTATACCACTTGTGGTATACCACTTGTGGTATACCACTTCACGTGTGCCAAACTGACGTGCTCACCACGTTGTGTTCTCAATGTGTTTTCAGTGATAATTTCCTTCAACGGAAATATAGACAATTACAGTCAACCTTCAACTGTTCTCTCCTGCTGTTACGTGATATACTTTCAAAGTAATATATTACTTAACATCAAGCACAGTAATATATTACTTACCATCAAGCACAGTAATATATTACTTAACATCAAGCACAGTAATATATTACTTAACATCAAGCACAGTAATATATTACTTAACATCAAGCACAATAATATATTACTTAACATCAAGCACAGTAATATATTACTTAACATCAAGCACAGTAATATATTACTTAACATCAAGCACAGTAATATATTACTTAACATCAAGCACAGTAATATATTACTTAACATCAAGCACAGGATATATGTACACTATGTTGAAGATAAGGAAAATTAGATATTTTCTTGAAAACTTTACATGATCTATTGTCGTATGACCCATACGTATTTAGCACTTATTTTAATTGTTTGACTAATTCATCTTTGCCTTTCAGTAGAAGTTTTATTGTTTTATTGAAATTGCAATAGTAATTATGAAAGAAAATGATTACCAAGAAAAAATGAATAATCTCTTAGATGATACTGAAACCTATTCTAAACTTCGGAAAAATCTCCTAGAAACCGTTAACAGCAATTTCAATAAAACAATAAAACTTCTACTGAAAGGCAAAGATGAATTAGTCAAACAATTTACTTCCACTAATCCATCTTTACCTTACATGTATGGACTAATAAAAACACACAAACCAGGGAATCCAGTCAGACCAATTATTAGCTCCATAGGGTCAGTTTCATATAAATTATCCAAATGGCTTGTTGATATTTGGGGCCCTATTGTTGGCAAAATTTCTAACTTTAATGTTAAAACAACATAAAAACTTGGTTGATAATTAAAGCTTTTGACTGACTTAAATGATTTTAAATAGTTGTTTGATGTTACTTCCTTGTTTACGAAAGTTCCTGTGATGATTATTAAGTTCTCTTATACTAAGGTACTACGTTAACTATGATTTACCATTGCCAGTTTCCTTACTATGCATTAAACTTATTAAACTTGCATTGATGATGCAAAATTTGTATTAATGATAAGTTTAACACTCCAGAAGTTTGGCTAAGGCAATGGATATCCTCTTTCTATTCCTGTTCTTAGTAATCCTATACATGAAATTTTTTGAAACTAGGTTATGCTTAAAAATATTCTACCTAACAAAAGCTAAAGGTTAATTTTTGACCAATTTTAAAAGTCTAATTTGTAAAAAGAAGTGTAACATTATTGGAAAATTAAATAGCTTTTAAACACTATAACAGTTGTACTTTATTTGAAAGATCGCTTAACTCAGTGGGCCTTTTCTAGAAGTTTTAAATAAAATTAAGGGTAATCATGCCATCACAAATTTTAATATTTACAGAACTACAAATAACTTGTTCCTATATGGAACAATTCCTCCACAAGATAACCTCAAACTTTCTGTATTTCATCAATTTTTAGACTTTAAAAGAATGTGTAGTCCGATTTTCATAATAAAATACCAAAATTTTATTGTTAAATAGAGTGTTGTTTCTCAGATATACCCAAGTAATCCTAATTGGATAAAATTTCTTTCAAAAGTGCTAGAAATACTTTTTACAATCCAAAAAGCGAATAACCAAGCTTTACTCAACTGAAATCTGTGGTCTTTCCTTACCAAAAATTTTTAAATCATCTTCTCTTCTCCAAGAACTTTTAAATTAAATTGTATTTAAACACAGCCTTGTTCTGTAAACAAAAAAACTTTATAAATTAATTCCCCGAAATCCGAAAATGATGATGGATTGTCTATAAATTCCTTGAAAATTATGCATAAAGTGTATAATTTAGTCAAATCAGCGTTATAGCCCTTGTGGTTACCGCTTGTGGTATACTTTTATACCATTCACGGTGCCAAACTGGTGATAAACTTGTGTTCTAAGATTTAAAACCCCAACGAAATATAGAAAATTAAGAACCCTGGCAAGATTTCCTGCTTATTTATTTCATGTAATAGATTTTAACCATCCAATTATTTACTTAACATCAGAAAGGTATATATGCAACCATGTGAAGGATATAATTAGATATTTTCTTGAAAACTTACATGTTATTGTCTATAGCCCATACTGTATTTCACTTATTTTAATATAAAGATAATAATAGTGATCTGTATCCGAATTAAACTAAAACCATGAGAAGATGGCAGGTTGCCATATATATATAATACATAATATATAATATATATCATAAATTATATATATATATAATATATATTATATTGAATATACTATATATATATATATTTATATTATGATTATAGTATTAGTATAATAGATCGTGTTTGTGTATATTCCCCTCTACTTTGCGAATTCCTTGCATTGTTAAAATCTCTAGTAAGGCGATGAAATACAGGGGGAATAAAAAGCTTCAGCCTTCTCCCTGAAGCTGGTGCCTTGGATCAAACGTCTAGCGCAAGCTGACCAAGGATTGTCACGTGGGAAAAAGGTAAGCACTGCATACCTTGTTCCAAGTTCGTAGTTCGAGTCTCCTTGCCAAAAGATCAGACAGGCGATCTTAACTATGTAATACAAGCCACGGGAGGGGGGGAGTGGAAATCTTTAGCTCAGGTACTTACACACTTCTCAGTGCATCATCAGGAGCAATGTTGAAAGGAAGCAACTGCTTCAGTTGTATTTGATTCCCCATAATTTAATCCCACCCCTCTCCCCAACACCCTAGCATTTACTTCTTTCACAACCCCATCTATAAATATATTAAACAACCATGGTGACATTACACATCCCTGTCTAAGACCTACTTTTACCGGGAAGTAGTCTCCCTCTCTTCTACACACCCTAACCTGAGCCTCACTATCCTCAAAAATACTCTTTACAGCATTTAGTAACTTACCACCTATTTTATATACTTTCAACATCTGCCACATTGCTTCCCTATCCACTCTGTCATATGCCTTTTCTAAATTCATAAATGCAATGAAAACTTCCCTACCTTTATCTAAATACTGTTCACATATACACTTCAATGTAAACACTTGATCTACACATCCCCTAGCCACTCTAAAACCTCCTTGCTCATCTGCAATCCTACTCTATCTTACCTCTAATTCTTTCAATAATAACCCTACCGTACACTTTACCTGGTATACTCAGTAAACTTATTCCTCTACAATTTTTACAATCTCTTTTGTCCCCATTCCCTCTATATAGAGGAACTATACACGCTCTCTGCCAATCCCTAGGTACCTTCCCCTCTTTCACACATTTATTAAACAAAAATACCAACCACTCCAACACTATATCGCTCCCTGCTTTTAACATTTCTGTTATGATCCCGTAAGTTTCAGCTGCTTTACCCCCTTTCATTTAACGTAATGACTCACGTACCTTCCCCCTACTCGTAATAAAAAGTATTTAATAAGCTATACAGGAAAAAGGGTTACTAGCTCATTGTTCCCGGATTTTAGTTGACTTTTACAACACGCATGGCTTACGGAGGAAAGATTCTTATCCCACTTCCCCATGGATATGAAAGGAAAAGCAATAAGAACAAGAACTATTAAGATAATATCAAAGAAAACTCAGATGAGTGTGTACACATAAACGTGTACACACTACCTAATCCAACTAAATACATTTTAGACATGTTTACAATAATTTCATAATAAACAAACACAACGAAATATATTTTTTTCGTTAGGTTCAGAATAATTTTTGCAAAATTATTGCAAATACAAATTTTCGCTTGTCTTATACAGCAAGAAGAGAGTTGCTATTTAAGCCAAAATCGCAAGTATTACCTATTCGGCACGACATATATATATAAATAACTGAGGGTATATGGGCAAGGTCTTAGTTTACAGTTTACAACAACGAATAGACTTATACAGGAAAAGATTTTGGTACAGATTTAACAATAGAACTGTACACGGTATTAACCATATATAACAAAAATTGAAGTGATGGCCCAGTTGTCAGGTTTCATGACTATTCTTAATAACACTTTGGAAATGTAAAAGCTACCACTATTTTGGGAGACTGTTTCTTAAATTGCGAAGAGGGACACTTGTAGACACTTCCTCCTCTGAACAACTGTCTGCCTGATAACTGTTCTTGCATCATTAGCTCTTTGGGTCATCTCATAAGATGACCCAAAGAGCTACGGTGAATCACACACGTGTTTATGTTATCGAAACCTTTCCAAGAAAATGCTGAAGTATTTGCATGCTGTGTCTTTTTTCTAAGCATATTTATGTCTAATATGCGTTTCCAAATTCCTTGAGGTTTCACCAATATATATTTTCTAGCAACACTCACACGGAAAAATGTAAACACTGGTTTTACTGCTTGGGAGACTTGCTGTGATCTTGGTTGAGTTTCTGATGGTGGGGGTGTTCACTATCCAGTAGTTACTCTTACGTTGTATAATGAGAAGGCCTTGGTTATGTTCTCTATACTGTTACCTGGGAGAAAGATGCTGTTACCGGGAGAAAGATGCTGTTACCAGGGAGAAAGATGCTGTTACCGGGGAGAAAGATGCTGTTACGGGGAGAAAGATCTGTTACCGGGGAGAATAGATGCTGTTACCGGGGAGAAAGATGCTGTTACCAGGGAGAAAGATGCTGTTACCAGGGAGAAAGATGCTGTTACCGGGGAGAAAGATGCTGTTACCGGGGAGAAAGATGCTGTTACCAGGGAGAAAGATGCTGTTACCGGGGAGAAAGATGCTGTTACCAGGGAGAAAGATGCTGTTACCAGGGAGAAAGATGCTGTTACCGGGGAGAAAGATACTGTTACCAGGGAAAAAGATACTGTTACCAGGGAGAAAGATACTGTTACCGGGGAGAAAGATGCTGTTACCAGGGAGAAAGATGCTGTTACCAGGGAGAAAGATGCTGTTACCGGGGAGAAAGATACTGTTACCAGGGAGAAAGATACTGTTACCGGGGAGAAAGATACTGTTACCAGACAGAAAGATGCTTTTACCGGGGAGAAAGATGCTGTTACCAGGGAGAAAGATGCTGTTACCAGGGAGAAAGATGCTGTTACCGGGGAGAAAGATGCTGTTACCGGGGAGAAAGATGGTTACCAGGGAGAAAGATACTGTTACCAGGGAGAAAGATACTGTTACCAGGGAGAAAGATGCTGTTACAGGGGAGAAAGATGCTGTTACCAGGGAGAAAGATGCTGTTACCAGGGACAAAGATGGTTACCAGGGAGAAAGATACTGTTACCAGGGAGAAAGATACTGTTACCAGGGAGAAAGATGCTGTTACTAGGGAGAAAGATGCTGTTACCAGGGAGAAAGATGCTGTTACCAGGGAGAAAGATGCTGTTACCGGGAGAAAGATGCTGTTACCGGGGAGAAAGATACTGTTACCAGGGAAAAGATCTGTTACCGAGGAGAAAGATCTGTTACCGGGGAGAAAGATGCTGTTACCAGGGAGAAAGATGCTGTTACCAGGGAGAAAGATGCTGTTACCGGGGAGAAAGATACTGTTACCAGGGAAGGGAAAAGATACTGTTACCGGGGAGAAAGATACTGTTACCAGAGAGAAAGATGCTGTTACCGGGGAGAAAGATGCTGTTACCGGGGAGAAAGATACTGTTACCAGGGAGAAAGATGGTTAAGGAGAAAGATGCTGTTACCGGGAGAAAGATGCTGTTACCGGGACAAAGATGGTTACCAGGGAGAAAGATACTGTTACCAGGGAGAAAGATGCTGTTACTAGGGAGAAAGATGCTGTTACCAGGGAGAAAGATGCTGTTACCAGGGACAAAGATGGTTACCAGGGAGAAAGATACTGTTACCAGGAGAAAGATACTGTTACCAGGAGAAGAAAGAAAGATCTGTTACCAGGGAGAAAGATGCTGTTACCAGGGAGAAAGATGCTGTTACCAGGGACAAAGATGGTTACCAGGGAGAAAGATACTGTTACCAGGGAGAAAGATACTGTTACCAGGGAGAAAGATGCTGTTACCAGGGAGAAAGATACTTTACCAGGGAGAAAGATACTGTTACCGGGGAATAAAGAGAAAGATACTGTTACCAGGGGGGGGGGGGAGAAAGGTAAGTACTGTTACCAGGGAGAAAGATACTGTTACCAGGGAGAAAGATACTGTTACCAGGAAGAAAGATGCTGTTACCAGGGAGAAAGATACTTTTACCAGGGAGAAAGTTACTGTTACCGGGGAGAAAGATACTGTTACCGGGGAGAAAGATACTGTTACCAGGGAGAAAGATACTGTTACCAGGGAGAAAGATACTGTTACCAGGGAGAAAGATGCTGTTACCAGGGAGAAAGATGCTGTTACCAGGGACAAAGATGGTTACCAGGGAGAAAGATACTGTTACCAGGGAGAAAGATACTGTTACCAGGGAGAAAGATGCTGTTACCAGGGAGAAAGATACTTTTACCAGGGAGAAAGATACTGTTACCGGGGAGAAAGATACTGTTACCGGGGAGAAAGATACTGTTACCAGGGAGAAAGATACTTTTACCAGGGAGAAAGATACTGTTACCAGGGAGAAAGATAATGTTACCAGGGAGAAAGATACTGTTACCAGGGAGAAAGATACTTTTACCAGGGAGAAAGATACTGTTACCGGGGAGAAAGATACTGTTACCAGGGAGAAAGATACTTTTACCAGGGAGAAAGATACTGTTACCAGGGAGAAAGATACTGTTACCAGGGAGAAAGATACTGTTACCAGGGAGAAAGATACTTTTACCAGGGAGAAAGATACTGTTTCCAGGGAGAAAGATATTGTTACCAGGGAGAAAGATACTGTTACCAGGGAGAAAGATACTGTTACCGGGGAGAAAGATACTGTTACCGGGGAGAAAGATACTGTTACCAGGGAGAAAGATACTTTTACCAGGGAGAAAGATACTGTTACCAGGGAGAAAGATACTGTTACCAGGGAGAATGAGACTGTTTCCAGGGAGAAAGATACTGTTACCGGGGAGAAAGATACTGTTACCAGGGAGAAAGATACTGTTACCAGGGAGAAAGATACTGTTACCGGGGAGAAAGATGCTGTTACCAGGGACAAAGATGGTTACCAGGGAGAAAGATACTGTTACCAGGGAGAAAGATACTGTTACCAGGGAGAAAGATGCTGTTACCAGGGAGAAAGATACTTTTACCAGGGAGAAAGATACTGTTACCGGGGAAAAGATCTGTTACCGGGAGAAAGATACTGTTACCAGGGAAAAAGATACTTGTTACCAGGGAGAAAGATACTGTTACAGGGAGAAAGATATGTTACCAGGGAGAAAGATACTGTTACCAGGGAGAAAGATACTTTTACCAGGGAGAAAGATACTGTTACCGGGGAGAAAGATACTGTTACCAGGGAGAAAGATACTTTTACCAGGGAGAAAGATACTGTTACCAGGGAGAAAGATACTGTTACCAGGGAGAAAGATACTGTTACCAGGGAGAAAGATACTTTTACCAGGGAGAAAGATACTGTTTCCAGGGAGAAAGATATTGTTACCAGGGAGAAAGATACTGTTACCTGGGAGAAAGATACTGTTACCGGGGAGAAAGATACTGTTACCGGGGAGAAAGATACTGTTACCAGGGAGAAAGATACTTTTACCAGGGAGAAAGATACTGTTACCAGGGAGAAAGATACTGTTACCAGGGAGAAAGAGACTGTTTCCAGGGAGAAAGATACTGTTACCAGGGAGAAAGATACTTTTACCAGGGAGAAAGATACTGTTACCAGGGAGAAAGATACTTTTACCAGGGAGAAAGATACTGTTACCAGGGAGAAAGATACTTGTTACCAGGGAGAAAGATACTTTACCAGGGAGAAAGATACTTTTACCGGGAGAAAGATACTGTTACCAGGGAGAAAGATACTTTTACCAGGGAGAAAGATACTGTTACCAGGGAGAAAGATACTGTTACCAGGGAGAAAGATACTGTTACCAGGGAGAAAGATATAATTTCTACTCTGGGTATATATACAAAACTCTCTTCTGACATTCCCTGAAACAATATGTATAATCTAATTGTTACAATTGTAACCATAATTTTTAAAGTGGTGGAAAGGTATACGCCAGCGGAAGGCCTCGTTACCAGATGACCAATATGCTACCAGCTGCGGAGTATTTCAGGATGACAAGACCGTTCAGGACAAACCTACTAACTACCTACAATATGAAGGGAACACAATTCTTTGAAGACCTGGTGAAATCGTAGGGCGACAACATCCTCTTCCAGTATTGGAGTGTACATTCTTGTTACATGAGGAAAATATCTTTACCGATCCATTTTAAAGTCTGGGAGATATTTGCCTGGAAAAAATGTAAGGCAAATGAGAAGTCAGATACTTTTAAGGAAAATTTAAATATTCTCCAGCTGAATAACCCTCATGGGTTGCTGTCCTGTTAATATTCAGTGAAACTTGATTAAGTTCCTGGCGAGATAAACGTAGCCTTAATAAAATAATTAGAAAGTTACATGTGTCCATTTACTCAAATTAGAATACAACGTTTATCATAAACCTACACAGTTACACTTTTTAAGTAATTCTGACGAGCTTAAGAGAACTATTATCTTGGGATTGTCTGTATACACTCAGACTGTACAGTGCGCAGGAAGACAGTACTGTAATGAACAAAAAGGCACAATATTGTGACTGGAACAATATACACTGTACAATTCAAATAATTCAATAATCCAGACTGATTTATACGAAAAGATCAAATAAGTGCCAAATAGCGCTAATAAGAAGACAACATAAATCAATCCTACACGAAATTGTTATTTCCTCACCATAAAAATATCCGCAATAATATTGGAAATACAATACCGACTAACAACACAATTGCTACTCATTACCTTAATAAAATAAGAAATTGCATTACAAGTTATCTAAAAACTACATCATTATACTGCATTTGGTGTTCGTGAAATTCCATGAAAAGTCTTGAACCAATTATACATAGGAGAAACAGAAATTTAATACGAGAGTAACTGAAAATAAATATCTGTTTGACATGCACACAACGGTTAAATAATTTTCCTTCATCTGAAACCATAATCATAATATCATCCAGGAAGTGCAAATTGCATGTACAAGCATAAATGAGTCAGCGACTCAGTTTCAAGATCTCACAAAGTCAGTGGAAGCCTAAACATAATATTTCTGAGTGTCTCATTTCCATGTCTGAAGGGTAACCAGCTAGAAACATGAACCCTGTGTCGCTCATTAAGTGGTCTCGCGCATGTGTATGTTCTCGAGTGGCAGAAAATGCTGGTTTAAGGAGCAGTTGTCGTGTTATAAAGGATTTGCCCAGGTGTTCAGCAATTCGACGTATATTGACCTATACTGAGTACTATAGACGACTGTAAACAACCAGGGACCTAATCTTTGAACTTTAAAAAAATATATGTAATGTAAGGTTATGCCATAATATAATTCGCGGTGAACATTATGTAAAAAATTCTCTAAGTAACTTATTTGCCTTATTTCGTATGCTATAGCTATTACTAGCAGTGAACGACAGAATTATAAACAGATTCGGAAAGTGTTAAATGTCGGGAAATGTAGAAACCTTGCCCATCACCACACCTATGAGATTAATCTCATAGGTTCTGACACCCTTGGCTCATGGGGAAAAGTTGGACTTCAATCCGTCTTTTTTCCCACTGTTTTGTGAAGTGAGTACACAATAAGAATTACGGGTGTATTTCGAAGGAGTGTGTGGTAATGAGGTGTATGTAGACTTGTAGAAAGGATGAAGGAGATGGAGGGGTGTGGCAGTGAATTACAGGAGTTTGGGTGTTGTGTGAGTGTAAGTTGCTAGAGTGAACTGGACAAGAGTGGGAGTTAAAGGTTTGTGGAAATACGTTGAATAGATGTGGCAATAAACTGAATGCGTGTGGAAGAGTGTGAGAGTGAGTTGAGTATGGGAGGGATTTGCAAATGTGCTAGAAGAGAATGAGAATGAGTTGTACCATAATAACTCATCACTTCGTACTTTTTCAAATTATCTCTGGAAAAAAACACCCTACCTGGAAAGGGTTTCGGGGGTCAACGCCCCCGCGGCTCGGTCTGAGACCAAGCCTCATGGTGGATCAGGGTCTGATCAACCAGGCTGTTACTGCTGGCCGCACGCAAACTGACGTACGAACCACAGCCCGGTTGGTCAGGTACTGATATTAGGTGCCTGTCCAGTGCCTTCTTGAAGACAGCCAGGGATCTATGGTAATCCCCCTTATGTATGCTGGGAGGCAGTTAAACAGTCTTGGGCCTGGACACTTATTGTGTTGTCTCTCAGTGTACTCGTGGCGCCCCTGCTTTTCAATGAGGGAATGTTGCATTTCCTGCCGAGTCTTTTGCTTTCAAAAGGAGCGACTTTCGTGTGCAGGTTTGGTACCAATCCCTCCAGGACCTTCCAAGTGTATATTATCATGTATCTCTCTCGCCTACGTTCAAGGGAATACAGATCAACCGTTCCCAGTAATTTAGGTGCCTTATCGTACTTATGTGTATCGTGAAATTTCTTTGTACACACTCCAGGACAGCAGTTCCAGCCTAGAGAGAACAAACGATTTGAAGAGAATCATCATGGGCTTGGCATCTGATAAAATCTCAGTTCTTTTCAATAAAATTTCCTTCCACTAGCAACGAGGTTCACAGTTTAAAACATAATATTAAACTCTTTATTATTATGACAGAATACATCCTTAAGATGGAAGAAATAGAGAGAAAGAATGATGAGTGAGGAAAACGGAGAGGACGATAGAAGAGGTAACTGCCTGTGCCTTGTTGATGCCCTGTCAAGGTCAAGTGGCCAGAGAAAGGATGGTTAAAAATAAACATTTAATATGCCAACAAATGATAGATATATTATACTTATGGGTAGATTTCGAATGATTAGTAATGGGAGAGGGATGGGGTTCACATAATTTGTTTAGTGTATCATATATTAATATTACAAATGAGGAAAGTAAAGATTACTTGATGAAAATAATACATATAATTAGCAATGTAAGCGTTAATTATTTGCTTTATTTAATGCACAAGGAAGTGAGGAACAGAAATAATAAAATGTAGAACTAACAATGGTAAGTGTAATGAAACCTCCGGAGAGAACAAACCTCCAGGCTACCACACAGACAACAAACCTCCAGGCTACCACACAGACAACAAACCTCCAGGCTACCACACAGACAACAAACCTCCAGATACCACACAGACAACAAACCTCCAGGCTACCACACAGACAACAAACCACCAGGCTACCACACAGACTACAAACCACCAGGCTACCATACAGACAACAAACCACCAGGGTACCACACAGACAACAAACCTCCAGGCTACCACAAGACAACAAACCTCCAGGTACCATACAGACAACAAACCACCAGGCTACCATACAGACAACAAACCCAGCTACCACACAGACAACAAACCTCCAGGCTACCACAGAGACAACAAACCTCCAGGCTACCACAGGACAACAAACCACCAAGGCTACCACAGAGACAACAAACCTCCAGGCTACCACACAGACAACAAACCCCCCAAAGGCTACCACACAGACTACAAACACCAGGCTACCATACAGACAACAAACCACCGGGGCTACCACACAGACAACAAACCACCAGGCTACCATACAGACAACAAACCACCAGGCTACCACACAGACAACAAACCTCCAGGCTACCACAGAGACAACAAACCTCCAGGCTACCACAGAGACAACAAACCTCCAGGCTACCACACAGACAACAAACCACCAGGCTACCACACAGATACAAACTCCAGGCTACCATACAGACAACAAACCACCAGGCTCCCACACAGACAACAAACCACCAGGCTACCAACAGACAACAAACCACCAGGCTACCACACAGACAACAAACCACCAGGCTACCACACAGACTACAAACCACCAGGCTACCATACAGACAACAAACCTCCAGGCTACCACACAGACTACAAACCTCCAGGCTACCACACAGACAACAAACCTCCAGGCTACCACACAGACTACAAACCTCCAGGCTACCATACAGACAACAAACCACCAGGCTACCACACAGACTACAAACCTCCAGGCTACCATACAGACAACAAACCTCCAGGCTACCACACAGACTACAAAACCTCCAGGCTACCATACAGACAACAAACCTCCAGGCTACCATACAGACAACAAACCTCCAGGCTACCACAGAGACAACAAACCTCCAGGCTACCACACAGACAACAAACCACCAGGCTACCACACAGACAACAAACCTCCAAGCTACCACACAGACAACAAACCTCCAGGCTCCCACACAGACAACAAACCACCAGGCTCCCACACAGACAACAAACCACCAGGGCTACCACACAGACAACAAACCACCAGGCTACCACACAGACAACAAACCACCAGGCTACCACAGACAACAAACCACCAGGCTACTACACAGACAACAAACCACAAGGCTACCACAGAGACAACCAACCTCCAGGCTACCAGAGAGACAACAAACCACCAGGCTACCACACAGACAACAAACCACAAGGCTACCACAGAGACAACAAACCTCCAGGCTACCACATAGACAACAAACCACCAGGCTACCACACAGACGACAAACCACCAGGCTACCACAAAGACAACAGACCTCCGGGCTAACCGCAGAGAACAACAAACCTCCAGGCTACCACAGAGACAACAAACCACCAGGCTAACACACCAAACAACAAACCTCCAGGCTACCACACAGACAACAAACCACCAGGCTACCACACAGACAACAATCCCCCAGGCACTACAACAGACAACAAACCACCAGGCTACCACACAGACAACAAACCTCCAGGCTACCACACAGACAACAAACCACCAGGCAACCACACAGACAACAAACCACCAGGCTACCACACAGACAACAAACCACCAGGCTACCACACAGACAACAAACCACCAGGCTACACACAGACAACAAACCTCCAGGCTACCACACAGACAACAAACCTCCAGGCTACACACAGATAACAAACCACCAGGCTACCACACAGACAACAAACCACCAGGCACCACACAGACAACAAACCACCAGGCTACCACACAGACAACAAACCACCAGGCTAACACACAGACAACAAACCACCAAGCTACCACACAGACAACAAATCACCAGGCAACAACACAGACAACAAACCACCAGGCTACCACACAGACAACAAACCACCAAGCTACCACA
The DNA here is from genome assembly GCF_026875155.1 of Cherax quadricarinatus. NCBI lineage: Eukaryota > Metazoa > Arthropoda > Malacostraca > Decapoda > Parastacidae > Cherax > Cherax quadricarinatus. Next base: position 22,279,375 of record NC_069456.1, on the reverse strand, counting down.
GAGACAACAAACCACCAGGCTACCACACAGACAACAAACCACCAAGCTACCACAGAGACAACAAACCACCAGGCTACCACACAGACAACAAACCACCAGGCTACCACAGAGACAACAAACCTTGAGGCTACCAGAGACAACAAACCACCAAGCTACCACAGAGACAACAAACCACCAGGCTACCACAGAGATAACAAACCTCCAGGCTACACAGAGACACAAACCACCAGGCTACCACACAGACAACAAACCACCAGGCTCCCACACAGACAACAAACCTCCAGGCTACACACAGACAACAAACCTCCAGGCTACCACACAGACAACAAACCACCAGGCTACCACACAGACGACAAACCACCAGGCTACCACACAGACAACAAACCTCCAGGCTACCACAGAGACAACAAAACTCCAGGCTACCACAGAGACAACAAACCACCAGGCTACCACACAGACAACAAACCACCAGGCTACCACACAGACAACAAACCACCAGGCTACCACACAGACAACAAACCTCCAGGCTACCACACAGACAACAAACCACCAGGCTACCACACAGACAACAAACCACCAGGCTACCACACAGACAACAAACCTCCAGGCTACCACACAGACAACAAACCACCAGGCTACCAAAAACAGACAACCCAACCACCAGGCTACCACACAGACAACAAACCTCCAGGCTACCACACAGACAAGCCACCAGGCTACCACACAGACGACAAACCACCAGGAAACAACAACCTTTTTCACAAGCACAATTCTTTTCACTGAATAAAGAATTCCTTCCAGTCTTTTCATCAACCTTCAGTATTAAACACAGATTTTACCCAGGGTGGTCATTCTACTTAGGGTGGTCATTCTACTCAGGGTGGTCATTCTACTCAGGGTGGCCATTCTACTCAGGGTGGTCATTCTACCCATGCTGATCATTCTATCCAGGTTGGTCAGGGAAAGTCCACAGCCAGCAACCTGTCTGACCAATCTTCATGACACAAGCTTCATTGAAAGTCAGTGGGTCGCTTTCTTGTCTCACCGAGAACCAAGAGTTAATGTGTGGAACCTGATACTCTCCACACAGGCGCCCAGTGTTCGCCTCTGCGGATACGAAGCAACTAATTAAGTGTCGCACTCTAGTTATTGTGGTTGTGCACACTCTTAAGTGATGCCCAGTGTAGTCGAGTCTATGACTTACTTTAATTTTCATAGTTTATTCCTTGCTGTATATTCATTCTGCTTCTTATATACCTATAAGCTATTATAACTTTATAAACTAAACGTTTTAGTAACTTTAAACGCCATATGTTATTATTGTTACCAGCAGCACACTTGTACGCATTTCTGTTACTTGTGCACACGATAACATTCATTCTGCACATGAATGGAGAAACAGAGGGAAAAATGCTGGCGATCTTTCAATTATCTGAAAGTAGAAAGATACACTGACTACATACATTACTAGGAAACATTTATATCGACAAGAATCTCCATCAAATGCATCTTCAAACTATTCTCTAGCTAGAATACTCTCTAACTTGGTTATATTACCAGTGAGACTGTAAAGGGAATATTTGTGGTTGGATAATTAGTCATTTTCCGGGGAAATTTGAGACTGATTACAATACAAAACATTCCAGTAGGGGTCTGAAACTGGGGCTTATAAAAGTGAAACGTGTGAGTTTGGAAGTAAATTGGAAAAGAGTTAGAGAGGTGTGTGAAATAGAAGTGAGTTGGGTAGGTGTGGGATATCAAGTAACCTGAGAGCTGGAAGAGTGTAGGATGAGTAAGCTGGAGAGGTGTGGGGATACATTTCAGAGATGTGTGAGTTGGACTGGTGTGGGAGTGAGTCTTCAGCATATATGGGGTTGTATGGGTAACGTCAGTTCATATACCCCCATGTGTTGACACACCGAACTGAGATTTCAAATGAAATTAGATTTCACATAAAAATTGTACAGTGGCGTAGAGGCAAGCTTATCACTTAGCAAACAAGTATATGATTCATATAGCATCGTAGGTTCAAAAGAAAATTTAACGATATCTTAAGAAAAAAAACCTCTTAAGAAATAAATCAGGATAACACAGGTAATATGAACTTCACTTGTGTTAATACAAACTGACGTTTTACACGGTCATGAACATGACGAATTTACTAAAGGCTGACTCATCATGGGGTCACGAGCTTACGACTGTAATAACAATCTTACCATTGCAGGTTAAAAAGAAAATTTAAGAAAGTTTCACTGTTATATAGACTCTTGCTAACAAGTCACTTCCTTGGGAATTTCCCTGACACTGCCCAGGTTGAGGGTAGTGTTACGTCATACACTGTTCTCTCATGCCAATGCTACTTCAGATTTCACAACCGATTACGTAATAAGAAATCTTAGATTTCCTTTTAAAATCCACGGTGGTGTCGGGGTAATGTACTTTATTGTTACTACACTCATAAGTAATGTTTATAATTGTTTACAATTAAAGTAATTACACTACATTGGTTAATATTAAACACCTGCACATATTAAACACCTGCATATATTAAACAACTGCACATATTAAACACCTGCACATATTAAACACCTGCACATATTAAACACCTGCATATATTAAACACCTGCACATATTAAACACTTGCACACATTAAACACCTGCACATATTAAACACCTGCACATATTAAACACCTGCACATATGAAATACCTGCACATTTTAAACACCTGCACATTTTAAACACCTGCACACATTAAACACCTGCATATATTAAGAACCTGCACACATTAAACACCTGCACATATTAAACACCTGCACACGTTAAACACCTGCATATATTAAACACCTGCACATATTAAACACCTGCACACATTAAACAGCTGCATATATTAAATACCTGAACATATTAAACACCTGCACATATTAAACAACTGCATATATTAAACAACTGCACGCATTAAACACCTGCACACATTAAACACCTGCATATATTAAACACCTGCATATATTAAACACATGCACATATTAAACACCTGCATATATTAAACACCTGCACATATTAAACACCTGCACATATTAAACACTTGCACACATTAAACACCTGCACATATCAAACACCTGCACATATTAAACACCTGCACATATTAAACACCTACACACCCCTTATTAAACACCTGCACATATTAAACACCTGCACATATTAAACACCTGCACACATTAAACACCTGCATATATTAAACACCTACACACATTAAACACCTGCACACATTAAACACCTGCACATATTAAACACCTGCACACATTAAACACCTGCATATATTAAGAACCTGCACCTATTAAACACCTGCACATATTAAATACCTGCACACGTTAAACACCTGCACATATTAAACACCTGCACATATTAAACACCTGCACATATTAAACACCTGCACACATTAAACACCTGCACATATTAAACACCTGCACATATTAAACACCTGCACATATTAAACACCTGCACATATTAACGACCTGCATATATTAAGCACCTGCACATATTAAACACCTGCATATATTAAGCACCTGCACATATTAAACACCTGCATATATTAAGCACCTGCACATATTAAACACCTGCACACATTAAAACCCCACATTAATTTGACAGACAAAGACAAAATGAATAACATTTACTGGGGTTTTTCTTTGACAATTAAAAGTGTAATATTATTTTGTACCTTGAGGTTGTTGCCCGATAAAGGATTATATTGACAACACGAATAAAAAGGTATAATATAAACGTTGCAAGATTTAAACAAAATAAAATTCGCACCCTGAATTTAAGTTAGATTACTCAGACTCACTAAATAAACTCATATTAAACCTACATAAATTTAATACAGCTACATCATAAAACCTGGGAATATAAACCTAATAAAACTCAGATATTAAAACTAACATAACACTCAAAATTAAAGCTAGATAAAAATTTAAATTCAAGTTTTAGAATAAACTCAGATTTAAACTAGATCAAATCAGATTAACTTAGATTAAAATCAGAGTAAGCTAGTTAAAACTATATTTAAACTGAATTTACTCACTTCTTAAAATAGAAAACAGTATTTAGGAAACTAAGGATGTATATCATTGATAGAAAAGCTGATTAGACTTAGCTACCATGTAAATGTTGCAGTAGATCAAATGATTACGAGTGAAAACCACAACGTAAAACCTATGAAGTGGCAATACATTCAACTAATTTTTTTATCAGCTTCAAGTCAAGAAAAGTGTATTATCTAAACTCTACTCCAGTGCCCTCCGCATCTGTGAAAACCTCAGTTACCTTCCAGCAGAAATTCCACTCTTCATAATTCGTTCTCCCCGTCATTGAGCTAACACTTCCATTTCATAACTCTGCCTTACTCACGTGCTAAACGCAATTTCTTCTCTCCAAACTATCTACTCCTGGGAACTCTTCTATCCTCTGCCTTCCCACATTTCCGGTCTTTCTAATCTCAACCAAATTCTCTCCGTCCCTTAGACATCAAGCTTACCTTCCGCCAGACTAACACTCTTCGCACTTATCTCGTTCATACCTCTCCTCCCTCTACAGATGTTCCTGGTGTCTACTCTATTTCTTGCTCCTCCTGTCCTCTTCAATACTTCGGAGAAACTGGTCGATCTCTTTCTGACAGGCTTAGGGAGCACAAAAATAGTGTTAGGCTTGCCGACACTAACAATGCTCTTTTCTGTCACGTCAGAGATCATAGCCATCCTATTGACTGGTCTTCTGCTAAAACTGTCTTCCCTACTTCAAACTCGAACAGTCGCCGTCTAGTTGAATCCTCTCTAATACACAACTTTCCTTGTATGAACCTTAGCCCTGGCTTCGTCTCTGTAGATGCCTTCCTCTCCCACTATATTATAAAATGCTCCAAACTTCAGAACACCCGTGACTTAACCTGACTCCTCATTTTTTCTTTTTCTTTTTCTTCTTCTCCCTCTTCCCCTTTCCTCTTTCCTTTTCTCCTCTGGGTTGCCTTTCTCTCTTCTGTCTCGTGTTTCTGTTCCTTCTTCATTTATTTCACCATTTCTCCTTTCACGCACCTCTGTGCGCTTGCTCTCCCTCAGTGGGCACCTAGCTCTCTTGCAGTGCTCCCCTTTCTTTGTATTTGACTGGCTCGTCCTCCTTATTTTCCACTTCTACCACTACCACTACTACTACCTCTTCTACTACTACTACCACTACAACTACTGATGAAATTAAGACACATGTGCGACGTCTGGCTGTCTTTGTTGTGGACGTTTCGCCATCCAGTGGCTGGCTGGATGGCGAAACGTCTGCGATAGGGATGCCCGGGTGTTGCGCGTGTCTTAATTTCATCTTGTCGGTATTATATACCATTCTTGTACTACTACTACTACTACTACTACTACTACCACCACCAAATCAAATCAAATCAAATCAAATAAGTTCAGGTAAGATCCCAATGGGATGAGCGAGGAAGATGGGACAGATGAAGAATAGCTCTGGAGAGGAGTGTTCTTAGTCAAAGAAATAGAGCCAGGGCTTAACCCAGCAGCTAAGGCGATCGTGGGGCAGAGTTGAGAACAGGAATAGCAGGGACTGTTGCATCGAACTTGTGGTAGTTGAAGTCTTGAATCTTGAGTAGCTGGCAGCAGGCTAGGTCACATCAGAGGGTAGAACACATATGGGAGTTATAGGAGTAACTGAGGAGGCAGGTTAGCAATGGAGCCATTTTCGAACTTTTTGAAGCTGCTCCTAGATAGGTGGTATAGTTTAGCCTTGTTACTGAAGGTGAAACGTAGAGGCTTGATGACCTCAAGAACTTGGGTGAGTGTGAAGTGAAGCGGTGATTCACAGGCATACTTGACTGTTCCAGCACCGAGGCTTTTGTAGAGTTCAGTACAGGTCATGGTGTCAGTATTTGAAGGAGAAGTGTAAAAGGTAAGGTTTTCCCATGAGGGTTTACTGGAGTCGTCGTTATCTTCCTCTTCTGGAGTGGATTCATTGGGAGAATCTACAGTGGTGGTAGCAGGTGACTGAGGTTCGACAGGAGCAGCTGTGAGGTGTAATGATTGTGTAACAGCAGGCTGGGAGAGGTGGGAGACGGTGGTTGAGGCAACGCGATCAACGTTGTCAGCGGTGGAAGTGGTTATAGAAGTTACAGGAGCAGTTGCTTGGGCAGGAGACAGGTCTGCAGGTGCAGTAAAGTTCAGGACGCTGGGAAGGATCTTGAGGATGTCTGCTGAAGGTGTGGAGTCCGGAAAATTGAAGGCAGGCATGTTGTTCAGACGGAATAGTTCGTTAATAGTGGTGTTGAAAGTGCCGGGGTTTGCTGCGTTTGCAAGGTGTGCATACACCATGCAGTACAGCACCTTGGAGGACTCTCCGTCGGGGGGTGGAGAGAGGGAGTTGCTGGGTGATGGTGCCTGTAGATTAGCATGTAGAGTCTTGGTGGTGTCGGTTTGTGGTTTGGTTATTGCAGCGTATGTCGGTGAATTGGAGGTGTTCTTCAGAACTTCAGTTTTCTTCAATATGATTTCTTTCCTGAGTGGGCACATAGCTGCAAGGGTATGATGATTACCCTTGCAGTTAAGACATGTTGGTGCTGTAGTAATGGTGCAGGATCTGAAATCGTGTCCATCATTTCCACATTTTGAACAAAACTTCTTATCCTTGACGGGGCAGTCCTTGGTGGTGTGATTATAGAAGTAGCAGGTCCAGCAGTGGGAGATGTATGTGAAACGTTCTTGTTCTATATGACTAGGGTGAATGTGGTAATATGAGATGGCCAGACCGTCAGAGAGAGCTTGGGCAGCCATGGAGATGTCTGAGAATGTAATCTTTAGCATAGATGAGGCGTTAGGAATCTTGGAGATGCTGTCTACCGAGACCCAGGTGTTCTGTTCCTCAATAGATGTCTTCAGGGCTTCAGTAGAGAGAGAGGTGACCATATTGTCCAGTCTTTTCACAAAGACCGAACGTTTCGACTTCAAGAATGGAGACGGGGATAGAGTGAATTGTTGTGTTTGTAGGATCCTAACTGAAGAGTCGTCCATTAGTTTTGATGCTTCCGTGTCGTCTGTGCAGACGACAATGAAGGAGTCCTTCAGAGAGTGGATTGCCGTAAATTTGACCTGCAGGCGGGTCTTAACGACGGTAGCTAAAGCTAATTTCGAGGAGTCATTTATTGCACCATTCGCAGGCTTGATTTTCACACGATTCGACAGCATTGTGAAAAGTATGTGACGTCTGTAGAATTTAAATTCTACACCCTGGCGGGGTCGAAGAGAGGCTTCTTGAGTGTACAGCAACTCTGTGATCGGACTGTGCGATCAAGCGACAGTGACCACCACCACCTCTTCCTGCCTATATATAGCCGTCCTGCTCCACTTCTGGTTAGTGGCACAGACTGGTTATAAATGACCATAATTTTTAAAGGGGTGGACCGGTAAGCCAGCGGAAGGCCTCGGTCAGATGACCAAAAGCTCCAAAGGCGGGTCATCATCTGACTAAGACCCGCGTCAGGAAACATTTGTCCTGTTTCCTGACGAACCTTACCTAACCTAACCTTCTGGTTAGTGTGACTTTGTCAATGGTCCAAGTCGGACCGAAACGTCGTCGTAAGCTTCTCTCTTTTATGTGCGGGTTATTTGTGTATCGTTCTAGTCACGGTATTGTGCCTTTTTTTGTTATTTGTTAACCAAATATTATCATGCAGTCAATAAAGACAATAATGTTTTATCACTGATTCGACTGAATGTACAGCAATGCATGCAACCATATGACCTGTCTTTGTAATACTCATTGTGCTTTATAGTTATCTGTTTACAATAATGTTTTATCACTGATGTCATCATTGCTTAGTTAATCTTAAGTTAATTTTAAGCCAGCCCGTAATGCTATGCATACAAGTGGCTTTGGCATGCTGCTCTTACCTGTATTTTTTTGTACCTCTGTATGAATGCTAAAATTACTATATAAATAAATAAATAAATAAATAAATAAATAAAATAAAAGTTACCAACATCTATTGTTTTGAAGATTGAAACACTTATGCAACATATGGGAATCTTTATTCAGGAAACGTTTCGCCACACAGTGGCTTCATCAGTCCAATACAAAGTAGAAAGGCATAAGGAGAGGAGTTTGAGGTAATCAGTCCCTCAGCCTGGAGTCGATATGTTCAGTCCATCAATCTTGTAGAATGTACAGTATAGGGCCGTAGACGTGGCTTATATACTGTAGTGAGGTGAGGCGAAGCAGGAGGAGGTGTCTCAATCTTCAACTTGTCGGTTTTTCAAACCATTCATCACAACTGTCAGACACTGCAGCATCATGGGATCTTGCTACAAAGAATTCTTCAACACTTGTCCAACCTTTGGACGAAGACCTACTTCGACTAGTGGATGGTACCACTATGACCCCGCCTCCACCTGCTTCGCCTCACCTCACTACAGTATATAAGCCACGTCTACGGCCCTATGCTGTACATTCTACAAGATTGATGGACTGAACACATCGACTCCAGGCTGAGGGACTGATTACCTCAAACTCCTCCTCTCCTTACGCCTTTCTACTTTGTATTGGACTGATGAAGCCACTGTGTGGCGAAACGTTTCCTGAATAAAGATTCCCATATGTTGCATAAGTGTCTCAATCTTCAACTTGTCGCTTTTTCAAACCATTCATCACATCTATTGTTTTATTCAGTAGCTCATTATTTTAGTTTCTTTCAGTAATATAGATTCCTAAATATTCTTTACTAACATAACCGGCTATAAATATTAATTATTTAACATGTGCTTTAGACACAAATATGCAAATAGTTCAGTATGGGGTAATAGATATATAAGACGAGAATCATTAAGTAAATTATATACAGATAACCCGGACATATGAGAGACGAGCTTACGACGACGTTTCGGTCCGACTTGGACTATTTACAGTAGTCCAAGTCGGACCGAAACGTCGTCGTAAGCTCCTCTTTACTGTGTGCGGGTAATTTGTGCATTGCTCCTGTCATGGTATTGTGCCTTTTTGGTATTTATTAAGTAAATTATTTTGTAGGTTGCCGAGCAGCGGGTCATCTAGTGTTGAACACAAGAAGCAGTATCATGGAAATATAAACACATATACAGTTTAATGTGATCCTTTATTGACAACGTTTCGCCCACACACTGGGCTTTTTCAAGTCACAAACAGATCTACCTGGGGTGGAAGGTACGTGAGTATTTATAGTCAGGTTCAGAAAGCTGAGGTCAGGTGAAGAATGCTGCATCTGATTATCTATCGAGTGGGGTTATAGAGTCTAAAATCTTGGGTAGCTTGGAAGGGAGATTGGATAAGCTGTGAGTAGACCTTCTGCAGTGTTCTTCCATTCCTATGCTCTTATGTGGGATAGCGATGAAGAAGTTTCTTGGCAAGTGGTTCAGCTATGTTATAGAAGCCATTGTTCTGGTTGAAATTGTTGGTTATAGAGATAAGCGATGATTCCAGGATTCTTCGGTATTGAGTGTTGTCTTCTGTGGTGATAAGTCTTGAGTTTCTGTAGTTTATTAAGTGGTTGTGTGAATTACGGTGTTGTACACAGGCATTCCTTGTATCGTCAGTCCTGCTTGCGTATTGGTGCTCTGAAATACGTGTTTGGAGGTCTCTTGATGTTTCGCCCACGTATAATTTGCTGCAGTCATTACAAGGGATTATGTATACCCCTGCAGAGGATGGAAGCTTGTCCTGTCTACTACTGGTGATGTCCTTGATGGTCGTGGTTGTGGAGGTAGATACTTGGAATGAGGTATTGGAAAAGATGTTGGAAACATGTTTGGCAATGGAGTTGGTGGGGAGGTCTACGTATCTCTTCTCGGCATTGTCTTCTCTGGGTTGTGTTGAAGTTGTTTAATGCCCGCCGTCTGCAGTCTCTGATGAAGTGACGAGGATAGTGGAGTTTAGAAAATACTTGTTCAATTATAGTGCATTCTTCCTCAAGGAACTCATTGCTGCAGATTCTGAGTGCGCGCAGGAAGAAGCCTATAATTACACCACGTTTAGTTTTGGTGTCGTGGTGAAAGTAGAAGTGGAGAAGATCGTTTTGGTTGGTGGGTTTTCGATAGACTTTAAAACGAAGTTCATGGTCAGCTTTGCAGAGAAGAACATCAAGGAAAGGAAGAGTGTTGTCGACTTCTTCTTTAAGTGTGAACTGGATTGAAGGCTCGACCTGGTTGAGCTTGTCTTGGAGAGCTTGAATGTTGAAGCATCTGGGAGTTATGAGGAGAATGTCGTCAACATAACGGAGCCAGGTGACAGTCGAAGGAATAACGGTGGAGAAACGCTCGGCTTCCAGATGTTCCATGTATAAGTTCGCCAGGACGGCACTGAGTGGCGAGCCCATGGGTAGACCAAAAGTCTGCTGAAAGAGGTGATTTTCGAAAGAGAAACACGTAAAGCCGATACATAGTTCAACAAGGTCGATGAAATCGTTGGCTGGAATAGGAAGATCAAGTGAATCGTCAATTTTCCTGCGCAGGAGATCGATGGCTTGTGTAGTAGGTATATAGTAGCCGTAGGTATATAGTAGCCGTAGGTATACAGTAGCCGTAGGTATATAGTAGCCGTAGGTATATAGTAGCCGTAGGTATATAGTAGCCGTATGGAAATAAATGGTATTTTATACCATTTATTTCCATACGGCCAGTATCATCCACGGGTGTTTGTCTTTTTAAATATCAGATGACCTTTTATCATCAGCGGTGGTCTGTGTCCGGTCTAGATAAGTACACTCACTTGTTGTCAGGCCTTGTACAAGCTATGTACACTCACTTGTTGTCAGGCCTTGTACAAGCTATGTACACTCACTTGTTGTCAGGCCTTGTACAAGCTAAGTACACTCACTTGTTGTCAGGCCTTGTACAAGCTATGTACACTCACTTGTTGTCAGGCCTTGTACAAGCTATGTACACTCACTTGTTGTCAGGCCTTGTACAAGCTATGTACACTCACTTGTTGTCAGGCCTTGTACAAGCTAAGTACACTCACTTGTTGTCAGGCCTTGTACAAGCTATGTACACTCACTTGTTGTCAATCCTTGTACAAGCTAAGTACACTCACTTGTTGTCAGGCCTTGTACAAGCTAAGTACACTCACTTGTTGTCAGGCCTTGTACAAGCTAAGTACACTCACTTGTTGTCAATCCTTGTACAAGGTAAGTGTCTGGTCTTGTGTCACTCTCCAGCATCAACACTAACACATTGCTTTTCTTCTTAATTATTACTAATATCCTTTTTTATAACTGAAATACAGTAAATTGAGCATAACAATAAGTATATCCCTTTACCTTTGATATACAGAGAGTCTTACTATTCTCGGAGCCCGGCCATGGGGCAGGCTCCGGGAGTAGTCTGGTGCTAGCCTGGTCAACCAGGCTGTAGCTGTTGGAGGCCTGCTGCCCCACATATTCATCACAGCCTGGTTGATCTGGCACCTGGTGAAGATACTTGTCCAGTTTTCTCTTGAAGACTTCTACACTTACCACAGCAGTGTTTCTGATATCTTCAGGCAAGATGTTGAATAATCTGGGGTCACGAATGTTGATACAGTGTTTCCTTATTGTGCCCATTGCACCCCTGCTTTTCACTGGGTTTATTTTGCATTTCCTCCCATATCTGCACCCTGCGTATGTTGTTATGGCAGTGTGCCCTCGAGTACTTTCCAGGTATATATTATCATGTCTTTCTCACTCCGCTCCAGCGAGTACATGTTCAAGACTTTAAGGTGTTCCCAGTAATTTAAATGTTTTACTTGCTCTGTGTGTGCCGTAAACGATCTTTGTATTTGTTCAAGCTCTGATGTTTCTCCTGCCTTGTCTGGGTCGTCAACACTGAGCAATATTCCAAATAAGGGAGCGCTAACGATTTAAAAAGTGTCACCTATTGTATTATTTCCCTTTTTTTGAAAGTTCTCAATACCCACCCCGCCATCTGCCTGGCTGTCGTGATCTTTGTTTTGTTATGGTCTTTGAAAGAAAGGTCAGCTGACATAATTATTCCCAAGTCTTTTACGTGTTCCTTTTGTTCTATTTGGTGTATACAGTAATAGTTTTGACCTAAGAAAAGCTTTTGACACAGTAGACCACGACATCCTACTCCACAAACTTGATCATTACGGTATAAGAGGCCATGCGCTTGCTTATTTAAAATCTTACATTACTAATAGGTATCAGTATGTCACCATTAAAGACACAGCATCAGCAACACGGCCACTTGATACTGGAGTTCCGCAGGGAAGTGTCCTTGGTCCCTACTCCTTCCTCATATACCTACAATGACCTTCAAACGTATCCCAAACCTGAACCCATTCTCTTGCTGACGACACGACTTATGTCATCTCTCACCCTAATCTTGCCACCCAATCACCATGTGAATGAGGAGTGATCAAAATATCGACTTGGATGACAGCCAATAAACTCTCGCTTAAACCACTGACAAAACCTACTATATTATGTTTTGGTAGCAGAGCAGGATATGCACAAATTAACATTAAATTGACAACACTAATACCAGAAATAATGGGCAAATTCCTAGGCAATATACCCTTGACAACAACTGAATTTCAGTCACCCATATCCAGCATATAACCAAAAAAGTATCCAAAACGGTTGGGATCCTCTCCAAGATACGATACTACTGCCGCAAAATGCCCTTCTCACACTATACCACTCACTTATTTATCCATACCTCACCTCTGCTATTTGTGCTTGGGGATCAACTGCAGCAACACACCTAAAGCCAATAATAACCCAACAAAAAGCTGCAGTAAGAATAATCACTAAATCCCATCCCTGGCAACACACCCCCCCCACTCTTCATAGACCTAAACTTACTCCCTGTTCAGTACATCCACACTTACTACTGTGCAATCTACATCTACAGGGCCTTAAACTCTAATATCAACCTTGACCTAAAACGCTTTCTTGATAGTTGTGACAGAACCCACAGGCATAACACTAGACACAAACATCTCTACGACATTCCCCGTGTCCGACTAAACCTTTACAAAAATTCAATGTATGTCAAAGGCCCTAAAATCTGGAATACCCTACCTGAGAACTCTAGAACTGCAGACACATTCATCACCTTCAAAACTACCATTAGAAAACATCTTATCTCCCTGATACACCCTGTCAACTAACTACACGAATACCACCTGGTGGTTCACACTTACACTCACTGACTCATTTGACCATAAACAGAAATATTAATCTCAATCTTAAAATAATGAATCCTGTGATACTCCAATACTGAAACTATGTACTGTGCCAAAACAAAAGCATTTACATTGCTAAACTCACAAACTAGTATTTAGTCACTTAGCCATAATACCAACTTACCTCATAATTTGTAATATTTTACAATTAAGAATAAAACTAAGTCTGCCCGAAATGCCTAGCCATGCTAAGCGTTCTAGTGGTACACTCTGTAATCACAATTTTACTACATGTAAACCACACAATAACCAAATTTCTGTAAACTCAGCATTGTAATCCTTATAGAGAATAAACTTTGAATTCATACCTAAGCAGCTGGAACTTCTCACCACTGAACGTCATGTTTTCCACTGCCCACTGGAAAACACTACTTAATATCTTCCTGTAATTTTTCAATATCTTCTGCCGTAGTGACTTTCATGCTTTTTTAGTGTCATCTGCAAATGATAATACAAAACAGTGATGGGTATTTTTTTTATCTGTGTCTACTATGAGGATGAGAAACAGCAGAGGTACCAGGACAGTGCCTCGGGAAACTGAGAGTTTTACCTCGCTGATGCTGGATTTTGTTCTGCTTACTACTACTTTTTATGTTCTGTGTGTTAGAAACCCGAAAATCCATTTGCTTACCTTCCCCGTAATGCCTATGGCCCTCATTTTGTGTGCTCTCACTCATCTGTCAAACGCCTTTGCAAAACCTGTCTATATCGCATGTGTGCGTTTTGGTCGCCTTCCAACGCCTCTGTAATTCTGTCATAGTGGTTCAGCAGCTGTAACAGGCATGCTCTAAAACCATACTGGTTTGGGTTATGCCGGTTGTGCTGTTCCATGAAATTTGCAATCTATCGTCTATCTACCTGCCTGGAGGGTATTCCGGGGATCAACGCCCTCATGGCCCGGTTTATGACCAGGCCTCCCGGTGGATCAACTAAGCTGTTACTGCTGGCCGCACGTAGTCCAACGCACGAACCACAGCCCAGCTGATCCGGCACTGGCTTTAGGTATCTGTCCAGGTCCTCCTTGAAGACATCCAGGAGTCTATTGATAATTCCCCTTATGGGTGGTGGGAGGCTGTTGAACAGTATTGGGCAACGGACACTTAATATCTTTTTTCTTAGTGTATTAATGGCTCCCCTACTTTTCATTGGGGGTATTTTATGATGTATCTCTCTCGCCTGCCTTCCAGTGAGTACAAGTCAAGTGCTTCCAAGCGTTCCCAGTAGTTAATGGGTTTGATTGAACTTATACTTACAGTAAAGGTTCTCTGTACATTTCACCTGCCTTGAATGGAGATGTTAATGTACAGCAGTATTCCAGCCTAGAGAGAACAAGCGATTTAAAAAGGATCATCATTGGTTTGGCATCTCTTGTTTTGAATGTTCTCATTATCCATCCTATCGTTTTCCTCGCGGATGTGATAATGGCATTGTTGTGATCCTTGAAGGTGAGATTCTCAGACATTACCACTCCCATCTCCTTCACATTATTTTTCTGCTCTATTGTATGATCAGAGTTTGTAGTATACTCAGTTCTAGTTATTATTTCCTCCAGTTTTCCATAACAGAGTAGCTGGAATTTGTCTTCATTGAACATCATATTGTTCTCCGTTGCCCATTGGATAACTTGGTTTATACCTTTTTGGAGATTTGCCGTGTCCTCAATGGATGACACTCATGCAGATCCTAGTACAGTCTGCAAAAGGATGATATGGTGCTATGGTTTACATCTCTATATCTGCCAGTTATCCCTTTAGCATGCATTTTGTGCTATTACACCATGATCGCACTTGTCAAAGGCTTTTTCAAAATCTGTGTATACTGCATCTGCATTCTGTTGGTTTTCCAGTGCATCTAAGACCATATCAGAGTGGTACAGTAGTTGCGAGAGGCAGGAGCGACCTGTTCTGAAACCATGTTGCCCTGGACTGTGCAATTTTTGGGAGTCCAGGTGGTTTGCAATCCTGCTTCTTGCAACTCTTTCAAAGATTTTTATGACGTGGGACGTTAAAGCTATTGGTCTATAATTCTTAGCTAATGTTTTGCTGCCCGTTTTATGGAGTGGGGCTATATCCGTTGTTTTTAGTGACTGTGGAACCTCACCTGTGTCTATGCTCCTTCTCCATAGCATACTTAGAGCCCGTGAAAGAGGTTTCTTGCAGTTCTTAATGAACACAGAGTTCCACGAGTCTGGGCCTGGAGCTGAGTGCATGGGCATGTTCTCAATGGTTTTCTCAAAGTCTAGTGGAGTTAGGGTTATGTTAGAAATCTGGCATAATTGGCAGACTGAGGCTCATTCATGAAAAAAATATTTGAATTGTCTATCTTTAGACTGATTAGTGGCTCGCTAAACACAGTCAAATTGAGATTTCAGTATTTCACTCATTTTTTTGCTGTCATCTGTTTAAGTTCCATCTTGTCTGAGCAGGGACCCTATACTAGATGTGGTTTTTGCCTTGTTTTTGGCATTTGAAAAAAAAATATTTCGAATTTCTTTCAATTGAATAATCTCTTTTAGCTCCTCTTGTCTCTCCTGGATCCTGTATGAATCTTTTAACTTAAGCTCAATATTTTCCGCTTCCCTGGTTAGCGTTTCCTTTCGTGTTTCAGATAATCTAGCTTTCTTCATGAGCTCAGTGATTCTTCGCCTTCTGAAGAGGGAGCTTCTCTCGCTCTCTCTCTCTCCAGTTTACTTTTTTTTTTCTTAGGGGAATATGCCTTGAACATACTTCAGCTACCAGGAATTGATCTTTTCAAGGCACTAGTTTGGATCCATGTTATTTAAGATATCTTCCCAACATATTTCATTTAGGACATGGCTTACCTGGTCCCAGTTGATGTTCTTGTTGTTGAAGCTGAATTTGGTAAAGGTACCCTCATAGCTGTATGCATTTTGCTGATCAGGACCCTTGTGCATGTAAGTCTGGACTTCGATTAGATTTTGATTAAATTAGTTTTTTGATATTGTTGTGTTTCTTACCAGGTCCTCATTATTTGTGAAAACAGTCAAGTGTGTTCTATCTGCGGCTTTAGGGTGTGTTTATTGCAGAAATTCAGCAGCTCATGTGTGTTTGACTTTCATCTGAGCTACCTCCAGGGATTATTTCTGCTACAATATTATTTACTATATTCTTCTATTTTGTCTTAGATTGAAATCACCAAGCACCAAGATGTCTGGGGATGGGGCTGGAAAGTTTTCCAGACAGGAGTCAATTTTCGACAGCTATTCCTTGAACTGTTGGGAAGTTGCATCTGATGGCTTATATACAAGCACAACGACTCTGACATACAGGCCAACCCCTCCTTGTTGCCTGTTCTTTCTGTCGTATCTGAAAAAGTTGTACCCATTTTATCAATATTTCATTGTCAAAGTAATCTTGTGTGTGGGTCTCTGTGAAGGTTGCAAACATTGCATTTGATTTCCCTAGAAGTCCACTGATGAAAGATATTTTGTCTTAACACTCTTTCGAAGACTTTCATGATGTGGGAAGTTAAGACTACTAGTCTGTAATTTTTAGCTAGTGCTCTACTACCTCCCTTATTTAAAGGAGTTATGTCTGCACTATTTAAGGCCTCCAGTACTTCACCTAGATCTAGGTTCTTTCTCCAAAAAATAATGAGGGCTCATGCTAGTGGTGCTTTGCACGTTTCTTACAAATAGTTCATTCCATATAGATTTAGTACCTTATATTACAAGCAAGAGTGATGGCTGTTAATAACCTCTTAAATAACTCATGATTCGCTTGTCTGATTAATATTGTTCAATTTAAATTAGTCGCTCGAAATCAGACGAAGTTTGGTCATATCCTACAGTGAACTTCTAATTGTCAAATGAGGTGTTTATTGATACCTGAATGGTATATTGGGGTCAATGCCCCCAGCAGTCCAGTCTCAGACCAGGCCTCCTGAAGGATCAAGGCCTGAATAACCAGCTGTTACTGCTGGAGGTACGCATTCCGAAGTACAAAACACATTCCGGCTGGTCAGGAACTGATTCAAGGACCTTGTCCAGTTTATTTTTGAAGATCGTCAGAGTTTTTTTTGACCAATTTCCCTTATGCACGGACGGAAGGTGCTAAATAGTTGGGGACCTCTAACACTCATTGGGCTCTCTCTCTTAATGTACTCGTTGTGCTTCTACTTTTTAGTGGAGTTGGTTTGAGCTGACTGCCAAATTTCCTACCTTCAAACGGACTGATTTAGGTGTTCAGGTTTGGGACAGTCCTTCCAGGATTTTCCAGGTGTAAATCACTGTGTACCTTTGTCGCCTACATTCAGAAGAACACAGCTGAAGGAATTTCAAGTGTTCCCGGTAGTTCGGATGCTTGGCTGAGTGTATACGAGAAGCAAGTTCTCTATACGTTTTCCAGCTCAACAATCTCTCCTTCCTTGAACAAGGACATCAGTATACAACAGTGTTCTAGCCTGGAGAGAACAAGTGACTTAAAGAATATTATCACTGACTTAGCTTCTCTTGTCTTGAAAGTTCTTGTTATCCAGCCTATCATTTTCCTTGTGATAGCACTGGCAACATTGTTGTGATCCTTGAATGTAAGATCTTCAGACATCATTAATCGTAAGTCTTGCATGCTCTGTTGAATGGTTTGACTTTGTCCTGTCAGTCATTACAGTCTCGATTTCCTCTTTTCTTCCATAGTAAGGCAACTGAACCTTGTCCTCGTTAAACGTCATAATATTGTCTGAGGCTCACTGGAATACTTGATTTATATCTGCCTGGAGATTCGCAATGTTTTCTTTCATCATTGAAATTCTGATGTTATCAGCAAAGGATGTTATGGTGCTATGATTTATGTCCTTGTCAGTGTCGGATATAAGAATGAAAAACATAAGTGGAGCAAGGAACAGAGTTTTTCTTTGTGGCAGCCTCCGACTTCACCCTGCTGACTGCTACTGCGGAGAAAATTCTCCAGTAAAGGGGTATCTCTCATGATTCACGAAATCGTAACGCCATTAGCCCTCTCGGAGAAAGGCTAGTGGATTCTCCCACTTCCTCCTACAACAGCTTTATTAGAGACACATGTATGTACCAGGCGTCACCATGCACGCCTTCTTGCTAGAATTCCTGAGCACTTGCACAATGAGGGATAAACCTGAGTAATTGCTCTTTCCCCATAGCATAAAAATTAAGGGAAAAGCTGCGCCCCACTTGATCTACAAGTCAGGGACGTTATAACTATTAGCCTGCAGCTAAACAACAAAGAAACTGCCCTCTTGTTTTACACTCTGTTGCGCAGGATAACAATGAATGTCTGCAAAGCTGAGTTCAGCGTTTACCTTTGTGGGACGAGGGCTGAAGGCGCTAGGCAGGGCGGCAAGCTAGTTTGACTTCAGGACTCAGAGCGTACGTACGTCACAAAATCTCCCATTGAGAACAAAGAAAATAGTGAACTCGTGTGATAAACTCTGAAATACTATCGATCTTCACTGACTTTGGGATGACACACTGTGTCCATGCTCCTCCATAAAATACTAAAGGGCCGATATAGTGGTTTCTTACAATTTCTGATAAATATAGAATTCCACAAGTCAAGACCTGGAGCAGAATGCATGGACATGCCATCAATGGCTTCTTCAAAGTCAACTGGAGAGAGCTACATCGGAAATTGTGATGATGACAGTGTTTTGAGTCTCATTCATGAAAAACTCATTTAGGTCTTCAATCATTAAACTGGTAAGCAGTTTACGGAATACAAAGTCGTATTGTGACTTCAGTATTTTACTAATTTTTTTATTGTCATTAGTGTATGTTAAGTCTCCTTTAAGTACAGGCCCTATACTGAACGTCATTTTCTCCCTGGATTTTACATTAAATCACTTAAGACCACTAATAACCCATCAAAAGGCAGCAGTCAGAATGATAAATTCCCAGTCCTGACAGCATACTCCACAATACTTATTCATGTACCTACTACATACATAGAACCATACACGCAAAAATAAACCCTCCACTCAAACTTCTCACCAACCTTAACAGGACACGCGACCAAAACACAAGACACAGATCTCTTTTTGATGTACCCCGTGTCCATATCACAGTGTAAAAACTCTTTGCACATAAAGGGCCCCAAAATGTGGAATTCATTACCAGAAAATACTAAAGTAACCCGGTCTGAAAATGAATTTAAGACTCTTCTCAAAAGTCACTTAATCACCCTTGACTAAATACTCAATACTCAATATTCTCATAATATAATTTCAATATTTACTTTTGAACCTATTGTCCATTGTCGACTGGAATAAAACTGAATCATGTTCCACAAAATAAGCATTTTTGAATATATGAATATATCCTTTGTTTTATATAAATTAGATTCGCTTATAATTAATAGTACTGTACAACTATGATAAATTTCCTTAGTCTTAAGTAGTCAGTAAGCCAATAAATTAAGTAGGCCCATAATGCCTAGGCATAACAGTGGCTCTCTTTGCACTGCAACCCATTATTGTAAATACATAATCTCAATGTACTACTTGCAAAGAAATAAATAAAATTGAATTTGAATTTGAATTAGGTTTTCTTCTAATTTCTTTTATGGCTCTTGGCTCCCTCTCTCTCTCTCTCCACATGGACTCTATATGATGCATTTTGTGCTCAGTATTCTCCATTTCTCTAATCAAAGTTCTCCTTCGTGTTTCAGAGAGTCTGCTGCCTTGGAGATGGTTATAGTTGAGGTATTATTTTAAGTAATTATTGCGTGCGCTGATCTACAGGTAAGTTGTCATCAGTGACCCTCCTGGATACAGAGACCTACTGCCCACAGTGAAGACGAAGAATGGCAGGTTCAAAGCGAGCGTTGAATGTGACACCATTTCTCTCCATGTGGGACGACATGTCAGAATGCCAGCTTGTTCTCCAATATATTTACAAACAGTGAAACAATGCCACAGTAAAACAGTATTCTGCAATATATCTCGTACTCCATCCTGTCGTCATCTGGTATGTATATATTCCTACCAGTTGGATACTTCTTTTATCCCTACATGAAGTAGCATTTCCCTACTGAGCTAACGTCCTCAATAATATTCATTATACAATGCTACCTAAGCGGATAGTTTACTGTGCACGTTATGCTTAATTGTGAGTGATAAGGTAAAAACCTAAATTTAAGAGGTCACAATAGGTCTTTATCAGACTTTATCATAGTTACATCACAAAAATTACATTACAGTCATTTCACGTATTACAATTTCTTCATATAACTAATGTACACAATACAATATAGAATTACGATCTCAAAAAACATTTAAGTATCTTATTACCACTAAAACATTTGTCATTATTGGGTTGCAGTCTCTTCAAGACTTATTCATTCATCTGTCGACGCAACAAAGTGGATACTGTCTCAAGATTTCAGATATCTTATTATTAGTAATTAAGTGTTTGGTCATATTCTGAAAGGCTGAATGTTTGGACAGAGTGCATGACACTGTCTCTGTCAACACACCAGTGTATGACACTGTCTCTGTCAACACACCAGTGTATGACACTGTCTCTGTCAACACACCAGTGTATGACACTGTCTCTGTCAACACACTAGTGTATGACACTGTCTCTGTGAACACACCAGTGTATGACACTGTCTCTGTCAACACACTAGTGTATGACACTGTCTCTGTGAACACACCAGTGTATGACACTGTCTCTGTCCACACACTAGTGTATGACACTGTCTCTGTGAACACACCAGTGTATGACACTGTCTCTGTGAACACACCAGTGTATGACACTGTCTCTGTCCACACACTAGTGTATGACACTGTCTCTGTGAACACACCAGTGTATGACACTGTCTCTGTGAACACACCAGTGTATGACACTGTCTCTGTGAACACACCAGTGTATGACACTGTCTCTGTAACACACCAGTGTATGACACTGTCTCTGTCCACACACTAGTGTATGACACTGTCTCTGTGAACACAACCAGTGTATGACACTGTTTCTGTGAACACACCAGTGTATGACACTGTCTCTGTGAACACACCAGTGTATGACACTGTCTCTGTCCACACACCAGTGTATGACACTGTCTCTGTGAACACACCAGTGTATGACACTGTCTCTGTGAACACACCAGTGTATGACACTGTCTCTGTCCACACACTAGTGTATGACACTGTCTCTGTCCACACACTAGTGTATGACACTGTCTCTGTGAACACACCAGTGTATGACACTGTCTCTGTGAACACACCAGTGTATGACACTGTCTCTGTGAACACACCAGTGTATGACACTGTCTCTGTGAACACACCAGTGTATGACACTGTCTCTGTCCACACACTAGTGTAGGACACTGTCTCTATCAACACACCAGTGTATGACACTGTCTCTGTGAACACACCAGTGTATGACACTGTCTCTGTCCACACACTAGTGTATGACACTGTCTCTGTGAACACACCAGTGTATGACACTGTCTCTGTGAACACACCAGTGTATGACACTGTCTCTGTGAACACACCAGTGTATGACACTGTCTCTGTGAACACACCAGTGTATGACACTGTCTCTGTGAACACACCAGTGTATGACACTGTCTCTGTGAACACACCAGTGTATGACACTGTCTCTGTGAACACACCAGTGTATGACACTGTCTCTGTCAACACACCAGTGTATGACACTGTCTCTGTGAACACACACCAGTGTATGACACTGTCTCTGTCAACACACCAGTGTATGACACTGTCTCTGTGAACACACCAGTGTATGACACTGTCTCTGTCAACACACCAGTGTATGACACTGTCTCTGTGAACACACCAGTGTATGACACTGTCTCTGTGAACACACCAGTGTATGACACTGTCTCTGTGAATACACCAGTGTATGACACTGTCTCTGTCCACACACTAGTGTATGACACTGTCTCTGTGAACACACCAGTGTATGACACTGTCTCTGTCCACACACTAGTGTATGACACTGTCTCTGTCAACACACCAGTGTATGACACTGTCTCTGTCCACACACCAGTGTATGACACTGTCTCTGTCCACACACCAGTGTATGACACTGTCTCTATCAACACACCAGTGTATGACACTGTCAACACACCAGTGTATGACACTGTCTCTGTCAACACATCAGTGTTTGACACTGTCTCTGTGAACACACCAGTGTATGACACTGTCTCTGTGAACACACCAGTGTATGACACTGTCTCTGTGAATACACCAGTGTATGACACTGTCTCTGTCAACACATCAGTGTATGACACTGTCTCTGTGAACACACCAGTGTATGACACTGTCTCTGTCAACACATCAGTGTATGACACTGTCTCTGTCAACACACCAGTGTATGACACTGTCTCTGTCAACACACCAGTGTATGGCACTGTCAACACACCAGTGTATGACACTGTCTCTGTCAACACACCAGTGTATGACACTGTCCTCCTGTTCCACACACCAGTGTATGACACTGTCTCTGTGAACACACCAGTGTATGACACTGTCTCTGTGAACACACCAGTGTATGACACTGTCTCTGTCAACACATCAGTGTTTGACACTGTCTCTGTGAACACACCAGTGTATGACACTGTCTCTGTGAACACATCAGTGTTTGACACTGTCTCTGTGAACACATCAGTGTATGACACTGTCTCTGTCAACACACCAGTGTATGACACTGTCTCTGTCAACACACCAGTGTATGACACTGTCTCTGTCAACACATCAGTGTTTGACACTGTCTCTGTGAACACATCAGTGTATGACACTGTCTCTGTCAACACACCAGTGTATGACACTGTCTCTGTCAACACACCAGTGTATGACACTGTCTCTGTCAACACACCAGTGTATGGCACTGTCTCTGTCCACACACTAGTGTATGACACTGTCTCTGTCAACACACCAGTGTATGACACTCTCGTCTGTCCACACACTAGTGTATGACACTGTCTCTGTCAACACACACAGTGTATGACACTGTCTCTGTCAACACACCAGTGTATGACACTGTCTCTGTCCACACACTAGTGTATGACACTGTCTCTGTCACACACACCAGTGTATGACACTGTCTCTGTCCACACACTAGTGTATGACACTGTCTCTGTCAACACACCAGTGTATGACACTGTCTCTGTCCACACACTAGTGTATGACACTGTCTCTGTCAACACACCAGTGTATGACACTGTCTCTGTCCACACACCAGTGTATGACACTGTCTCTGTCAACACACCAGTGTATGACACTGTCTCTATCAACACACCAGTGTATGACACTCTGTCAACACACCAGTGTATGACACTGTCTCTGTCAACACACCAGTGTATGACACTGTCTGTCAACACACCAGTGTATGACACTGTCTCTGTCAACACACCAGTGTATGACACTGTCTCTGTCAACACACCAGTGTATGACACTGTCTCTGTCAACATACCAGTGTATGACACTGTCTCTGTCAACACATCAGTGTATGACACTGTCTCTGTCAACACACTAGCGTATGACACTCTGTCAACACACCAGTATATGACACTGTCTCTGTCAACACACCAGTACATGACACTGTTTCTGTCAACACACCAGTGTATGACACTGTCAACACACCAGTATATGACACTGTCTCTGTCCACACACCAGTGTATGACACTGTCTCTGTCCACACACTTGATATCATCGGCAACTCCAGATATTTGCAGCAACAATATCTTGTAATCTACTGACCTTATTCCCCTCTCTCATAAATATGCTGAACTTAACTCACTTGATTATGATGAACAATTGGTCTGCTGGTTCCTATTTGTACTGTTCTTTCTTCAAGCTCGTTTGTTAGTTCTTTTCGGACAATATTTTTTTTAAATTATATTTGAGAAATGAAAATTTTATACAACATTCTCTATATTTAATTCTTGGTTAGCTAAGTTATCCACTTTCTCATGCTCCTGGAAGCCTACCTGAGAGGGGAATCCACAAAAGCTTACTAATTTCCTTACTGCCATCAGTGTATGTTACGTCTCCTTTAAGTACAGGTTCTATAATGAAAGTAATTTCCTCCCTGCTACATTCAGGTCTCAGGTTATATAGAGTAAGTGATGGGAAAGAAAGTCAGTTACAAGTAAACAGTCCGAGGTAGTAGCTTCCACAAGCTTGAGTACATCAAGAATGGCAAGCAATTCAGTTTGTAAGGTGGACGATCAGTTATTAATTTTAATATACCTGTGTATTATAGTACCTTCAGGCTGGTTTACGATAACAGTGCTTCCCGACCTCCCACTGTCAAGGTTAAGAAGCTATCAGCGTAAATAGTATGCGTGATATTAATTTTTGTCAGCAGTTCATATATTTGTTCTAGAGCACTGTGTTTAGGTAGGTGGGCATAGCGATATCAAAAGCTGTTATCTGCAAAAGTGGCGGGAAATATTGTTTCCTAGCATGACACAGTTCATGTAGTGCGAACATTTTTGTGTGTGGCTGTTATTTGAATCAATCTTGATTCATCTGTCCTATGAATTTTATGTTCTAGTAATTCTGGAGACAACGTCTTGACAAAGCTCCTGGACAGTGGAACGTTTCCAATATTAATGTGATGACCAAGCAGCAGTTTCAGTCCTATTATGACACTGATTTCAAGTATTCTATCAGCAACACTAAGTATACCTAAGTATTTCCTAATATTTAGTAATTTTGTGGTTAAAGAACAACCCAAAATAATTCCCAGAGCTTCATTTTTTTTTTTATAGATTCTTTCAACAGTTCTACTGTGTTTCAGTACTAAACTTGCTGCATGGTAATCTATCAGCGATCTTATACACACCGACTACATCATTTTCGCAATATAACATTTGCACCATACATATGATTGTATCCTTCAACAGTTCTGACAGCTTAAAGTCTATCTTTTCATTGTTTATTAATTTTATTCACAGCAGTTTCAGTACACACAACAGTAATACCTAAACATTTACAGGAACATATATAATCAACAGGTATGCCATTTACATTTAATTATCGCAGGTTCTGTATGATTTAGAGTGGTTTGCATTTACCTGGAGAGAGTTCCGGGGGTCAACGCCCCCGCGGCCCGGTCTGTGACCAGGCCTCCATTTCACGAAAGTTTTAGTATGTACAAAAATATTATTAGCTTAGCTAATAGTGATGTTGCTGGGCGGTCTGTGACCAGGCCTCATGGTAGATCAGAGCCTGATCAACCAGGCTGTTACTGCTGGCTGCACGTAATCCAACGTACGAGCCACAGCCCGGCTGGTCAGGTACCGACTTTAGGTGCTTGTCCAGTGCCTGCTTGAAGACAGCCAGGGGTCTATTGGTAATCCCCCTTATGTATGCTGGGAGGCAGTTGAACAGTCTCGGGCCCCTGACACTTATTGTATTGTCTCAACGTGCTAGTGACACCCTTGCTTTTCATTGGGGGGATGGTGCATCGTCTGCAGAGTCTTTTGCTTTCGTTGTGAGTGATTTTCGTGTGCAAGTTCGGTACTAGTCCCTCTAGGATTTTCCAGGTGTACATAATCATGTATCTTTCCCGCCTGCGTTCCAGGGAATACAGGTTCAGGAACTTCAAGCGCTCCCGGTAACTGAGGTGTTTTATCTCCGTTATGCGCGCCGTGAAGGTTCTCTGTACATTTTTTAGGTCAGCAATTTCACCTGCCTTGAAAGGTGCTGTTAGTGTGCAACAATATTCCAGCCTAGATAGAACAAGCGACCTGAAGAGTCATCATGGGCTTGGCATCCCTAGTTTTGAAGGTTCTCATTATCCATCCTGTCATTTTTCTAGCAGATGCGATTGATACAATGTTATGGCCCTTGAAGGTGAGATCCTCCGACATGATCACTCCCAGGTCTTTGACGTTGGTTTTTCGCTCTATTTTGTGGCCGGAATTTGTTTTAATTTCCTCATGTTTACCATATCGGAGTAATTGAAATTTCTCATCGTTGAACTTCACATTGTTTTCTGCAGCCCATTGAAAGATTTGGTTGATGTCCGCCTGGAGCCTTGCAGTGTCTGCAATGGAAGACACTGTCATGCAGATTCGGGTGTCATCTGCAAAGGAAGACACGGTGCTGTGGCTGACATCCTTGTCTATGTCAGATATGAGGATAAGAAACAAGATGGGAGCGAGTACTGTGCCTTGTGGAATAGAGCTTTTCACCGTAGCCACCTCAGACTTTACTCTGTTGACTACTACACTTTGTGTCCTGTTTGTGAGGAAATTATAGATCCATCTACCAACTTTTCCTTTTATTCCTTTAGCACGCATTTTGTGCGCTATTACGCCATGGTCACACTTGTCGAAGGCTTTTGCAAAGTCTGTATATATTACATCTGCATTCTTTTTGTCTTCTAGTGCATCTAGGACCTTGTCGTAGTGATCCAGTAGTTGGGACAGACAGGAGGGACCTGCTCTAAACCCATGTTGCCCTGGGTTGTGTAATTGATGGGTATCTAGATGATTGGCGACCTTGCTTCTTAGAACCCTTTCAAAGCTTTTTATGATATGGGATGTTAGTGTTATCGGTTTCTAATTCCTTGCTATTGCTTTACTGCCCCCTTTGTGGAGTGGGGCTATGTCTGTTATTTTTAGTAACTGTGGGACGACCCCCGTGTCCATGCTCCCTCTCCATAGGATGGTAAAAGCTCGTGATAGGGGCTTCTTGCAGTTCTTGATGAACACGGAGTTCCATGAGTCTGGTCCTGGGGCAGAGTGCATGGGCATGTCATTTATCGCTTGGCCAAAGTCATTTGGCGTCAGGATAATATCAGATAGGCTTGTGTTTACCAAATTCTGTGGCTCATGAAAAATTCATTTTGATCTTAGACTCTCAGTCTGGTTAGCGGCTTGCTAAAAACTGAGTCATACTGGGACTTGAGTAACTCACTCATTTCCTTGCTGTCATCTGTGTAGGACCCATCTTGTTTAAGTAGGGGCCCAACACTGGATGTTGTTCTCGACTTCGATTTGGCATAAGAAAAGAAATACTTTGGGTTTCTTTCGATTTCATTTATGGCTTTTAGTTCTTCCCACGATTCCTGACTCCTATAAGATTCATTTAGCTTAAGTTCGATGTTTGCCATTTCTATGACCACTGTCTCCCTACGCAATTCAGATATATTGGCCTCTTTTAGCCGCTCTGTTATTCTTTTCCGTCGCCTGTAAAGGGAGCGCCTGTCTCTTTCTATTTTACATCTGCTCCTCCTTTTTCTTAGAGGAATAAGCCTTGAGCATATATCGAGTGCCACCGAGTTAATCTGTTCTAGACATAAGTTGGAGTCTGTGTTGAGTAGTCTATCTTCCCAGCTTATATCGTTTAGGACTTGGTTTACTTGGTCCCAATTTATGTTCTTGTTATTGAAGTTGAATTTGGTGAAGGCTCCCTCGTGACTAATCTCATTTTGTCGGTCTGGGGCTCTGCGCATACATGTCTGAACCTCGTTTATGTTGTGATCTGAGTATATTGTTTTTGATATGGTGACATTTCATATCAGATCATCATTGTTAGTGAAGATGAGGTCTAGTGTATTCTCCAGTCTAGTAGGCTCTATTATTTGCTGGTTTAAGTTGAATTTTGTGCAGAGATTTAAAAGCTCGTGTGTGTGTGAGTTCTCGTCAGAGCTGCCTCCTGGTGTTATTACTGCAACAACATTATTTGCTATATTCCTCCATTTTAGGTGCCTCAAGTTGAAATCCTCCAGGAGCAAGATGTTGGGGGCAGGAGCTGGAAGATTTTCCAGACAGTGGTCAATTTTTTACGGCTGTTCCTGGAATTGCTGGGACGTTGCATCCGGAGGCTTGTAGACTACCACAATGACTAGGTTTTAGTTCTCGAACTTTACTGCTAAAACTTCCACTACATCATTTGAGGCATTAAGCAGTTTTGTGCAAATAAGTGACTCTGCGATATACAAGCCAATCCCCCCCCCCTTTCCTGTTCACTCTGTCGCATCTGTATAGGTTGTAACCTGGGATCCATATTTCGTTGTCCAAGTGATCCTTTATGTGGGTCTCCATGAAAGCCGCGAACATTGCATTTGCCTCTGCAAGCAGTCCACGGATGAAAGGTATTTTGTTGCTCGTTGCTGGCTTTAGACCCTGTATATTGCAAAGAAGAATGTCATCGGACTGGTGGTACTGGTGGTACTTGGGGGACTTTTTTTTCCGGCACTAGTATCTGTATCTGTTGGTTTGGAGTGGAGGCCATCGACTGTGGTGCCACTCCAGAAATGACTGGATTTGGCGTACGATTTCTGCCATTTCCTGCCAGTTTTTTTTTCCTTCCTGGCGCTAAAAAACCTCTCCCTCTTGAGTGGCTGTGGCTACCCAGGTTTTCCCATGGTCTGGATGTTTTGTATCTTTTTGTCCATTTAGATGGTGTGCCTGGCAATTTAAGCTATAGCACAGTCTTTCCTGTACTGAAGAGGGACACATTTCAGGGTGAAAAAGCTTACAGGTAGGGAGTTTGCATTTTCCTGTTGTCATATGGGCACGGCATTTTCTAGGGTGGTCATAGTTGCACGTTCCATCTGTTTTTTCAGATTTCCCATGTCTGCAGATACCAAGTGCATAGTATGTTCACAGACTTGGTTTCCGTTTGCCTTGGGTTTTTGTGACCGTATTCCCTGTTGGTGCATGTTTTCCTGTCTCATTCCTATCCTCACTAGTACTACCAATGGAGCTTTCACCAGCTGTTTCTGGTAATATATCCTCACTATTGCTAGTGGAGTACCCTTGTTTGCTATCTCCTGTGGTATTACTAGTTTGTAATATTGGATTTATCTTGTCCTTGACTACACTTGTTTCCCCACTACAGGCTTCAGACGGACAATTTCTAATATTATACATGGGTGTTAGTTCCCGTCCAAACTGACTGGGTCTTTGACAGAGTCAATACTTACCACCTACCGTGGTCTAAATTACCAGGCTGAGTTACCTTGATCTTAATTCCCAGGCTGAGTTACCATAGTCTTAATTCCCAGGCTGAGTTACCATAGTCTTAATTCCCAGGCTGAGTTACCGTGTTCTTAATTCCCAGGCTGAGTTACCATAGTCTTAATTCCCAGGCTGAGTTACCGTGGTCTTAATTCCCAGGCTGAGTTACAGTAGTTGTAATTCCCAGGCTGTTACTGAAATCTAGCCTACCACGGGTGGGGATAGAACCCACGACCAGAGAGTCATAAAACTCCAGACCGACGCAGTGTCTATGATGTTAGTAACAGTGATGAGCGTAATATAAGTGGTGGTGCAGAGTGTGATGAGGTTAACCACATTGACATTAATGTTGAATACAATACTGCTGATAAATGTAATGAACACAATGTTGGTAGTGGTGTTGGTGATGACAGTTATAGTGATGCTTGTAATGTTAGTGGGGGAGGGAATGTGAGTGGTGGTGTCACCTATCATACATTCACACATGAACAGCGTCGTGCTATGAGTAAACAGAGACTCCCACGAGGCCTTACAACTGGAAGTGCACTTAAAAAATTCATGGACCAGGGTAACACTGCTGACATTGATAGCCTCTGCTATTTATATGAACAATTTTTTCATTATGCTGAGAAACACAACAAGATCCCAGGACTTCTATAATGGATCTAAACTCGTATAAACTTTCTATATTAAGCTGGAAAATTGCATCACTTAGAAAAAGACTTCCTGACCTTCATCATAAAGTAACCACTGAACCCATTGATGTTGTGTGTCTACAAGAGTGCAGAGTCCCTGAATAATCCCAACCCCCTAAATTACCATCATTTGTTGCATATAACCTCAAATCTACTAACTCTTGTGTTCTATATATTAAAAAAATCACTTCCCCCATCAACTTCTTGCACATAAGAAAACAGAGAGGCTACAATATCACGGTGTTAGGATTTATATAGGGAACTGCTCTCAACATATTTAACTTGTACGCTCCTTCTGATAAGTTTAATTACTTGGAGTCTCCCAACTTGTGCTCATTCTGAACCTACTCTTATTATTGGCGATTACAATGCGAGACGCAAAAGCATTGGAAACTCACAGTTTGATAATCGTAATGGCAATCAACTGTTGTCACTCTTAAACAGTCATGATAATGTGCAAATTATAGGTGACCTTGAACCCACACACATCTATGGAGGCGTCCTTGATCTGTGTCTGGGCTTCAACATTACTTCTGCCAGCTGTGAGTCTTCCATTGTAACAGATATAGCGTCTGATCATTTCCCTAGGCTAACCTCACTAGATATTGGTAACACTATCCTTCTTGGTGGGATATTCAAACGGAAACGTTTTAATGTTCCCACTGATCAGCATGATGATTTGTTGCACATGTGACTGACTGGTATAATTCCTGTGGAAAATACTGTATATATTTTCCGGAAATACGGTAATTTATAGATAAATAGATGGCCTATATTGTATTTAATAAAATTTATGTGATGGAAAATGGGAAACTGAGCCTGCGCCTGCGCAGAAGGACACTCGCCATTATTGTTTGAATTGAACAGAACGTTAGTGATTAATGTGAAGAATTTTCGTGCTCTAAAGGTTAAAATTGGGCTGACACCTCCCAAATAGGAGGCGAAATTGTTGGATGTGCATTCCTGCATAATTTGAGTATCAGGCGACAGGACAGGACAACTCCAGGAACCTCAGATAAGCTGTCAATTTGTTTAAATTCTGGCCAGTAAATTTTTCATGAATGTAGGCAAAAGGGGGGGGGGGGTCCTGTACATGACACATTAATCTCCAGTCAAATTGGTGAGTGATATTAAGATATATTTTCCTTCTGTTATGTATATGTGTATATATATAATCATTTATTATTTTAATATATAGTCCACAAATTTATATATTTATCAGCATTCCTGGTGATGTATCTTTTATTTATAATTAATAGGTCCAGAGCAACTTGTGGATATGACAGTGGTAGGTATCGAAAGGGGACATTTTTTGCGACCTAGGTGTCCCAAATTCCTACTTGTCTAACTGATAAATAATAATTATTTTTGTTGCCATTTACTTGTATGTATGTAATGAGATTCATCCAAGTGAATGTAATTTTCCACATTTAATATGCCCGTTGGTCCTTCTTGAACCGGAGATAATTAGTGAAGTCATTAATTAGTTAATTACTTAATAATTATAAGTGAAATGACAGGAGGTGGATGTTAAGTTCACAAATTTACTTAATGTGTAGTGGATTATAATTATTACAATATTAATTTGGATAAGCCAAGTGTGACTAAAGATTAATATTAATGTGTATAACATTAATTTTGCAAAGCCAAAGTGGCTAGGATTTATATTAATGTATTTGTACAATATTAATTTGATAAAACAATTGTGGTCAAGATTTATATCAGTGTATGTGTAATTGCTAAGCTCATGTACATTTAAAATTTATATTACAATTTTTTATATGTAATTGCTAAGCTCAAGTAGCTAGGATTTATTCAAAGGTAAGTTGTATCAGTGTTGTAAGCTGCAATCAGTGTTATTAATAAAGTTGAATTTAATACAGTGCATCATGGCTGAAAATGAGGAAATTAATATAGAAGACAAACATATAGAATATAGAGCAAAGAAATCATCACTGCAGGCTAGAAAGGGTCATGTAACCAAGGCATATAATAAATGTTTGGAATTAATGAATCAAGAAACTGTGAATACTGATAATTTAAAATTGTATTTAGATGCTTTGGGGAATAGATATGATTCATACAAATTATATTACAACAAATATGAAGGAGATTTGTTAGTAAACTGTGTAGATGAGACTGAAGTAGATCTCATAATTAATCAGTATTATGAATTAGAAGAAAAGATTCTTTCTTGTAAAAGTCAGGCTTTGAATAAATTAAAATGTGTAAACCAGGCAGTTAATCAGTCTGCTCCAACAAATAAGATGTCTTTGCCAAAACTCCCAGAATTATGTTTACCTGTATTTAATCCTGGAGAAAACTGGGAGGAGTTTTGGTCAATTTTTAAAGCAGCTGTGCATGAGAGGAGTGACCTAGCCTGTGTAACTATATTATTTTACCTCAAAGGACAGGTAAGAGGAGATGCTCACATACTCATACAAGCCTTTCCCAATGTAGATGACCCTTACCAGGAAGCAGCTGACTTGTTGAAGGTCACTTATGGTAATATAGAACAAAGTAGGTTGGATCTAGTGAATATCATTGTTAGTTTAAAATCTCCAGATCATACTTACAAAGGTTTACAGCAGTTTAGAGTTAAACTGGAGAGCACTCTCAAAACTTTAAGTAATAAATATAATTCTAAAGGGAATCAGACTGGTTATTGAGTGCCATGGTACAGAATAATTAAACTTTAAAACACTTGAATGCTCTCGAACAAATATCACAAGGGTTTTTGGTCTGGAGGAAATAAGACTAGGTCTACAAGAATTAATTGTGCAGTTGCAGACCAGCCAACTAACTCATTTTAAAGATGCAACACATAATAACTCTGAGGTATCTGTCAAGTTTCATAAAGGGAAAAATTATACCAATAGTAATAATCAAAATTCATTTCCTAAAAAGAGTTGCATAGATGCATATCAAGTAGCAGGAATCAGAAATAATGATTCTCCACAAGGTAAGAAGAATAAGTACCCTCCTAAGAGTAGCCCAGTTAATAAGAAACCAATCAAAGAAAAGAGAGATTGTCTTTTCTGCAAGGGTACTCATTTTTCTAAGAATTGCAATGCATACAATTCATGGAATGATAAAGTTGAAAGATTGGAGGAACTTGACAGATGTATCAGGTGTTTAGGTAATCACAATGTAAAGGATTGTCATGCCAAATTAAACTACTGTTATCAATGTCACAAAGGAAGACACCATATAGTCATGTGTAAGGGTCTATATGATAACATTGATAATAATGATAATGTTGACAATCCTGACACAACAGTAGCTAATGTAAAAATTGCTGCTAATGTTAATAATGATGGTTTTGCTGAAGTAGCCCTTCCTGTGTTACAGGTAAAAGTTGATGATAAAAGGCATAAATCAAAAAATGTAACTGCATTATTAGACCAGGGATCCCAACGTACTTTCATTAAACATAAATGTCTTAATGGTATGAAAGTACAGATGGGAGATCCCACAACTTTAAAATTATCTGGTTTTCTCTCGGATAAAAGGTCTCAATTGTATGACACTGTTTATGTAACTGTCAGGTTGGGCAATGAGAAAAAAACGTGTTAATGCAGTAATTGTAGATAGACTTACAGAGAAAATAACTACAGTAGGACTTAGTAAAGCTACAGAAAGACTTTCACATAATGTAAATTTAGCACCTTCTGGTGTAAGTGATGATTCTGTAGGCCCAATAAATATTTTGATAGTGACTATTATGCCTCCTTTGTAAAGGGTATGGTAAAGAAATGTGGTGTCACCCTTTTGAAGACTGCAGGAGGCTATGTAATGTATGGTAGGATTCCTCGTAATAATAATTCATGACTAGAGGAAACTATAAATACCATAACTGTGTGTCTTACTCATGAAATCGTACCCCAGTATAATTCTTCCATAGAGGATGGTGTTGAGCCAGTGCATAAATTGTGGAAATTAGACAGGATTGGAATAAATGTAAATGAAGAAAGTCCAGACGATTCTTTTACTCAGGAGCAATACCTGAGAGATGTAAAATTTGAATCTGGACAATACTGGGTATGACTTCCGTGGAGACTGAACCATCCAGAATTGCCTACTAATTACAGAATGGCATATGGACAATTAAAGGCTCAGCTCCGCGAACTGAGTAAGACACCAGAATTGCTAACTGCCTATAATGATATAATTGCTGAGCAGTTAATTAATAAATTTATAGAAGAGGTACCTCCTGAGCAAGCCAAAATTTATGGTCACTATTTGATACATCATGGAGTGAAGAAGGATTCTAAGACCACTCCTCTGAGAATTGTGTTTAATTGTAGTGCCAGGAGTAACAAAAATGTACCTAGTTTAAATGACTGTTTGATGACAGGTCCGTTGACGGAAAAATTAGGAGATATCTTATTAAATTTCAGAGTGAAGCATTATGCCTTTACGGCTGACATAAGTAAAGCTTTCCTAAGAGTGGGTTTACAAGAGGCTGACCGGGATTGTACCCGCTTCTTATGGCCTGAGAATCCTTGTGACCCACTTAGCCCTTTGAAAACCTTTCGCTTTAGGAGCGTATTATTTGGTGCTACATCCAGTCCATTCCTACTTCAAGTGACGATAAATGCACACCTTAAACATATGGAAAGTCGTGTACGAATGGTATATAATACCGACAAGATGAGAGTAAGACACATGTGCAACATCTGGGTATCTTTATTGTAGACGTTTCGCCATCCAGTGGCTTTATCAATACAATTTCTAGGACATAACTTGAAGACAGTAGAACTATGTACAGAAGATGAGGTAATCAGTCCCTCAACCTAGGAGTAGGTGCGAACAGCACCATAGTCGTGGAGATTCTGAAGCAGAAGAAAGAATCCTGGCGCTTATATAGTAACGTCAGGTGAAGCAGACGAGGGCAAATTCACTGGTAGGCGGGATTACCCAGTGGAAGTAGGTCCTTCCCAAAGAGATGGGTTAGTTGTAGTCGTGAAGGTTAGTCTTCAAGTTATGTCCTAGAAATTGTATTGATAAAGCCACTGGATGGCGAAACGTCTACAATAAAGATACCCAGATGTTGCACATGTGTCTTACTCTCATATGGAAAGTCCATTGAGTAAAGTAAAGAGCAAACAATTTTATGTGGACAAATTTCCTGGGTGTGACGTCAACTGAAGAGGAAATGTTAATGACTTATGGAGAGACTAATAAAATAATGCAAAGTGCAAATATGCCTCTGAGGGAATGGAATAGTAATTCGTCCAAATTAAAGGACAAAATAAGTAAAGATTTCCCTGGAGATGTAGTGCCAAAATGTAGCAATGTATTGGGATTAACTTGGGATACTGAGAGAGATTTGTTAATGTTAAAACCTAATAATTACAGTATGCCCAATAAATTAACTAAGAGAGTTTTGCTTGCTGAAGTTTCCAAATGTTTTGATCCACTAGGTTTAGTGTCACCCCTTACTATAAGAGGGAAATTATTAATACAAGAAGCATGGAAACTTAAATGTGCTTGGGATGAAATTCTACCTGAGGAATTCATTAACAGGTGGGATGAATTAATTGGTGATTATGAGAAAATTCCAATGTTGGAGTTCCCATGCCAGGTGGCCAATCCAAATGGGAAAAATGTACTCCACATTTTTTGTGATGCTTCAAAATTGGCATATGGAGCAGTTGCTTACCTTCAATGTAATAGTGTTATTTCTCTTGTTATGTCTAAGGCTAAAGTGTCTCCAATTAAATCACGTACCTTACCTCAGTTAGAATTAACAGCCTTTTATGTAGGTGTCAAATTAGCTAATTATATAAGAAATAAGTTGCAGGAGATAAATATTAGCAACACTGTAATTTGGTCTGATAATGAGGTATCCTTACAATGGATTCGTAATGGAAACAGTAAAATTGTGTACGTACAAAACAGAGTCGCTGAAATTAATCAGATGCAAGAGAAGTATAATAGTTTGGGTCAGCATATGTTAACATTTAATCATATACCTGGGGAGGAGAATCCGGCCGATTTCTTGTCTCGAGGTTTATCTTATGCTAAATTTGTAAATGCTGTATCATGGTTCAAGGGACCGAGATGGTTGGTAAATAAAGCTAATTGGCCTGTACAAAAGGTGCATATTACTCCTGTTGAAATTACTGTGACCACCGCTCTAATTGTTTGTCCTTCCTTAGCCATTGATATAAATAGGTATTCTTCTTTACCCAAACTAATCAATGTAACAAAGCTGGTGTTTAAATTTCTAAACAAGATGAATTTCTCATATAAGTTTTCACATCCTCTTGAATATTGGATAAAGAGGGTATAGGAGGAAATCTATGGAAATGAGATTAAATTGATGATGGAAAGAAAAATTGTGAAAGGTTCCATAATAGAGAAATTGGGGCTGTATTTAGAGAACAATGTAATTAGGTGCAGAGGTAGGTTACAAAATGCTGAATTGGGTGATTATGCTAAACACCCTATCTTACTGCCCAAAACTCATCATCTAATAAATTTAATTGTGCTAAATGCCCATAAAAATGTAATGCATGGTGGGGTACAAGATACCTTAAATTGTATTAGGGAAACTTTCTGGATTCCACAAGGACGGCAAAGTGTAAAAAGGGTGATTAAATCTTGTGTAATATGTCGCCGTGTGGATGCCAGATACTATATGTACCCAGGTCCTCCACCGTTGCCAAATCAGCAATTTGAGTCATTTAGCAACGAACTCCGGCCGGCCAGTGTGGAAAATACTGTATATATTTTCTGGAAATACGGTAATTTATAGATAAATAGATGGCCTATATTGTATTTAATAAAATTCATGTGATGGAAAATGGGAAACTGAGCCTGCGCCTGCACAGAAGGACACTATTGTTTGAATTTAACAGAACGTTAGTAATTAATGTGAAGAATTTTCGTGCTCTAGAGGTTAAAATTGGGCTGACACCTCTCAAATAGGAGGCGAAATTGTTGGATGTGCATTCCTGCATTTGAGTATCAGGCGACAGGACATGACAACTCCAGGAACCTCAGATAAGCTGTCTAATTTATGTTTAAGTTCTGGCCAGTAAATTTTTCATAAATGTAGGCAAAAGGGGGGGGGTCCTGTACATGACACATTAATCTCCAGTCAAATTGGTGAGTGATATTAAGATATATTTTCCTTCTGTTATGCATATGTGTATATATATAATCATTTATTATTTTTAATATACAGTCCACAAATTTATATATTTACCAGCATTCCTGGTGATGTATATCTACTCAAGAGTGATGGACTGACCACATCAACTCAAGGTTGAGGGACTGATCACCTCATTCTCCTCCTGTTCAAGTTTCTCCTTTGTATGGACTGATGAAGCCACTGTGTGGCGAAACGTTTCCTCAATAAAGATACCCAAGAGTTGCACATGTGTCTAATTTAACGTTCCTTTCACTAATTATGAACTTGATGCAGCGCTAAGGGCAACTCCACGTCACCTGGTGAGGATGGTATTAGTTACAACATACTCAGATTGCTGTGTCGAGTACCAGGTAATCTATTACTTGAATTATATAACATGAGCTATGTAACTGGGGAGCTCCCTCAATCTTGGACCAATAGCCTCATCATTCCAATTCCTAAACCCAATCAACAAAATGCATTTCGCCCAATATCTCTTACTAGCTGCTTGTGTAAAACATTTGAGAGAATGATTCTTAATCGTCTCATGTACAGAATCAAACAATTTTTGTCTCCCCTGATGCATGGTTTCATGCCTGGAAGAAGGGTGCATCATTGCATAGCCACCTTTCTCATCCTGCACACTGACAGCTCATACACTACCTTCCTTGACCTTAAATCCGCTTTCGATGTAGCCAACCGACATGTAATCATTAGTGAACTTGCCAGAATGGATGTTGGAGGATGGCTTCTCTGCTGGATTAGAGGCTACCTGTCCAACAGAAAGTCGTCTGTGTTGTTCCAGGGACATAGAAGTGTAACTGAAGATTTTGAATTAGGAACACCACAAGGAGGTGTGCTCAGTCCCACAGTGTTCAGTATTCTAATTAATGCATTGCTTAATGCTGTGCCTAGTCAGCCCCATCATTATATGATTCGTTTTGCTGATGATATAATGATTCACACCACCGGATTCTCCAACACCCAAAACATTCTTAACCATGTACTAGCCTCGTGTCAGGACCTGGGGTTAATAATCTCTACTGATAAAACAAAGATACTCAATAGGTGTCCTCCTCGACAGAGAGGCACAGTTCGTCAGATCCAATTGCATGATGGGTCTCTTCTAGAATATGTAAGCAGATACAGGTATCTAGGCTTTGAGATTCCACTACTTGGACCTGTTGAAACAAGACTTTGTCGCCAATACAAAGAAAGACTGAGAGCATTTAGAGTTGTGGCTGGGTTTCACCCCAGGTATGGTGCTAATGTTAAAATTGTGAAAATGATGTATCTTGCTTATATTAGATCATTGGTTGATTATGCTGCACCACTACTTGCTCTTGTGTCTGACTGGAAGCTTGGAGGGCTGGAAAAACTGCAGAACGAAGCAATGAGGATCATTTTAGGATGCCCTCGTACTACCAAAATTTTAAATATGCAAAAAGAACTTGATATTCCAAGCATCAGAGATCGTGTTACTGAAAGAAATATCCTAATTGGGGTTAATATGCTCAGGCAAGCCCATTCAAACCCCTGCACAGAAGCCCTCCAAACTTTCCTCAGCACTGGCACTGGTGAACACTCCTCCAGATGGACCGAAAAAACTGGAACCGACCTCCGCATGAATCAGATACATAATCTATGTCAAGTTAGGCAACAGCGGCACTTCTCCGCTCCATGGGATATTACCCCATTCCAAACTACCATTCCTCCATTTCCCCCCCCCCCCCAAACTACTTCTTAAATCACAACCAAAACTTCGCCTTGAAGCCAAACATGATGCCTTAAGCTGTATTGATAACTTAGTCACACAGCACACACTCTCGCAAATTATTTACGTTGATGGTTCTGTTCACCAATCCACTGGTGCAGCTGGTAGTGCTGATGTTGTCGTACAGAGTGATGGCTCTCTTAAAGAAATTGGAGCACGCATCAATAATTGGGCCTCTACCCTTCAGACAGAACTGTTTGCCATACTCCTTGCACTGACATGCATCAATGTATCTAAGATTGACAGTTTAATTGTAACTGATTCTCTGTCATCCATAAATGCTCTCAACTCATTAGCTGTATAGTCCTTGTGGCTTAGCGCTTCTTCTTCTTTTTGATTATAATAATAATAATCTCAACTCATTAAGTATAAATTGTGGCATGCTTGTGTCAGAAGCCAGACACAGGTATGGTAAGATTGTGGACAGTGGATTCAGCGTGCACATGCTGTGGATTCCATCTCACATTGGTCTTCAGATGCATGATAGAACTGATAAATTGGCTAAGCTGTATGCTTTCAAAGAGGGAGTAGATTACAATCTTGGCTTGTCAGTTTGAGAACAATAATACGAAAAGAACTTCAACTGAATTTTATTGACTTAAGACTCAGGGAGATTGACACCAGTCAGTCTATCTATCATCATTCCATCATGCAGGAGGAGCCACATGTCTATGGTACATCCAACAAGATAAGCAGACTCTTGGATGTCACTACTGCCCGGCTCCGGGTGGGTTACAAGTATCTTTGGCAGGTTAAAT